>OX403617.1:87206040-87794906 GCA_948107695.1 Meliscaeva auricollis | reverse complement strand
CAATAAAAAAAATAGGTAGTTAAGCTTACCTGGGCGCATAACAAGAAAATCATTTTGTAATTTCAAGAAGAGGAAAAACGTTTCTTCCAGCATAGTTTATAGCTGGTTGTTGTTGATGTTGTTGTTATTTACTTACATCACGCCCCTGCGACTTTGTGCGCTTAGGACTATAAAAATAAAAACACAATTTCCGGTGCCAAGATCATAAAAAGTAAACAAGTCGAAGAAGTTACATGGAAGAGGGGGTGGAATGCATTTGCCTGACTGCCTGCCCTCTTAAGGTACAGCTGGACCAGGAGGTGATGTAGTTTAGGGTAAAGAGAGGAAAATATAAATTTTTATTGCTCTTGAAACCAGCAGTCACTCGGACCCCAGCAGTCCATCTCTAAGCATAAATGGATTCTTGTTGTAAGATGGCCTTAACTTTGTATGACACTAACGCCAGTATATAATTATATGAAAGCAGATTTCACCTTAATATAGGCTAAATCCCATTGCTCATACTGCTTCCTGATTCGTAAAATTATTGACTTCAGGGTTTTATTATAATAATGGCATTGACAAAATCATAGTCTGGGAGCACTGTTTTTAGCACTTAATTTAAGCATTTCAAGCAGATATATTTGACAGTTCAGAGATTTACAGCTAACAAGTTGTCAGAATGGGCGTGTTTGTTGCAAGCACAAAGGAATTGAACAAACAAATGTCTAGCAACTTTGCAGCATTGTGTATACAATGAGATAAGGAGGGTTCACATTGACTTACTTACTGGACGGCGAGCTGTCAAAATTTGCGGATGGCCATCGGTCGGATGGCCATCCGACCGAATATCAAATGCTTTTGATATTTGCCCAGGGAGAGAGAGCTGTCGTCCGGTAAGTAAGTCAATGTGAAACCCCCTATTTTCAAATCAACTGACACATGAACAAAATAAGGAATTTTAGTTTTGACATTTCCATGAAAAGTATTTATAAATTAACGAAATTTTTGTGTGATAACGCAGTTTTAATTTTGCCAAAGGTAAAACTATTATTAAGAATAGGGATTTTTACAAAATTCTCAAACTTTAAACTGACAGCCACCACTTTGGTCCAATGACATTTGTCACATGAAAAAAGCAAAAACCTTAACTTTCAAGCATGAACTTAAATTGCCAACTTATTTTTATTTCATACACTGTAGCAATAGGAATTTGTAACAGAGGTTTGAGTAGGTATTCCAAAACATAAACAAAAGGCTGTGACTCAAGCGTCATTGTGCCAAAGTGTCGATTTGACGTTCTGGTGGACAACGCTCTATAAAGGTATCCTTTCCTTCCAGTTATTCATTATTTATTTATAACGAATGAGTGAATAAAGCTTAAAACAAAAAGTTTTTGATCAGTTTAAGTTGTTATAAAGTCATTCAGGAACGCATTTTCAGAGAAAATCATCAAGTGTTTTCCATTAGTGTCAATTTTTCGTTGAGCTTTATAACAACTAATGTCAAAGAAAACTTAACTAGAACGTTCATCGCTCGGAGGACAGTTCTCCTTTCACAGATTCCAAGTAATACATAGTTCCAAAACGTAAAACGAGGAAACTGTGGTCTTGTGGTATTTTGATTTCATTTGAAACCTGTTTCACCTATTTCTATCTCTATTTTTTCCTATAAAACATTTATGTAAGTTCTCTTTGACTTCTTCGAAACTAAAAGAACGAAGATGAACTATTCTCCTCCTATAAACTGTTTCTTCCACTTTGTTAAATGCATCCGTTCCAGGGTTTTTTAAATTGAAAATGAAAACTATAGTGCAACCATAGAAACCGCGACGAGACTCAATTCAATCAGTGTAATGAACGAGAGAAGAAAAAAAAGCGTTCCAAGTTGTTGCAATGCCTTTGGCTCCATTCATAAGACCAAGCCCCAGAACGAACCCTGTTCTCCTTTAGCCATCTCGATGTATCTCACTATAAATTCACAGAATGACTGCACTATACAATATACACACGTTTCGAAGAAGAAGACAAAAAATGAAACAACAAAATAGACTGGGTGTGTGCAGCGCGCCTAATGATTTCCATCAATGAGGAGGCAAATTGCATTAGAAAATGATTTGAAACGCGCACCATATAGTCAAGCCATGCAGAGGTAATTATTTATTCATTATTTATCATGGAACTGAATCAAATCGGTTGTTTCATTTTTTTTTTTTATTCATTTTATTATGTCAGAAAGGTGATCAAATCTTTTTTTTCTTCTCTTTACTTGTCGTTGTTGATGCATTCCAGCATCGCATACAATTTAAATTGATTTACTTTTTATGGGAACTGTCATAAATGTACCGACAGCTACAAGAAGAAAAAGTGATTTATTCCTCGGAAAGAAGAAATATATAACGAAGATTGACTTTCCTGCTCTAAGATGATTCAAATATACATTTTCGTTTTGGGTGAGATTTTTATGCATTTGGATACCTAGTCTGAGAGGGAAAAAACGCAAACGAACAACGACGATGATAACGACGAACGTTCCATGAAAAGGTACAGAAACGTTCACGGATGACTATGCGATGCGAATGGAATATAGGGTTAGGGGCGAAGTCATCACTTTTATGACCCATCGTTAAGTACCTTGCACTGAGCCATGAGATGAAGTAGAAAAGTTATTTGCTTTGTCATCATAATCCATCATAATTTTGTGTGTGGGAGGTGGTAAGGTTCATTATACGAGTATAAACCTAGTGTTTAGTGGGGTTAAGACTTTTAAACTCTTTGAACGAACTTTGGACTTGAGTTGGAGTTGAATAGAGATGAGTAATTAAATTAAAAAAAGAGCGTGATGGAAAGAAATGCGTTCAGTTGGCAAAGGTTATTTTATGTGAAAACTCTTAATGTTCTTACTTTTGGACAATAAGGGAAATGAAAAAGATTTTAATTCAAGAAAGTCTCTTATGTGTATTTCCCTTTAAAAAGTCATGTAATGGCATATCTGTCATTTTTCAAATACATATTTAATAATGCAAGGTTTCCACTTGTCAATTAGCAAGCAAAAAGTTTGACAAAACAGGGTATATGAAACTCAATAAAATATCAGCTATACAATTTTCTGTCAGTTGCTAATTGACCAAATCAAACGTTTTTTTCTAACGTGTACTTTGCTGAACGTATTCATTTTGTTTACGATGACAAACAAATGTCATTTTCCATTTGACACTGAGAGTAAACTTTTATTACCATCTACACTCTTGTTTTAACTCTTTTGTGGGAGTAATACATTATACCGTTCGTTCGGTTTTGCAATTCTTTTCGGATTTTCTTCTTAAGTTTTAACAATAAGGGTATTTCTACAATACAGAAAAATATAAATTTCAGCAAAAGGTTTACATCAACACCTCATTAGAAATATTTGCTGTAGAAATTAACTAAAATGGAAGCATTTTTAATTGAACTTTTAAAGCAATACAAAGAATAAATATAAACAGCTGTTTGTTATACGTCAAAGCGAACTTATAAAATTAAATGTCACAAAGCTTAGCAGGTTTTTTTTCTATGCTTTCTGCTTCAAATTTCTGAGATAAAATTCCATGTTTTGCAGAATATTTTTCTCATACAAATTCTGACAGTTCATTTCTACCGATAGAAAATTCAATTTTTTCTAAGGTTTCTATGGGTTTTCCGCGTTTACATGAATACCCCTATTATAAATTGAAGACATTTTTTCAACAAGCAATCTAAAAAGCATTAAAATTATAAAAATGATCTTTTGACGTTTAACATAATTTGTTGACAGGTGTCTTCAACGACCCGAGTATAGTGCTAGGTTTGCACTTGTGAATTTCTAACTGAAAAAAGACACATTTGGCAGAACAGGGTGTTTGAAACCAAAGAGAAAAGTTTCATCTTCGCCTCTGTCATTCTGTTCTTTTAAACCCGAAACTAATGGAAGATTTGTTTTCACTTTTGTTTCTCATACATACATACATTAGCTTTGCACCTCTTTTTCTGCTCTTGATGACTTTGCTCTAATGTGCGTGTTAAATATGTGAGTTAAATTTATAGAAGATTCCTACTGTCAAAATTAATGTCAGAAAAATCAAAGAAGGTAACTAATTTAAAAAGATACCTCGCCATGACACCCGCCATTTTTTAACTCTTATTGGGGAAAAAAATATAACCAACTTAACTCGAATTACAAATTACAAGCATTTTATGGCAAATCGAAATAAATCAGCTGTCATCATGAGACATCAGTTTCACTGAATTTTAAATCACCCACAGTATAGTAGGTGCCTATAGTTGGTACCGTCAGTATTTTCCTTTTCCACCAAACAAGTTAACGAATCGCTTTCAATTTTTAAATTGAAACTAATGACATTTCTACACTACCACAACTTTGGTGGCTAGGCTATTTCTAGTGTCATATTTGGAAGTAGAACAATCAATTCCATAATAGATTGCACTTTTGTATAAAATGTCATGCCATATCTGTGTCGTTAACTCTTCGTTCATTCGTACCAAAAAAAAAAAAAAAAGATGTCGTTTTATTTGATCATTACCGCACGAACGACATAGAATTTTCTTATAAGTACAGAAATGATGCTACTGGCTGTTGGAAACTACCATTTATATTCTCAAAGCATTTCTAAGTCATCACGCGGATTATTTCATGGGGACGGCATGTGTAATAACACGCATTCGATGGCAAGACGATGACGATGGCAATGTCTGATGTGCGTGTGCAGCAAATCTTCGTCGTCGTCGTTTATCGTTGTCTTCGTTGTTTCTGTTTTTTTTAGTTTCAATCTCAAGACTCAAGGAGTGTATAAATAATTATCGCTGCATCGATAAAACTCTTGAAGGCGCGATGACATTTTCGCAATAATTGGCTTGTGAACGTTTGAATTGATCTTTTTTTTCGTAATTTTATGTTTTCTTCATTTTTTTGGTGTGTTTTTTTTCTCTCCTTCATCGAGAAATGACACATTCGTGGAGGAGATTTACAAGGCATGGTAGCAACGCCAAGGCTTCTATAAATTTTATCAATGAATTCTGATCATGGTTGCATGTGACAGCTGCCTTCATTGGCCAGCATGAGTTATTAGCTTGAAGATTTTTCTTAACCCATAGTCAAGTCAACGACAACGATGAAAGGAAATGAGTAGGCTTGCTGCTATGTGCCACAGACTGTCGCATGTGTTAAATATTTTTTTTTTATATTTCATTTTTGTACTGAAAAAAATAAACTTATGAAAAATAGATAATTTTGGAATCTTGTAATAAATGTCTTCAATAAGGTAAGTTGGGGAAAAAAAAAAGACAAATTAGTTGGTAACTTTCGATTTTAAAAGCTTAGGTTAGTCTTTTTTTTTGTTGATAGATTGATTTATTTAGCACTCTGATGCGTTGGCATACTTGGTATCAAGTTTGACTAGACTTACCTAATGGAATTTTACGTAAATGGCTAAGATTATTGTTGAAAATTTGAAACGTATCAAAATGATATGACAAATGTAGTTTTAAGAATTGATAGTAAATTGTGCGTTCATGTCGAAAAAAATTCAGAAAGTATCAATTTTTAGACTTGTCAGCAGAAAAGTTTAGAAAGCCACATAGAAGTGGCAATTTACTTCGATTAAGAAGCCATAAATATAGAGAAGTTACTATACTGACAGAATTGAGTTGTACAACAACATCAATATTTATGTACCTACCTGTCCGGGCCCTGATGGAGGTGTGAATTTATGGGGGGAACTCTCCCTGGCGGGTTTTTTACAAGGCACCAAATATTTTCAAAAAGCACTTAGGACTTCAGAAAAGAAACTTTTTTTCGCAGGTTTGGAGCAGCATACATACCATGCCCATGCATGTGTCTTAAGAGCCTCCGAAATTCGAATACGTAAGACCGTAGTATGAAGAACAGAATTGTGACATCACTTCTATAATGAAGGCTTATGAACATGAAAATCATTGGCAAAAAAAACGTTGGTTGAATAACTGATTTTGCAGTAGCTTCCCCACACAGCAACCAAACGGTCAAACCATCAAACAAATTGACCACTCAGTTGTTACGACGAAGTACTTTAGTACTTTAAAAGCAAGTGCTAATAATTCCACTTTCTCAAGTACTGCCACTGAAAAACTATTACCAGTACCGATAACTAGTACTTAGGGTGTACCTACTGAAGTGCCCTAATACATAAGTAGGTATTTTATAGATCAGGTTTTAACTAATACTTGGGATCAGTTTGACAGAACTATTAATAATTAACTGACTTTGGTGAGCTGGCTTGCAATGAGTTCTAATTAATACTTAGTACTAAATTCACAATCCTTAGGCTAACAAATCCTAATTTGAGTACTAACATTAGAACTAGTACCAGAACAGGACATTCAAAATCATTAAACTTAAATTTATGGAGCTAGGGAAGACATGAATGTCACTTTAATAGTTATTTCCTGTTCAATGGCCTACATTCTAGGAAATAGTTCTTCTAAAATTACATTAACTTGATTCTTCATTTCCAATGTAAAGTATTCTCTACTTCATTCACGTTCTTCACCCTCTGGTAGATTGTTCGAACTCAAAATACCAACAAAATTATATAAATTCTTGTGTAAATAAATAAAAGTTCTATAAAATAGTTGTTTATAAAGCTTTGTTTATTGATTGCTTCAAATAATGAATGCAGCACCACAACTTCCCATTGCGCGGTCATTGTGTCAGATGAATGTTCAGTAGTAGTTTATCGACATGTTGTGTCGATAACAACATTTTCTTAGAATTCAAACAAACTGTTTAGATAAACATTACTTCAAACTTGTTGTTATATTTCTTCAAAACTATATCAACTTCTGACAAATTTACGACTATCATGAACGACTATTGTGAAGAAAAATTTAAACTATATCAGGTTTTTTTTTTTAAGTTATCGGTTATCGGTGACTAATCAGATACAAGAACCATATTGCACGATTCCACGTATACGGTACGTGTGTATAAAGAATGAACTCGATGTTTGATTAAATGTTTATTTATTCGATTAACAGTGTTGAGCTAAGATATATTCTCTAGGATTAAGCAAACAAATTTTTTGTTTGTTTCACCAGTCAGTTTTATGTTCTCAAGTGGTCGGAAATGACAAGAAAAACAACTCCACCATAATACCTACCAAATGTCCAAGCAGAAGCAGAGTGCAGAGATGTTTGCTTTTATTTTTGTTGTTTTTGTTTTTTTTTTTTTAAGGAAAAAGGGTATCAGACCATATCGAAATGTATCTCAAAGATGTTGGGTGATTGGATCTCTTAACATGAAGATAAAAACACCTTACCAACATGTTAGAACACAAATAAAAGAAAGAAATTTTATAACCACCTGTATTTTCTGGGGTATTGGTTGGTATTGTAGACTCCTGTTGATTAAACATCACCACGAAAAAAGGAACATGCGCTTTCATTTAACCGCGGAATTTACACACAAAACCAGGAAGATATATTTCTTCGAATGATGTTTTATCTTTTGTGTGTGTTCATTTGTGAGAGAGATACTTTCTTTTATTGTTATCTGTATCCAGACTGTTACACAATCTAATCGCCTGTAAAGGGAATACTGTTTTGTTGTGGGGGTCACATGGGGGTAAAGTATATATTAGAACTTGTAAGTACCTACATGTTTCTCGTTTCGTTTTTTTTTTTTTAGATGTTATAGCTTCATATACGACCGAGACAATATAAAAAGAAAAAAGAAAACCTTTTTTTATTATTTTGTTTAATTTTCTGGAACATTATTGAGAGCCACAAATTGTCCTTTGGTTTTGTTTTTATAGGTTATATGTTTTGGCGTAATTGGAAGTATAACAACAGTGCTGAAATATTTACTTGGGTTGTTAAATAAATTTACGACTTAATACATTTTTAATAGTCTCTTGTTTATATTTCTTGGAAATTAGAAAATCTCATTGGATCAATTTTTTCCTTATTTTTTTTAAAGCAGAACATCAGATTTAACAAGGAAATTTAACATTTAAGTGGGTGAACATTGTGTGCTACCACCAAGTTCATAAGCTGTAGTTATAATTAATTCGCTTAGCTATTTTACAGGCTACCACGGGCTGTTGTTGTTTATTCGGATCCTTTAGCTTTTCCTTCTGACTCTAATGTTTCACCGTTTATTTTTTCCAAACTTGGTTATGGTGACCAGTGCTCAAAGCTGCGATAGATCCATTGTGTATTTAGGCATCAGCTAACAAACTTCTCAAGCCAGCTGCTTCCAGTTTTGTAGGCCAAGGTAATTGAGGTCCCCTTCCACTTGCATGCGACAACTGAAGCCCGAACTTTTTCTACTGCACCGATTTTCTCTTTTGTACGGCCATGTGCGCCTAGCTTGTTATGGCAAATTTAGCATTGATTTAAAATTAAGATTTGCTGCTGAAGTCTGCTTCCCGCTATAAATTTTCACATCCAAACAAGGACTATTACAGGTAGCAGCCGCCGCCGTAGCAGATATTGCAATATCTCAAAAGATTGCCGAGCCCATTCCAATGTATTTCTTAGATGTAGATTGTGTCTGCTTCACAGCAGCCTAGGGCCTCCACTAGTCATTTAACGTACAGATCTGATCATTGTTGTTCATATTTCAATTGTAGGGTTCGTCACCAAGTCCTTTGTATGAGAGGATTGTCTTCGCTCCAAAAGTACTTTCATTCCTTGCTGAGTAGGTGCCTCTAACCTGAAGACCCCAGATCCTTAAATAACTCCATAAACGAGAGACCGGTCGAGAGACCTAAGCTCGGAATATGTCAAAGTACCACGTATAGAAATGTAAAATAGTTCACATCGTAAACTTCATTTAGAAAATTCTTCCACTGCATCCCAACTAACAATTTGACTTCTATTAGGGTATATCGAAGCTATTTTCAATTCAGCAAAATTGCTTCTATAAGGCCTAACAAAAATACGCTTGGCGCATCTGGGAAGCTTGTGAAACTTTTAAACAGATAATTACAGGCTAAGTAGATAAAAAGATTGTATTTCTTGTAGGCCTTATAGAAGCCAACAACTTTCATAACTTCCACATTTGCAAGTTCCTAATGCAGGTTAAAATCTGCATAAGGAAGCTCCTGGGCAAACATCACAACACTCGTACTAGGCCTTATAAAAGTCTTGTCGAAGTATCAGCCAAACACAAACAAAAAAAAAATAAATTTATTTTCAAACTTATTTTTATTTTATTATTTTCTTCTGCTAATCGTGTCCAAGTAAAGGATTTTGTTGTGAAATTATTGATACAATTATTAAATTTAAGAGAAAAAACACTTACTTGCTGATGAAAATCTGGGAGTTGAACCTGAGACATGCTGGTTAAGAGGCCGATACCTTATCCATCGTGCCATTGTGCCATATAACAGGCTGCCAACAAATGGGAACTAGTTGAAACTAGAAATAGCTTCCCATGAGTTTCGTTCAGGCTTCCCGAAGTAGTTTTAAAATGAGCTGACCATTTGTCTTTTTTTTCAAAGATTTTTTAGCTTTATTTTATAAAGGTAAAAATTTTACCGCAGAATCATGATATAAAAACCAAATTGTAGGAGGAGGGCTGACTGTACCTTTCAAATAAGACCAACATTTTTAAAATCGGTTTCCAGTAAGTTAGTTAAAAAGGGAGAAATATGAATCGTGTTTACGTATTAATATTATAATCATTTTAATAAAAGAAATCATCTTTAAAAAAGACATTTCCAATTATATTCATACATACATCTAAATAAATTTAATGGTGTATTTCAAGAGTTTCAATCAAAAGTTTAAACTCCCTTCAAAATAAAAATTAGATGTGAGAAATGGTTTACTATGTTAGAAAAATGCAAAACTTATTCATTTTGTATTTTTGTAACAACAGGTATGCCTTTAAAGTAACAACATAATAGACAAATAAACAAAACCGACAGACATTTGCATTTTTTTTAACTCCAGTAATTACTTCCCGATGAACCAAAAAAACAGTACATGCGGTCACCTCATTCTCATATTCTTATTGGAAAAAATGTCTCACAGGATGGTTTACGCTATCCATGCGAAGTATCAGATAAATTAACAACTTGTCACATGAAACAGAACCCTCCCTTGTAAAGCAATAACTTATGATGGGAGACCAACACTTCCTACCACAGCTCACCGTACAAAGCTTCAACTTGCACTACGAAGAAACAAAGATGGCAGCGAAAAGGAGGGAGGAAAATGTACAAAGGTGGGCTTGCGTTTGCCTTGTGTATGAAGGCCTTAGCCAACTGACTAGTTTGACATATTTCCGCTTAAGCAAATTATGGAAAACAATGCTTCATGTTTGTGGTGAGATTCACTTAATGAAAAACTACGCTTGTATCAGGCTTGTGTACTGCGGTCTGTGGTATCAACCAACGAACTCTTTTGACATCAGCTACATTTCTGTTGGATATGACTTGCAAGTTATAGAATGCAATGTTTTATTACTTAAAATTATATTACTCTTGAGAAATGTTTTCGGAAATTAGAATTAAATGTGATCGGATTAAAATTTTACATTCCGTTTTTTGATTTAATGAAAATGTTTGCAGGTACCTTTTCCAGATTTAACTTTTATTTTGAATTTTATTTTTAAGTGGTTTAAGCTTCTAAAAACAGGTCATGCACATCTTTAAGAAGGAGCTTCTCAATGAAAGTCTTTCCTTAGCTATGACTTCCTGTGCTTCTTCAAACGAATATTAGGAAGCCTAATCGAAATAATATTGAAGTTTAACACATTGTAGCCTGTATTAGGCTTCAGATTATTCCTCTGATAGACTTAAAAGAAGCCACATAGCTTGTGGAATATTTAATTTCGGTTCACAAGCTCAATGCAAGCACTTAAGCAGTGATGACTTCAAGAAAATCAAAAACTTGACCTTATGGAAGATAAATTGTTAGTTGGGATGTCGCCTGGATCCATGGAGAAGTGTCTTAGTAGAAACATCGAAAACATTTACTGTGCTCCATTTACCACGTGCATTCATGACTCATGAGACAAACCTCTTTTTTTTGAGAAAAATTTGTTTAAAAATGACATCCTTATAAACAAAGTTTATCTCTCTCTCTCTATCGCACAAACGACACAACAAAATGTTCCATTTCAATGTCAATCATTCTGAGGTTAACATATTTTACGATTTACATGGTTAGGTTATGGATATTTACTTCTTACTACGACCAACTTCTTACAAACGCTTAAAAAAAGAACTTCAGATTCATAATCTTGTGAATCTGTGGAGGAAATCGGTAGAAAAGTTTTCCCTCTTTTTTTTCCAACCTCTGCAAATGAAAATCAAAGAAATTTGTCTTTTTTTTGTGTGTAGTGTCAAATCAATCTTTCGTATGTCACAATCTTTACGAGTTTGCATCTAAAATAAAGTTCTGAAAACTTTCCTCCTTCTGATGGCACAGATAAAAAGGGGGGCGACAAAGAAGATAGAAAAGCAGCATTAAACATAGAAATCTGTTTAAAGTGTCTCCACATCTCTACACAGAGCGCACTCTTGTGCAACAACACTTCTCCTCTCTAGTTCAAAACTTGTATATGTACATCTTGAGATATAACTATCGTTGCCACACTTGGAATTTTAATTATTAAAGCCTTTCAATTTTAACTAATTGTGTGGCAAACACTTTGAAAGCACATTTCTTAAGCGTCCATCCAATAGGTTGTCGTCTCGAATAGTCTTCGTTCTCGTCGTCATAGTCGTCATCTAATTGCATATTCAAGATCTCTTCTTCGTACATAATTAATATCTTATTGGGATCGGGCATTGGGGTTCGGTTCGGTATTCGGTTGGTCGGGAAAGCACATCATCCATAAAGTAGCAACATAAACTACAGAACCGAAAAATATCTTCAATTCAATTGAATTTCATTAAATTGCAATGAAGCCTATTTGGGAATGCTCCAGCGTACATAGAACCTCGTATACACAACATAATGTTGTGCATGATGCTCTCGTCTCGGAAGTGTGTCAAGGTGTTTCTGGAGTGCAATTCCTCTTCATAGGTGAGATGAGGTAACAGTAGAAAATACGTACGTTCCTACATAACTATGGCACACTCACACACGACTTGTCTTGTGCAGTGCACCACCAGCCAGAAGCTAGCACCCCATTAGAACCGTCATAAACATGTGCAATGGGGCACTTTGGCACGAGGTTGAGGTTGTGAATGTGACCACTGGCGTCAGTGTGAACGTGAAGCTGAAGTTTGTGCATCATCATTCCCATAGAAGGTACACAAGGACTTCCGAATTAATTTGCGGTGCACACCGAAGCAGAGATCAGAGATTGTGGAGAGAAGGAATCTTGGCTGTTCGGCCGGAAGAAGCTGAACCCATAGCCACACAAATCACAAACAACAATCCTCTAGAAAACTGACCAATACTTTTCAAAGGCGGACGACCGCCAAAGCTATGAATAGACGAACGGAACGAAAGGATGATGCTGCATTATATCCTTTCACCAGGAGAATTCATTCGTCTTTTATGTAATCTTCGATTTTTCGGTGTATCCGGATTTGGATTTGTACCCTTTCTTCTTTCTCGCACATTTATCTGGTGGAAGGATATATTTTCTCCTTGATGCAGTTGCAGACGTTTTGCCGCCGCCATTTCAATCGATGTTTGTATAACGAGTGATGCCATTCTATTCATTTGCGCAAAATATATATACGTACTCATGGCGAAGGTTTAAGGATTCACATCACAAGGACTATACGCTGCGACGACGACGACGACGATGTTGGAGCCAAAAGAGTTCTTCAAAATAACTGAGAGATAGTTTTTTTTCTCCATATTTATATGCTTTGCTGCATTGAAGGTGCTGCCGTGATGGTGTGTACTGTGTGTGTAGTACGATGAAAATTCCAAGGATGAGCTTGGATATTTTTTTTTTTATTCAAAATTGTTTGGCAAATGCATTTCGTTGAAAGGATTTATCCAAAATCTGATGGATGAATTAAAAGATTACAACAAAAAAAAACATGACTGTGATGATAAACAAGATTAAATGCGCATTACATAAGTTTAATGTATCAACGCATTATTATGAAATATTATCAGAAATCATTTCTAAATTGCAAAGCAATTTTCTGTTTTTCTTATTCTTTTTCGTTGAACTTCGATGAAATATTTATTATTGCTTTATGCAGTAAAAGTAAAAGAGTTTGCATGAATTGATATTTTGAGAAACTGACTGCATACAAAGAAGTGTAGATGATATTGATGAATGATTTTCCATCAAATATTATTTATATGCCTTTGTCAATTTTAATAGTAGGTATTGATAGCAGTAATATAATGCAGACAATTCTGTATTGAGATTTGAGCATTGAATAGGCAAGCAGACAATTATGAAATTGAAAATTCCTGAATGGGAATGAAAGAAATAGTTTCTGGAAAACTTTTTTTTGTATACCATTTTTAGAGAGTAATACCCATTTTGAACAAAGGTCCAAATCGATAGTAATACATTTCTTCTAGCATATTGAATGCGCGTGCGTGCCTTATAACAAGACTCCCACCACTGTGGTTGGTGGTGAAATACTCGTGCGCATATCGAGCTCGCATATCGGCTCAGAACCAAATTAGAATGCTTGAAGACATACCTAGTGAAATTTTTGCTGTAGGTAAATTGAATTTGAAGGTTTAAAAGAATGCCAGTCGTAGAGCTCGCAACAGCTTAATTTTCTAAAACTAGAGAAGAACACTAAAACTGACGAATTAAACTTAAAAAGGCACCATGATAAGTTCTGCAGAAAATGTTCTTGAGGAATTATGTAATGTTAAGATTAGCTGTGTTTTATTGGTAGATGGGTAGAAAGCACAGCAATCGAATGCCAATCAAACGATTTGACTCGTTCGAACATTCAATGTTTGAATGTTGGTACCATGTTGATGTTTTTCTGTGCAATTTATGGCGAAACAAAACCAGCTTAGGGGTGTGTTCCCAAACTTTATCTAAAATTAAAAAAAAAATACGAATAAACAAATATTTTTTTTTTTTCTCTGCGACATGGTAAAGATGTAAATTAACTTCTTAATAATATAAATCAAACTTAGAGTAATTTTCGTTATTTTATTTTTATTCTAGTCAAAACATGTTTTGTTCAAAACAATTATCAGATCAAGTCCTCCACATAAGTTTTGTATGATAGATGCATGAGAAACTTCACGTTTGATTGTTCAATCCATGTCAACCAGCAGTGTGCATTTTCCATACACTACGTGTTCATAAAATGCTAGCATTTGACGAAAGCTCATATAACTGGATATCTTGGCAAGATATTGCACATACAACTTAATAATATAATCGATCACGTTCAATCTCACAAAATGATAGAGGTGGGGTTTTTGCATACAAGTGTTCACATTGTTTTATTCAGAAAGATATAAACAGTAATTGTACTGATATGCTCTTCAATATCCTGACATTCGATATAATGCAAGAATTTTTAGATAAGTTATTATGCAATTTAAGAACACTTTTTGTTGAAACTATGTATGGCCGTGTTTTATTGGTTGTTGTAGCGCAGTAAAACTTTCTATGGAAAACAAAAACAAAACAAATGGCGATATAAGGCTTTGAAAAATTGAAATGAAGAGGGTGAAGAGTCGTATTTAGGAAATAATTTTTTTTTTTTAAGGTTGGCAGTTTCACGTGCAAAGGATGCGTTCGTTGACTAGAAAAAAAAATAAAATAACGAAAATTACTCTAAATTTAATTTGATTAAGAAGTTAATTTATGTCTTTGCCATCGCGCAGAATAAGACAAAAATATTTGCTTATTCGTACTTTATTTAAAGAAGAAAGTTTCGCCATAAATTGCACAAAAAAACATTAATATGGTACCAACATTCAAACATTGAATGTTTGAACGAGTAAAATCGTTTAATTGGCATTCGATTGCTGTGCTTTCTACCCATCTACCAATAAAACACAGCTTATGCAAAATTGAAACCTGTTATTTTGTTAATGTATTTGAAAAATTGACGTGAAAAATGTTTCAGATTGAAAATCTCAACAACTGAGCCTCGTGGAATATTTTGGTTTTCTTCTTTTAATAGAGATTTTAGAGATATTTCTTTTGATGTGTTACATAAGGGTCTCTGCACATCACTTTTTTATCTTTGATTATTAAAACTTTTATCATAAATCAAAACAAACTTTATAATTTTTGAAGGTTTTGAGCATGAATGTCTTTTAAAATATTTTTTTGTTGACAGTTTGAAATTGAAAATAAACCTCCATAGCACTCATCCAATTCACCTTGGTACTTACTTCCGTTGACATACAAATAAAAAATATCATCATTTTCAACAACAACAAAAAAAAAAAAAACTTGAAAAACGTTTTCATGGATCATAAAATTCTCATAAAAACGATATGAATCATAAAACCTAGCAAAAGTTTCTTGCAATATGAGATGCAAATATGGATAAAAACACACACGTTACTGTTTCATACTGTTTTTTTTTTTGTTTATTTCTTACATTAAACGTGACAGAAATAAAGACACAAGGTGTCACATCACAAGACAAACCATCAGCCAGAGTATATATACTGTATAATAAACAGAAAATATTCCCTTATTTAGTGTGTTTTCATGTCATGACTGTGTTCCTTGTATGTCCTAGATACGTGATTCCTTATGGAATCTTGACAAATGTTTCCATAGTTTAAAGTCATATGATGTGTAGGTACTTGAATGTAAGAAAAGAAAAGAGTTTATGTGTTATGATGGTATTATGGAACTAGGTTCTTGTATATCACGTAGAATGCGTGCAGCAGTAGCTAAGTTTAGGCACTCATATATTTTATATATATTTGCCCTTTTATCCTCTTTTTTTTATGGATCGTAATATTTTTGTTAAGAAACTATAAGAGAAAACGTTTTACTCTTGGTTTTTTTTTTCTTGTATTTTTAGTGATTTTCTTACTGGTTAACTTTTTTTTTTGGAAATCTTTACCAAGTACCTACTTTTGCATCCATCCAAAGTTTTTCTGTTTAATGTAACCTAGTAAGTGAGCGGCAGAAATGTGGCAAGACGACCTATTCCAATATAGCTGCATAAGTATCATTTTTATAAAAAAAATATTTTTTTTTAAATAAGTTTGAAAGCTGATAAAACTGCCATCCATAGAATTAAACAGATGTGGAATGTATTTCACAGGTGCATTGTTCGAAGATCAGGAAGTTACTTAGAGGAACTGATAAAGTCCCACAAAACATCTTGTAATGCGAGGAGTAAACACATTTTATTCAAAAAAATTAAAAAAGGAGACAATGTATGACAATGTTTAGACAGAATTTAACAGTTGATCAAACATACCACGACGAAGATTTGAAATATGTTTTTTAGGCTTAGCAGTCCCACTATTTGAAGCCTTTTCTTGTTTTCTTTGACAGATTTATCACTGGTTTATACACGGTCACTGTGGCGTATACGTATCATTTTTTTCTATTGAACAAAATTTAACAAATGATGATAGGTCCCTGACTCTAACTCTTCGAACCGTTATTCTGGACAGATTTTTTTTTTTTTTAAGTGGCGAAAGACGCTTCCAGATTTTTCATACATTTCGAGCTTGTGGGCTAAAATAATATTTTATTCGAATATATTGCAGTTACTTCTAGTTTTTGTAATTCATTCGCTATTCATTGCCTGCTTGCTGCAAATGTTGTGCCCACTAAAACTGCTTCGTGTAAATTTCAATTACAGGACCCTTCAACAATATGTGAAATTATAACAGTTTGTATAGTAAATTGTACAATTTTATTTTTTGTATTTATAGTTCCGTGTTAAGGACTCCAGATTGGAATTAACAAATAAATTTTTTAAAACTGACATTATATATATTTTCGAAATGAAAATTTTTATTTTTATTAAAACAAAACTTTTTCTACTTTTTTTTTCAGGACCAATATGTGGTGGTCACTGTTGCTCAAACGCCACCGAAATCGAACTGAAATTAAAATCAACGACAGATTTTGAGCGATTATTGCATCATCATACCAAAAGTTTGCGAGGCATTCTAGAATCAACGTCCAGCTCATTCCGAAGTAAGTTCACATTTCCATATATTCTTAATAAATTTAATATAAATTGCTTTTCAAACTTGAAGCTCAAATAAAAAATAACTTTTAACATATACCCAAAATTGCTTACATAAAAATACAAAAAAAAAAAAAAAAACCATTTACTATTTAAAATGCACCAATTGAAGCGAAAGACATAAAAACGTAATTTTTAATCATTTAATTTTTCAAACGAACGACGAACAGACATGCAAAAAGTTTAATATTCGTTCGTAAAGTGTCTTCCAATCTGATACGCCAAAATATTTTTGATTTATTTCACTGCATTTCAATACCAAATACTCAAACCATCAACAGCACAATGCCGTTCAGGTTCACAGAGAGAAAAAGATATGATATACAGTTTGTGTGAGAAAATCAAAATTGGTATAGTTGGTCACGTTTTTCACTCGAGGAAGACACAGACTTGCCTTAAAAAATCGGATTCTATATTTGTGTATATTATGTTGATGTTTTCATTCTGGATTAAAAGTCCTGACTTAAGTCTTCTTGGAATATTGAAGAGCAATCGAATGGTATTATTTCACAATCCCTCCTCTCTCCATACCTATACCCATTTTGATGATTTCTGTTTTAATTCAAAAGTCAGAAAATGGTCGATTTGCATCGTTTAGTGGTGAGCTTGTGTGCACAGCTTAAACACATGATGTCACCTTAAATTAATTAATATTCCCGACAGCAATTTCAATACAGAAAGATAAAAAAAAAGAAGAGTCTATCACGCGGGGTTCGTCAATATCAATACAAAACTTATGTATAGATATCGGATCGACACACTTAAGTTTGCAAATTTTATTCAGCGAGTGTTTGTTTCTGAAATGTAGTTCGTCGAACTGGAGCTGAATGCGAGATGTTAATTGCGCTGCAGCTTGTTGCACATTTTTTGATTTTGTTTTTGTTTTCGTTTCGTTTAAGTTATGCAATGAGCATCAATGACTTGGTCGTGTTTCGTCGAAGTGAGTTGAGGTCAGAAATATTTTCAGGAAGTGTCATCGCGGGAGGCATTGAATTTTGTTTCCTCGTGTTAGGGTGTGTTTGATTTCTGGTTTGATGTACGTAATTGGTTCAAAGATTACGTTTCAGAAATATTAATACCTTCGTTTTTTTTTTTTGTTTTTAATTAGGGCGTGGTGTATAGAGTTAGAAATTAGAATACGAAATGTGATTGTTTTTTGAACAAAGAAAATGTTTAGATGGGTGTTGAGCTCAATTAATTTCTTTGTGTTATTGAGAATAACTGCAGTTGTGTCAAGACTACCCAGTGGAATACCATGAACTGCAGATATAATAATTCGATTCAGAACATGCAAAGAGAAGTGCAAGAGGCTGCTAGAACTTCTTTGAAATAAAACAAACATTTGAACTTGTGTGGCGATAAATTTCCAAATTTCCCCGGAATAAGGGCAGAAACTTATCGAAGAAAACTCCACATATTTTTTACAGTCATATTGGTCCATTGTAAATTAATAGGCCAACCCATAGAATCCGTCGCGTGCGTTACGTCGACGTTATCAACTGACAGCTCGATACAATACACACGTTCTGCCAAATTGAAAATTTTGATAATTCGTGCCAGGGTAAGAGCGCTGCTCTACCACTCTTTACCTACAAGAATGTACAGCTAGTTTGATCTGTTGCTATTGAAAGCAAAATTTACTTTAAATCACTGAAGTTCATTTTAGGGGAAATGTATTTTTGTCGCTATGGATAGCTAAATTTAATTAATTTTGGCTTTTGTTTCCTTGGGCTTCCATTCATTATGTATAGTTCTACCCTGACGCTTCTTGATAAGTAGCTTTCAAATTGAAAGTTTCAATCAATTTAGATAGAGGCTTAAATAGAAGAACGAAAAAAAATAGTTTCGTTCACTTTTGTCATTAGCTTCTCTTTGCTTCCAGCCTTTATAGTTAAGCCTCACGAAGCTGTCTCGGTTGCTGAAAACATATCCCTAAAATTAGTAGCTGTTTCAATCTGTTCAATAAAATGAAACGTATAAGCGTTCTAAAAACTATACTGTTTGTCAAAAATAACACCTTGGTTTGATGTATTCTTTCTTTTTAAAGAACTACTAGTTTCAAAAATGAAACATCCTTCATTATATTTTTTTTTAACATTATCTTAATCTTAGACACGAAGTTAAGAGCTTCTGACGAATGTACAAGACAATTTTTTGTTCAAAACACATCATTCAACGTCAAAATGTACTTCTTGCAGCAGGGCATCAAACTCAAATTGAACGTGTAATATGAGCCCCACGCCATAAAAGTACTACCAAACTATTATTCATCACGTTGCCTTCGTGTCACTAAATACTTCAACACTTCAAATTCTCCTCAAATTCAAGGAACTAAAAGCGTGCGTTGCAATTAAACAAAAAAAAGGCACAATTTCTTTCTTTTTTTTTTGTATTATACTATATACAGTAATACAATCCAATTCTTTTTTGCTAACATGATTCTTTTCTTTCGCAAACAGTGCGAAACATAATAATTTACATTTTGTTGTGTGTCGTGTCGCCTCGTTGACATTTTGGACTTCAACAAGTCAGCATAAACCAGCTGAACAGCAGAAGCAAATAAATTGATATAATGTGTAGCAAGTCACTCGTATGCAACGCTATTGAACAAAAAAAAAAAAACACAGACAAAACATTGAAAACAAAGAAACAAATTTGAAAAAAAAAAAATCTGTATGTGTACGGAAAACAAAAACAACAAAGTGCAAAGTTTGCACGCGCATTTCTGGGCATCACTGATGTGGCGCATAGAAAAATATATTTAAATTACTTATATACTTTTTTTAACTCACGTTTTAAGGGTAAGTCTAGAGACTCGTAATAAAAATTTAATTTTTAAAAATGCAAGCGAGTCCTTAAAGTAATGAGGGTGTCGACTACATAATGTTTCTCTGACGTCATGTCAAAACAAAATTTGACGTTTCTCAGTAAATTTGACAGTAAACTTTCAAAACTGACAGGTGATTTGTCAAGCGATCCTTAATTGGGTTTCTTCAGGACCTTTATTTGTCTTATTTTTCTTATTTTTTTTATTTTTCTTAAAGAAACAACAACAGTAATCTTGAACTTTTCTAAGTTGCAATAAAGTTTGGTGGAAAAGCCGAATATCGATGAGTGCGTTCGAAAACCTGTGGAATAGACTTCCTTTGATATCCATACATACATTTTGTTTCACATGAAGACACTGAACACTGCCAATGTGAAAGAACTGTCAAATTTGAAAGCTCAATTTGAAAGCCATCCCTATGCCTATGGTGCATTCCGCTACTTCAACTTCATGGTAAAAATAATTCGAACTTCAAAACACATCAAAATATGTATGAAATGCGGCTATTGTCAAGTACTTCTGGTTGTGTTAAATTTTAATTTTTAAAGTGAGTTGTCAAAATTTCAGTGATGCCAAATCGTAAAAAAAGCAACTTCGTGCGACATAAAAAGTGCATTAGATTAGCTTTTGTTATTTCTAAGTTGGCGCGCATTACATTACAAATGCGTGCGTGCATTATTTGTGCATATATTCATAATTTGTCTGTCTGGGCATGAACACTGAACAGAACAGGGGCACACACATAATATTGCACGCCAAGCATAACAATAACAAACAGCCCCAGCATTTTGTTTAACAACATAAACGACTAAGATATGAAAATCAAGACGAATACGAAGACGACTTGGTTTACAAAACAGAAAAGTTTAATAACAATAAAAAGGAAGCAAAACAATAGCAGCGTTAAGCAAGTTTAAAAAAAAAAAGAGAAAAGAGAAAAAAAAAAGAATCACTAAGCGTTCATTCCATATCGCCATACTCGTAGTTCCAACGAACTTTTTATGGCGCCACTATTTCTGTCATTTGATCTCTATGAGATAATTTCACATTTGGATCGGAGTCAGAGAGCTCGTACATGGAGCAAGCAAAACCTATCATCAGAGACAGACTGTCATGTCAGTTAGCAGTGGGGAACGAGAAAACGAGATTTCTGCCAGACTTACAGACATGCAGTAGGACTGTAGGATGTCGGTCGTGGCAGGGAAGCCGAAGCAAGGGATAAAGATATGTGTTGCTCCAAATACCTTTTTCTACCCTTTTGCTCTCTCTCTATACACGTATAATATTCCAGCTTTTCAGTGCAGTGTCCCGTTTGGTTGTATAGCTTCCGTGTGATGCACACTCTGATTCGGATTCTGATTCTGATTGAATGCAGTGAAACCTAATCCGTGTAAAGCTATTGCTGCTGTAGCACACCAGATACCAGATTACTGGAGTCGCATGACACGACTTCTTGAAGATTAAAATCCAATCAGTCTTTTGATGAGAGAGGCGAGAAGAAGCAGCATAGTGTGGTTTTTGGGTTTGGCTATGATGTTGGTGATGGTTTTCGTGGTGATGCGATGCGAGATGGTGTGATTTACTATAAGTGGGAGTTGCGGGTCTGACTATATCATGGCAGCAGAAGTTTGCAACCATTCCTGGCAAAGAAGATTAATTATGATCATATCAATCTTCTCTTCAATATTCGTATATTGGAGATTACAATATGGGTTGGATATGTGTGTATGTTTTGCATGTTACTCGTGCATGCATGAGTGGAGGGCTACAAGAAATTTAGAATATTGTGTCAGGAAATTTTCCTACCACCATGACTTTAGACCTGCTCACTTTCAATAATCTTCCTTCTTTGACCGCAATCGGCTTGGAGCATCTTCGTGCATTAATTTGTACGAAATGCATTGGCAAATTGCATTAAAACGTGGCAGTGAGAAAACGGCTGTGTGATTTGGGAAGAAAATTAATTTTTATTCTTTTGTCATGAAACCTGAGGGTTGAAGGAACCGCTCCTTTGGCTTAGTTTTCGAGATATCGATGTTTAACGTTTAAAATTTGTTCCAAGTGTGTAATGTTGATTTCCTTGGCTCGTTTATTGATTCACTGGATTTTTTGGTTGATGGATATGGTTTGCCTACGTTGACATTTTTTGTCTTGCAATTCGTTTTTTTCTTGTCACTCGTTTGTTTGAGATTTATGGGGAAAATACGAGTTTGGTGGCGGAGGTAGACAAAACTGCAGAGGTTAAAAAATTTGGTTTGTCTATTGGCAAATTGTTTTCCTGAATTCATCCGATGATTTATCGGGTTAATCTAGTAATTTGCAAATTTTCTGTTTATTAGTTGTTAATTTCACTGTTTGGCCCATTGGATTGCCAGGTAAGTTTAGCAATTTATCGAATGCATTTGTGGATTTGCTCGGTTTGGACTATTGATGTGCATATGCTTCCATTAATTTTGTTCGCATTTGCCTGTAAATTTGAAGTTTCGTCCGTGTACTTTCCGAATTCACTTGTTAATTGCGTGTATATTATCCGCCTACCCCCACAAAAATAAAAGTTGAAGAGTTCATTAAGAACTGATTGCTTCAGATATTAACCAACTACTTTTAGAAAACTAAGTTTTCTTTCAATGTTAACACACATCAATCACCATAAGCATCCATCCATATTGTCACCAACATAAGAATTACAAAGGAATAAAATAAAACTGCTCTTCTAATGTAAGTAGGTAGAGAGCGCGAGTTAACATGTAATCCACTTCTTGGTTCTCAAATCCTATTAAAAAATACACAATCCACTGAATGATTATCTCTTCCATATATGTACATCAAGAGATAGTCAAAGTCCTCTTAGTCAAGTCAAAACCAAAACCCAACCCAACCCCGCCCTCAAAATCCGTTAAAACTTATTGCCACGATGTAACTCTTTCTCGTGTCTCGTCTGTCTTGTATATTCTGTTCATCGGAGTAATCCCTTTGAAAAACTCGTGTCGTCTTCCATATGAAAAACTAGGTTGAGCACATAAATCACTCACTCATCATGGCATACTGCTTGCTGCCTGCCTGCCTTCAGCTTTCCTCTGTGTCCATCATCAGTACGACGACGAGCGAGGCCTTCCGTAAACATCTCTTACATCACAAAACCCAGAGTCCCATCATATGCAAAAAGAAATACAACAAAAAAACAGATAGAATATATCCATAGACCAGAAGGAAGCGCATATTTGCATCCCTAGCACCTAATCTGATTAAATATTCTATTCAACTTCATTGTATTATCATAAGCTTTTCCACCACCACCCACCACTACTACGACCGAACGCGCCCTAGTTGCTGTTCCTTCCGAAATAACGAGTTGAACACCCCTTAATCCACTTATGCTTTTCGCTCTCGCTGAAAGAGAAACGAACACAAAAAAAACAAACTCTGTGTTTTTGAAACAATTGCATGCAAGCTCATCACTGGAGCTGTAGTTGCTGACGTGATGTTTTGCCAAATAGACTCCGGTACAATAATAACGGTATCCCATGTTAGTTTCCTGCCAGCCTTTAACTGTCTCTATACCTATTACGTGTATATGTTTAAACATGGACGGGTTTACACTTAACCAAGTCCGGAAGAGTATTCATCCGACATTTTCTTCGATATCTCAGAACGTCTTAAGCCATCAGAAAACTGTCTTCTTTGCTGTCGACGAAGTTTTTTGTTGTTTTTTTTTTTTTTTTTTGAAGAACCAACTATGTTTGCATCCTGTTTTCATTTCACTGTGTAACTTTGGACTCGTCTTCTTCTCCGCCTTCACTTCAAAGTAAATTAAAAAAGGATTTATGCACTAAAGGTTGAAGTTTTTTGTGTCAGTTTTTCTTCAACTCCCTTTCCCCCCAAAATAAAAAAATAAAGGAAGAAGAACTGCACAGAAGACAAAAAAAAAAAAAGGAAACAAAGAACTTGAATTCGATGAAATTTGAAATTCAAATTTTTATATTCGCGCCGCACCCCAATGTTGGTGCTAGCGCTTCTACCGCCGCCGCCGCCGCAGCTAGCCGCCACTAGCTATGATGACGGACAGGCGACAAGGAACAGCCCGCTATTCAGTTTTTTTTTTCTTGTGGATCATTTCGTAATAGTAGTAGACGACCGAAAGGTATGAATGACAAACCTTTGGAGTGAACTTGCTCAGCCGAGAGCACAATTTGATGCGACCTCTGGCAGCAATATGAAGAAAAACAATATAACGAGCGACTAGCACACTCGTTTGTTGGTTTTCGCCTTGTTTTTGACAGTCAGATTGTGATAAAGTCATAGTTTTTTTTTTGGGGGGTTGGTAGTCCTGAATTTAACGATATCTCTCTTTATGGATGGCATAGAAGGTTGACACAATTCTTGGGGGCAGGTGATACTTTGACTACTTTGACAGTTTTTTTTTCTGTTTGGGTGGGTGGGTACGTAGGAACGACAAACTGACGTTTTTTGTCGTCATCTCCGGTAACAGTCAGGGGCAATTGAGTGAATTGAGCAAGTTTGTTTGTAGAGTATTTTTTCCCGCTATCTGTTTTTTTTTTTTGATAGCTGTGTCTGTTTTATGAGATTTTTTTGCACATTTAATATTATAGCAGCTGATGTGCTGTGTTTCCCAGGTGGAAAAAAAAGTTTTTGTTTTGAAGTTTTCTCTTGTTATGCAGTTACTTTTTTTTCTCTTTTCATAGTGATGCGGGAGGGGTTATTTTTTTTATGTAAAGCAAATTGCTTTTGAGTTAGGGAAAAACAAATTTCGGAAAAAGAAATAAACTTTTCCAGAAGAAAATGACAGTTTGCTAAGAAAGAATGCGCAGAGATTACTCTTGAGGAGAATTATTCATACAGAGATTATGACAAAAAAAAAATGTTAATGTTTTTACTTCTTTACGATGAGAAAGTTAAGAATCTTAAGCTGTCATTAAGTCTTTTTTTGTATAAAGAGATAGACAAGGCGCCTAGGAAGACTTTTGAACTTATTGAATTTTCATGTCATCAATCTTAAAAAAAAAAAAACTTTGAAACCTCCTCCATTTTATTGGTTCATTCAAATTCAAATGAACCTGCTTGACAGTAGACGAATTAGCATTTCTCTAAAAGAAAGCACTTAAATATCCGTTTAAAGTCCCGCCATATACCCCTGTGTCTCCTATTTAAACAATCCGACTATAAAAGATATTTTATAGCTTCTGACAGAGATACACCACAATACTGACTATTTTAATCAACGTAACATAACGAACATAGCTTGACGCCTCTCCTCGAGCATAGCCCAAGGGCATGCAAATAACCTGTCATTTTGGCAAATGTCACATTCCCATACGAATATACGAAATGTGTGATAAACATCTACAAAAAAACATAAATATTAATTATTGTTTTCTACTGCGACATTCTTATAAACAACAACAACAAAAAACCAAATCCTCCTCCGATTCGTAGCAGAAGCAACGACCAACAGACCGCTATCATTAATCGATCTCGAAGAATTAATTCAATTTATCAGGCTCCCAATGATAATAATTATCATATCTCGATTAAAATTACCATATTTTACGATTTAATTCATTGAATTTGCCTCGTCTTAATGAGCACACAGCTAATTAATCTATATGGTAGGTAAATACCTCCTCCGCTGGTGTGTTATTTTATCCAAGATTCCGATCTCTTTCATCGAAAAGAAAAACAACAACAACACATAAGTAACGAGTTCGGGTCTATGGGCTTTTGGGGAGTGCTCACACTTTGACGGTTTTAATTTTTTTTTGTTCTTCTTTTTGTTTGAGTGGCTAGCCCCCCTGGTGTTGCACCTGCACAATTCCATTCCATCACATCACCATCGTCATTGATTCATGAATAACGATGATGATGATAATGATAATGATGAGACCATTCCCACTTCTTCGATTGACGATGCCATCGGCGCAGTTCAAACCACAACAAAGAATCCAATTTTGGTTTTAACGAATATGTACGACTGTTATAGATAGATATACATATTATACAGTTGATGTCTTAATTTATTGAACACAAATAATGTTGCCGCGTAATAAACAAACCAAATCCTCTTAACTTCTTTCTTTGTTTCATTGTTGTTTTTTTTTTTCTCTTATAGTATTATTGATATCGAAAATCGAAATCGTTAACTAAATTTATCACGCCCACTCTGGAGAGCCAGTTCTATTCTGTTCTGTTAGATAAATATCAAGTTTTTATTGCTTTAATAGAGATTTTGTATTAGAAATCGATTGATATCAAGGAATACAACGTAATGGAAATACAAAAGTATAAAATGATATAAATATTCTTGCAAAATAATTTAAAATTCAAGATGAGATCATAAATTTGACCGTCCGAGAGTTGTTATTAATGACCAAAAAATCGTTCCTATAATCTTCGTTCGTGTAAACTCTTCAGATTCTTCTATTTTGTTGAATAATACACAGTTTGAGAGCAAATGTGTCATTCTCACATTTGTAATTTCAACTTTTATTTCAATAAGAATGAGCAACTGTTTATCTATCAAAGTTTTTGAAACCCAGATTTTTTATAGATAATTTTTTAAAACTCAACTTGGAACGGTTATTAATAAAAAAAACTTTTCAAAAATGCCAAAGTGTTCGAAGGTAGATAAGTTTTTGAAACACAGTTTTTAAAATATTTTTTACTGTTAAACTCAACTTGGAACGGTCAAAAAATAATGAAAAATCGCACAATTTTTTTAAAATCTAATCTACTTTTGAAATTTTTGGTAGCTTAACAGTTTTCAAACGCGTTATCGCATGAGTTTTTTGATTATTTCCCAAGTTTTTCAGAATATAATTCTAAAAGCTGATATTCTTTTGAAAACTTTGGTACCTACTAACAACTTTTTAAAGCCCCATTAGAAATGTAGCCTTATTCTATGAGGTGTTATTTCACGTCACCATCTCTCTACACTCAGAGCAATAATTTTTGTCTGAAAATTCTATTGTTTGCAGCAAACGAACGAACAGTTTGCGAAAAACCTCTCCAGAAAGTTGTTTGTTGCCAATAACTTCACTTTTGGTGTAAATATGTATACAATGCGTTTACAGCAAATGACTGCAAGAAAAAAATTTTCTTAATAATTGACTCTATGTTTGTGGTGTTCATATGCATTCTATGCTACACGAAAGTTATCTAGTTCTTGGCGCAATAGCAACAGCCTTTATTCAAAATCGAGACGTCACAGGTTCATTCACCGGTTTGAAGATGAAGTTTTTTTTTATTTATTCGCTCGTATTAATTGTTTCACTAAAAAGAATTTAAGAGTTTGCTGTTAACGAAGTCGAAAACGAAGAATTACTATCCAACAAACGAAAAGTCGTTTAAAGCAAACGATTCGTTCCCTCATTTTGCTTATATGCATTCAACGCCAATCTTAAATTATACCGTATTAAGGAAAATTTTTTTTTTATTGTTCGCAGAATGTTTTTAACCGAAACGAATTAAGCGATTTGCTGCAAACCAAGACGACAAATTATCCAGCAAACGAAAAAGTCATTTGGGCAATTTTTTCGTTTGCCGCAATCGAATACTGGAAGAAACCGTTGATTTGATGGGGCAATTCGTTGACAACAAACCCATTGGTTGTACGGATTTTGGGGTTTGGTTTGTTGTAAGGTGATAGTTTGTCAGTTCCTCAAAAAACACCAAATTTACCTACTTACTTTTGAACAAGATCGATAAAATTATTTTAAACTATAACTCAAAACAAAAAAAATAGTGTGTTTGTTTATATTTCTTTTTGATTGGTTCCAAACAACAATCTCCAATACATAACTCGTTACTTGTCCGTTCACAACTTCCGAATATTCGTGCCTGAGGTTAAGCAACAACAAAATAGAATCAATAACTGTGGCATCCTTCGAATGCAAAAAAAAAATGTGAATATTGAAGCATGACCAAAACTAGCAAAGCGTTTCATACAAAATAAAGTAGTTTGGTACGTTAGTCCTCCAACTCTTCAACAATAATAAAATAAAAAATACAGTCGACTAAGGAAGGTTGACGGCTCTTTGAATAGTCAACACAACAAGAAGTTCATGAAACTATATACAAAAACTAGCTTCATCTCGAAGGCTTCCAAAAAAAAACAGTTTTAGATTTTTTTCTCAAAAGCTTTTTTCTGAAGAAAATATACTTTTTCTTCTCAAATTCCCATAAGAAAAGAAAAATCTTACACAACTGAAAAAGCTACACTATGATTTCCCTTTTCCTTGTTATTATTTAAAGCAAAAAAAAAATAAAATAAAATAATCTCTTAAAGTACATCTGAACAGTTTTATCCCTAGAATCTTATATTTCAGTGAGCGTACTTTTGCATTTGAAGAGAGATTCTAGAGAAAGTTGAAGTTTTTCCTTCCAAGGCGAGCGAGCGTTTTTCATTTTTTTTTTTTGGTCCTCTGTTGTGTATAGTTTTTTGTCTATACTTTTCCTTGATTATTTGACATTTTCCATCACGGGAATAAAATACTTGAATATTCTTTGAAGAACTTATTTTAAAGTATCCCTACTTTAAATTTATCCTTTTTTTTCTCTTTTATTTCAATAAAACTACTGTATACCTCCATCATTAACATTATAAAATGCTCCTCCACAACACGAGGAGCAAAAAAAAGACGACCCTCGTCATTTTGTTCTTTATTTTAGGTATATCCCCCGAAGACACCTACTCTTTTCTTTTAAATTAGCTTTATCATCATCATTATTATTTGTGTTTATTTTTTTCTTCTCAAGGATAAGCCTTGTAGATTTTGTTGTTGCCCTCGAGACAACAAAATTCCGCCCTCTTTGTCATTATTTCAAATTGAATCCAAATAAAACTCCTAACACCTAATACCATCATTTTCTGAAAAAAAAAAAAATAACAAGAATAAAACCCAATCTTCTCTTTTACGTCGTAGTCTCGTCGTCGTCGTCGTCGTCGGCGTTAGAACGGTGTGTGTGGTGCCTCGAAAAAGAAGCAACCTTACCTCTACTATATAGCTTCAGCTAGCTAGCATGCACATAATAATATAAAACCCCTTTAGTTTGCACTTTGAAAACTTATTGAGAAAAAACTCCCCTTTGGCCCCGTATAATTTATTAAGAGTAAGAGGAAAAATCCATGCCCGTCTTTAGGCGGCTAACCCCAGTTGCCACCCAATCTAACGATGAGTGTTGAAGCTGTGGATCTAAATTAAAAAAAAATAAAAAAAACTTCATTTGTTTTTCAATTTGTTCTTAAAGGACAAGTATTGTTGGTGTAAGAGAAATTTCTCAATGTAATCTGCTTTTAGTCCTTTCCTGAGGTCAGCTTGTTTTGATCTTTTGCTAAAATACTAATATTGTTTGTCGAACTAATGTTTCAAGTTATGGAGCTCGAGTGCCGAACCCAACCCTCTAATAAAATAAACTAAAATAAATTGCGATATTCAGGAACACTTTTCAGTATTCAGAGGTTTTTATGGGGACCAACTTATTTATAGACAATATTATGCCACTCATTCTTAAAAAACTAAGCTTGCTAAAATTTTGTTCCCCATCTTAATACCAACCTACAGTCAATAGTTTCTGAAATATTGCTTTTCAAAAATGTGCCATTTTTTTAGCTATAAAATTTCTAGCAATATTTAGATGTTCTGTTGGATTTTCAATTCTTTAGACCCTTCTTCTCTCCTTTACATATGTCAGTAGAAGCGGAAGAGGTTAAAGAGAACGTACAGAGAAGTCTTATCGCTTTTGGAAACCTCAGTCACCTCTAAGTAGCCTTCATTTTTGTAAGTTACTTTAAGTAACGCCAATTTTAATGACATGGGAATCGTAGGGCACTTTCAGACAATAAAAAGAATAAGGCGCGTGACTCACCATTATTTCCTATGGACCGAGGAGCGCATTGCCTGTCTGAAGAAGTTGTCTACAGACTCCTTCTGAAATCCTTCTCTATAGCTAGGAACCTGAAATGACAGATAAATTTCCCTGAAAGTTATCTTCTCGATACCAATAAATCCCGAAGGAAACATTCCTTGGGTATTTACGTTCCAAATTTGTTAGAAACATTCCTATAGGGAACTTTTTATTCACGATAGTCCCCACTATCTCCCGACATGGGTCCGTGCTCAATTGTGATGTGAAATAAATTTTCCTTTTATCTGAGATTCAGCTGTTTTACTTTTCTTTATTGCTAGAATTGCCTGCACATAGTAGATAACTAAAACGAAACCCGTAAGCAAATGTAAGCCTATGTCAAAAATTAACGAAACATCAGGTGTCAAATTTGTGAACAAAGACTACACTAAAAATGCCAATTGTATGTACTTACGAGATAAAAAGTGAACGAAGCTTAGTGATCCATCATTTATGGATGAGTGGCCAGAACTTTTCGTTCTGTAGGTATCTTCGTTTAGGTACAGTTTGGCCGTACATTGCTGGATTATTCAATCGTTAAATATTTGTATAAAGGAGTGTTGGTATGTAAAAGACAAAGAAATACTCCACGAACATACATGAATCAAAAGCTAGTTTAATTTTGTTTTTTTAATCACAGTTAGAAGTTGAAATCTTTTCAATTAGAAATAAACCTTTCCGGTTGACCTACTAAGCTAATGGTAAGAGCAAAGCCAATCTTGACCTACTTAGTTAATGGGAAGGTTCTCTGTGGTAATAAAAGCAAAGTGAATACGAAACCAAAACCAGTAAAAATAAACTGCTTAATTTTGGCAATTCAAAAGTTTTCCTTAAACCTTCAAAAATGAAAGAGAACTCCAAAGATATCAAACAGTCCTAAAAAAAAAGTTAGATGTCTACGAGCAAATTCATAAAACATATTTTTGTGGCACAAAGAATGAAATTTCTTCATTTTATTTTATGTCCATTCCAAAGCTCATCATTCTTTTTGTATATTTTTGTTGTTCTGGCATAAGGGGGATATCCTTTGTCTTCCTCTCTGCGCTGCTGTGTGAATGATTTTAGAAAGAATGCAAAAAGGCCATCATCATCGCCATCAGCCCAGCAAAGGGAACACACACAAAAAACATAGTGGGCCGTGTGTTGAACGATTATATGGTGTGCGGTGTTTAAGCGTGGGAATATATTGTAGTTACGCTTCAGGGATAAATCGTAAAATTAAAAAGAGTTAAAAAGAGGAGAGCACACCATCCAGTACCAGAATAATAAAGAAAAAAAAGAAAAACGAACTAAATCGAAAGAGAAAAAGATATTAATCCTGTTGAAGCATGGAGAGCGAATAAAATGCACTAATACTGGTTCTTCGACATATTTTTTTTTTTTTTTTGAGCAAAAGATGGTATAGAGGATTCTGTGTATTGTATATGTTGGGTCGTCGCCTCTTCGTCGTCGGTTTCTGGATCTGGGTCTTCCCACTCTCTAAGGTTCCGATTCCAAAACATGTACCTACCTATTTGCTTTGCATTCACATACTTTTCCTTTTACCTTTTCGTCGAGTAAAGAGTACCTAGTGCTCGTTGATGGTTTAGGTTTGGATGGTAATCCTTTCTTTCTGCTTTTTTTGGTCCATAAACTGTGAACACGTACCTTTCGTCCTCTATCTCCTCTTTCTCTCTCTCTGTTGTCTATATGGAGTACAATTTTAATAAAACCGCCTTTTCCTTACATGTTAGTTGTTAGTACCTGTACACCACTCTCTCCATTCCAATATCAAAGTCCTCGTACTACTACGTACGAGGTAGGTACTAGTGATGGGATTTTATTTCCCTTTTTTTTGCATTTCATCTCTATAAACATAACTACGACTGGTCCTGATGGTTGTTGTGTGTTTCCCAGAGGACTAAGCTCTAAAAAAGGAACGCTTACTTGCTCTCGTTTTCGCCGTTTTTAGAGAAATAAAAATAAAACAAGCAAACCAAAAAAAAGGTATATAATGGAACCCCAAGGGATGAGGTTCGTACTTGTATGGTATAGAATAGGGCGGTGTAGGGACATTATGGGAAGGAGGAAAATAAATTTCCGAACGAATTTCATGCTCTTGGAATTGAATAATTAAAATGGACATGAGGTCGGATGATGTGGTGTTGTGGATGGTTGATCGTCGAAATTGCTTTGCGTTTATGTCCTGTTTTTATATACACTCTTCTGATTTCTAGACTCTATATAGTAAACTTATATATGTTTATAAATATAAATAGTATACCTTTCTACTAATGCATTTTTATTGTTAAAAAGATAGATAGACTCTGAGCGTGAATTATAAAATAAAAGGAGAAAAAAGCTCAACCTATAAAAAGTGTCAAGTGGTAGTGGAATTGTCACCGACAGTAAAAAAAATAAAAACAACACTCAAATACCACACACGATGAGCAAAAAAATTAAAGTAAAAAAAAAATATATAACAACAAAAAAGCAAAAAAGCTTTCAATTGATTTTTTTTTTGTTTTTACAATTTAGTCCAGCACTCATATAAGGTAAGGTAGAATAGCTATGCTAGGTTATGCTTAAAAAAAAGAAACAATTGGGATATTTTTCGAAAAAGTGCTTTTAGTTGAAGAGCATTTAAGGCAAATGAAGAGAAAAAACTATAATGGAACTGCCAATTTAAATACAAACAACAAAAAGTTCTGGGTCTTGGTTTTTTTTCTGCGGTTTATTGAGTTATTTTTTTTCTGTCTAAAAAATGAACTGTTATCTTGCGAAAGTTTTTATTTTTAATATAAACATTTTGTTGTGAAAACCCACGTGAGCAGACATTTCTGAAATGATACATTGGTAGTTCAAAAATATTTGTTGAGGTTGTAACATTATACATTTTATAACCTTAAAAAAATAAGAATGAATATTTTGCTGTTTAGGTATAGATACCTAGACGAAATTTAATAGGCTGTATTAAAGCTTTGATTTATTTAAGGTCTTTACTTTAGAAGTCTTATAGAAGCCCAATTTCAATTCACAAAAATTAATCATTTATTAACTTTATTAAATTTCTATTTTTATTTTTCCCCTTTAAATGTCCCAGAAAAATCCATCCACCGGTTGAGGTTGGTCAGACTTCCATATTGCAAAAAAAAATTTCGCCATAAAATGACGTTACTTCATTAATTTATTATGGGGTCCCTGGATACCAAACCCACCACAAGTGGCTTGGAAGACGCAATTTGTTTCTGGCTTTTAGACAATTAGTTATCAAAGATTTTGGATGCCAATTAAAAAAGTTGCTTGTATCAAATTTACCATAGTGGAGGCAGCCTTCAATTAGGAATACTTAATCAAAGATCTCACCAAATGGCAGAAACTTTGTTGTTGATTAAACGCCTAAATAAGTGGAAACCTATATCAAGATCACAAAGTCTAACTTTATCGAAAAATACTTTAGGTACCTTGAATATATTTTTCAGCAATTGCTTTTTTTAAAATCAAACTTGTCGTTTTTACAAGCCTGACATAATTAATTGATTTATAGTCACATCAAGACAATAAATTTCAATCAAACACTGGCGCCTTTTTATTATTATTCTTGAAACAATTAAAAAACAACAAAAAGGCAATGAAAACTTGCTTCCCCCAGTCACCTTGAGCATTAGTTCACCTTAATGCATAATATCAAGCTTCATCACTTGATTGAAACATCTTAATGAAAATTTCGTGACTTAAGTTTTTTTTGAAATTCTTTACTACCTATAAACAAAAAAAAAATATATAGGTCTACGGCATCTTTGTAGTTTGAAAATATATGCAAATGCATTTGCATTTGAATGCTAATCAATTTTACTTAACATAAACAAATAGTAATAAAAAACGCATTAGTTGCATTCACAGTAGCCAACCAACAATAGATTGTTGGTGGAAAGAAATTCAATTTGACTAATGCGCCAACCAAATTAACAAGCAGCTGTTTTTTTTTGTCTTCATTCAACATCACAACATACTGTTTCACTGGATACAGCCATTGATATGAAAATTAGTTGTCATTATCTTAAGTGTCAAGTTGATTGCAGAGGAAGCTGTCAACCTTTCAAAACATTCTACTACTCATGTCACGCATTCTAGAATAAATTTGAATATGACATTTTCTTACTGTCATCGAGATACAATGGACAAATTATGGCATATATTCAAACTAGCTACTTATAAAGCTTATATTGGTAGACTAGAAGAATGCAATTAGTAAAGAAATGGTATTATATTGCGTTCTGTTTCGATCAATTTAGCAAAATGCTGAATCGTAAATCGTAATTAAATACTATAAAACTTGATTTCTATAAATATACCATAATTTTATAGCAAAATGGAACCATCTTTCTTGTTAGCTTGTATATATTATTTTATTATATCAAATAGAAATAAAATTTTAAATTAACAAAAATAAAAATCAAAAACGCCGCACAATATTTTTTTCTCAATATACTCGTATATTTGCGTAAACAAGAAAAAAATTAACGATCTCTGTCGTTCAGAATCATGTCTCTTGCGGACGACAGCAGAGTGGACAGGGACACATTAAACTGGTTTCTCTTGTCATGTCCGCCCGATATCGGTTCGCTTTTATGAATGCAGATTTAAATATTAATTTCCCGCCAAGTGATAAACGTTCGTACGTTTGTTCGATTGTACGTTCATCAATCAATAAAGCTAAGCATTTTTGAAATGAAAATATTATTTCATGCATGCATCTTGCAATAAAACAGATGTTTTGTGTTTTCTTTTTGAAAGTTTATCGCTTTCAATAAATAAATCATACAGACACAAACAGAATGGAAAAAAACTCTCGTGTGATCATCGATGATCGCACTTTTCACGATCAATGACTCATCACACTCATTATATTCAGCATTGATACATTGACTGAATTCCATTTGACCAAAAAAACCAAACCATTAACAATTTGGACTCCGACAAAAATGATGATGATGGTTCATTATCATTTTGAAAAAATAAACTCGCGCCGATCGTAAACGATCATCATCATTTTCGATTTGATCATCGACCAACGACCGACAATGGAGAAAAAAAAAACCGAGAACCAAGAAAAGAACAAATGAGATCCATAAAAGATCTATAGAGACGATGGTACCGATTCTGACCAATGATTGAGTAATCAATGCAAATGAAGAGTGAGTATGGTTTGAGATTAAGTAAAAAAAATAAAACAAGATCATCCATACTCGACTGAATAAAATTAAATTTATAAAAAAATAAATGAAATCAAGAGACTGAGGAAAAATAAAACACAGATGGTGCTGTGCAGATGCAGATACAGATTCTTACATGCTCTGCCGCCTTGTTCTTGTGTTTTATTTTTTCTTATGTGATTTAAATACTTTAAAGGTAAGATATTTGTTCGGAAAAACAAAATTCAAACTCAAAAGTACCTTTATTTGTTTTTTAATATTAAAAATAAAAGGCTTACTAGTCTTTTTCGCTCTTCAACTTAGTGACTACTGACTACTCACTTTTTAATTAAATATTATAATTTGTAGCCACTCATGACTGGCGCCTACTATCTAACTTAAGTTATGACAAATAAGTTACCTCGAGTTGTTCACATTCCACAAGCAAATGGAATATTTACGTTGTATCTCCTCACCGTACTCACTTAGAAACATCTTATGTCTGTTACTTAATTTTATCTTATAACTTATCATTATAATTTATCAATAATGATCATTGATTAATCATTATCAAAAACATAAGAGGAACATTAACTTATTGTGACGAGAAATTATTATTTTTTTTTTGTTGAAAATTGCTCCAAACAACTTAAGTTTCCTGGCAGGCCGCCTCTTAAGTTATAAGTGCTCGGTGAATACCGTCCTTAATGTTTTCAATTAATACCATTCGTCGTAAAAGCAAGTTCTTGCGACTGCGTTGAGTATTTTATTTTATTTTTTTTTTTTCTTGTTTAACTTGATCTGATGCATCTGTGGTTGATTGCAGAATCTCAAGCTAAAATCGCAGATGTACATAGCGCATCAAGTGTATTTTGTATTTATTTTTATTGCATCGCTTGTTTTTATTTCGTTTATTTTATTTCGTTTTTTTTTTATCTAAATTAAGAAAATTGACGTAGGTATGCAAGACTTTAGTTCTTTGCCGTACCGCGCTGCGATGCTTCTTCGAGTTGAACTCAATAATGTAATGTTTTTTTTGTTGTTGTTGGTGTTATGGTTGAATGTATTTTTATTTTGTAGTTTTTTGTCCAAATATAGAACAAGAACTTGGTGCTAGACTATTAGTTTTTTTTTTTGTTCTGATACGAAACAAAAAAAACGTTTAAGTTGATGTATTGTGCATTGGTTCAAAAAAAGGTTAATCAAAGAGGAAGTTGTTGTAATTTCATGGTCTTCTTTCTTTAGACATTGACCAGGTGTTACTTTTTTTTGTAAATTGAAGAGATTAGAACTTTTTTGTAGCAGATAAACTACATAAGTACAGAATGCCTTTAAGAGAACCTTTTGTAGGAAACAAAAACAGGAAGGAATAGGGTTTTTTTAGGAAAATATGACATTCATTTTACTAAATTAGTAATGAGATTTTGACAGCTGTGCTTTTAGTTTCATTAAGGGGATACCTGCAACCGTGTAAACTCTGTCGTGGCAGGTAAAACCCCCTAGTTTACACATTTGCATGAATACCTTACTATTTTTTTCTGAAAGCTGTAAAAGTTGTAAAGTTGTAAATGTAAAAATACCTAGTTTTTGAGTTCTTTATCATTGTAATATCTTGTCAAAATCGCTATTTCGATTTCTTACGAAATTGGCGAATAGTAGTTTAATGTGATTAAAAAATTAAAAAGTCTGCTAGTTTCCAACCTTTAGAATTTCTTAATCGTTTTTCCTAAGAATAACAAACTGTGTTTCAGAAAAATAGGCAGTTGCATTTCATCGTAAAGCCGTTTACTTAGCCTTGAACCTTAATTAAGACGTACTGTGAAGTACAGAGATTCCTTTGGTCGCGCAGAACGAATTTGCAATTTCATTTTCCCTCCTTATTACCGAAGTTCATAGATTTAAAACGTCTACCCTTTTCATATCCATCCAATCTTCCTGAACGCTCGCAAAGTGTCAAAACATTTTCTGAACTGCCTCCAAATTGCAAAAGCTATTTTCGTAATTCTTGTCAGCAATTGTACTTTTCTTTGCACATTATATTTAATCGGACGCGGAAAACCGTTCGTTTCACTTAACACAGGTTCAAACGAAAATATAAAAACATTAGACGCGTTTCCTTAGAGGTAAAAATCAATCTCATTATCTACCATTTACATGTGATCTTTTGCAGAATAGATGAGAATTCATTGAAAATCACTAGTAAAGTACTAATACAAAGGAACACGGCTTTTTTGGTTTATCTGTGCATGAAAGCATCCAGCAATTGCATTTCAGTTGAAGGTTGGCTCCGTTCAACGAATATTTATAGCAGTTTCTTCGTTGCAAATGATTTCAAACGTATTTTTGAGAAAGTCGAGTAGGTTCGAATTTTGTGGCAGCAATTGTATTTCTGAAAGAAAATTTAGTAGAAAATTGTAGCAGAGTGAAGAAATTGTTTAGATCTCTGAGAATTGAAGATTACTAAATTATTTGAACAACATTTTTTTGTTATTCAAAAATGTTCAGAAATATAATTGATTCTTCATTATATTTTTCAAGTATATGCGTTTGAATTAGCCTGGGAAATAGTTTCAGCCACCGAATTCTTTCAACAACAAACAACTGGTCTACCACCGATTAAATGATTCTTAATGACACTTATTTGAATAAAACGCTAACGAGACCCTACATCAACAAAAAATATTGCCGATTCAATGTAATAAAATACTACTCATTTAGTAATTTTAGCCCGCAGATTCCCATTTTGGATTTTAAAATAAGCATCATCCAAATTAGTAACATACAAAGCAAAAGAAAAAAAAAACAAGCTTCCCGCAGAAGGTGACAATATATTTTTTAAAAGTTCGACCACGCAGCTGGACACCCCATTGTGTTTGAATTTCACTATATTCTATTTGGTCAGTGTATACTATTTGCATATACATATTGCTGACAATCATTAAACCACAAACACAGATTAGATTTCCTTTTTATGTCTATAGGCACTCATTTTGGATAAAATTTGGTTTGGAAAAGTTTATAGGTCAAAACGCAAAACATTAGACAGGTGTTTCTATTTCCATATAGGTACGCGGGAGATCGTATTAAATACAAATTTGTTACCATCAAAAGCCATTTAATTTGTATGACACAGCTTCTCTTCAGACAGTACCACTTTCAAACTAACCAGGGCCCCGGGCTCAGTGAAAGAATTAAATGCCCCTTATTATGTTCAAATGAAAACCTATTAGACATCATTAGTGTCAGAAAAATATAGTGTAAACTTTACTTCAAATGAGCCAACATGTTTTGCTGCCTCGTGTGAATCCGGACATTTTTCTCAATTAATCGAACAAAAAAAACTTTAAAAAGCGTAGTTCTTGTAAAGATTGTTTAAAAAAAAAGCGTAGGACTGACTGTCTGTCTGTCTTTATAATTAAATGCCACAGTCTATGCCTTTAAGTCATAATGTCTAATTGAATATTTATCTTGAAGTAAAATCAGACAGAAAAGTGCGTGTGCTTATCTACCAGTTTCATTCAGATAAAATCTCAAAAACGTCCTGAAACATCCCTTTTATATTTTTTGCTGCATCTATAGAAATAATTGAAAAAAATTACATGGGAATGTGGGCGCGCGCACTTATGAAGAGGATGCGATGATGAACGACATACAAAAATATAAATGAGGAAACTTCATGACTCTCTTGGGTTTGGGTTGGTTGTACTTACATTAAGGATATCATCGTGCAGAGCAGACATATACCTACGTAGAAGCAAAAGAAAAGTAAAGCTAAGAAAAAGTCATCATCACAGTCAACCTACCAATCCAACCCAGGCACAGAGTGTGGCAAAAAATACAAACAAAAAGTTGCTGAAGGATGTGGGGTTAAGATGGAATTCTACTTTACGTTAAGACTCGTCCTCTGTGACTGTGAAAGAAATGAAAAGAAAATACAAAAAAAAAATTGAGGAGGTTTTAATGATGGAAAATTGCAATTAAAAATAATTTGTGTACTCAATGAAGTTGAATCGATTTTCTAGATTTAATTAAAGATGTAAGATTTATGAGGAGTCTTGAGGTATTTTATTTTGTTAGAAGAGGAAAAAGGGTTGTAAGGTTAAAATTTTCACTTTCACTGTGAAAAATATGATTTTCGTTCTACATTTGCCTGAACAATAGAACAAATACTAAGCCTCTAATGCTATCCTTCGGAATAAAAATGAGTATTGGCTGTAGCATATACTTCGTCTTCGTCTCATTGATAGCTAAACCCTTTTTTGCCACCCCACCGGTTTCGATTGAAAGCGTCTCACTGACACCACGTTTTCTTCTCTTGAAGATGTCAGTTTTATCATAGTGGAACAAGCTTTTGAACCTCCTGCCATTACTAGAATCTTATTCTTGCTGAGAAATACTTCAACGGATATGCTAAGGCTAACTAACGTATAGAACAATCAGGAAGATCCGTCTTCCCTAATCAAAGGCACATTTCTTCATTCCTGGTTAAAGCAAATTGACTTTTGCCAATCGTATCCTACCTACAAAGGTAATGTTCGTTCGAAAAATGTAGATCGTTCAACAACGTGAAAATTTAACTAATTTATTTTTATATAGTTGATCAGGGTTTTGATTTTGTTTTTTTTATGTATTTATCCAGTTCCAGTTATTAGTTTTCTTACCAAAAAAATAGTGATTACATAAGGTTCATTAAGTTTAACACACCTACCTACAGTTGGAAAGAACAACTATTACTTCGAGGCTGGTGACTTTGGTAACCGTGAAGACAAGATCAGCAAGCTTCTCAGGAAGATGTCTGTAGTACGTTTCTATGGTTATGTACTCTTCCCGGTCTGTTATAAAGACCTGAGCACAGATCAGCGGTATAGTTTTTTTTGTCTTTGTTCCAACGGCCAACTCCAACGGCTCCTGCCGAATAAAAAAAATAAATATGTAAGGTTTATCAAAAACTTTTTCCTTATTTTAGTTTTCGAACAAACAACCTTTCTTACTCATACTTTCGAATGTTGGGCGCCATTTAAAAACAAAATTTAAAAATAACTTTTTTTACCTTCATGTTCCAATTGATAAGAGTTGCAGTTTTACAAAGGCAATAACTAACCTAACTTGGCTGAAAGTACATAGCAATTGGGCAGACCTTTCATTTGAAACAGCCATAAACACCTTCCTCGTATCGTTTTCTACATCAACTATCAACTCACTTACAAAAACTATTTCTCATTCTCTACCTCCAAACTTATAAAGCGCAACACGTATTCAATCTTTCAATTAGTGAATGTTAAACACAACACCACAGTAATTTGGATTCACAAACAAAATGTTTTTCACACTCAAAACAACCAACAACGCCTTGCTAAAAAAATGTCTGCCAATTTTTTTATACATATTTTATTTTTTTATGTTTTCTTCGTTTCCCCTACCGTTTGTTGGAAAACAACTTTGTCAACATTAATTAAGACACTTTTCAAAGAAATAACAAACTATCGTGTATACATGCCACTTTATTTTCGATAATTTGTAGTTCAACAAACAAACAAACAAACTCTATCATTCGCATGTGAAATCCACATATTAGCCGGTTTGTCGTTATCTTCGCACAGTCCGTATTTGCAAGAGTATACTTATATGCAAAGTTTGCAAAATGCATTTCATGCCCACAGCATGACACCGGCAATATAATGAAGTACCACTTTATTTCGTATCGAAGAACGATTGATTTAATGTGTAAGTTTCATTTCCAAACGTACTTAAGTACAAGCAGAGGCGGTGGCGGCTAACTTGTGACCAAGCTAGTTTACTTTTTTAAATACAAAAAAAAAACAAAAAAACAGAGACGACATTTTGCGGGCATCTAAATTTAAATATCTTTTAGTCACACGCTTCGTTAAATTTCATTAGTATAATGGTCTAAGGTATAGTAGCTGGCAATGATGTAGAAATTTTAAGCCAACTCTTTATGACATTATGTAAAATATGATTGGGAATAGTCAAGCCGAAAATAAGCCATTAAAATTGAACAGAAAATTTACGCATAATAGATTTCTCCCATCATCCTATAAATTCTGCCGTCGTTTGTGATGGTAGGTAAGGTAATGCTAGAGTCTATCTTATATTTGTAAGATACAAAATGATAATATTCCATTGGGCTTGATGGAAATAGTCGTAAAATTGTGACCGTAAAAGCCGATACTAAAAGCTGTCACTTGGGTATAACTTTATACATCGTCGTCTTGTACGCTGCTGTTGGGGGCATTAGATACCTACGCACTTGGAGCTATTTGTTTATAAGATTTTTCTTAATCTACTAGTAGGTTCTCGTTTTGGAAGATTGGAATTAATATAGAAATTTGTTCTTTTTTTTTGCAGATCATGTGCTGGAATTGGCGGAACAGTCTGAGAACAAGACATTAAATGTCTTCTCACAGGTTTACCGAAGAATGTTGCCACTGTCGAGGAAGCTCATCCAACAGTTGTATTCGGAAATTACGAGGTGAGTTCTATATTAAGTTCAAACTATCTATGTAATTTTGTCAAAGAATTTACAAATAAAACGGATTTATTGCAAACATTACCAACTTCAAATGTTAAAGTTATAAAATGGCGCCCAACGTGAAACTTTAACTGATTTATTTTTATATGTATTTAGTTTATCAGGATTTTGATTTTCAATTTCATATATTAGTTTTCGTTAAGTGCACTTTCGGAGTGATTACATCATTAAGTTCATTTATTTTTTTAATTGTAACGAAAATCAACACACTTAATATCTTATTTTGTGCTCTTTTCTATTCCAATAGATACCTTAACTCAACATCCGATGTCAGTCAACTGGAAACAGCAGTGCATACGTTTTTCGTCGACCTCTTTCCAGTGGCATATCACCAAGCGGTTCATTTAAATAAGAACAACTATGGTGACCTACATGAAGACTACGTCTCCTGCCTCAAACACACCTTCGATGATTTGCAACCATTTGGCAAAATACCCAAAGAGCTGAGTAAAAATCTGCTACAAAGTGTTACCACAGCGACAGTCTTTATAAATGCCCTCGAGCAAAGTGCATCTGTGCTGGCCAGTACCGATGAGCTGGACTCCACGTACCTAACACAAACTTGCCAAAAACAATTGCTCAAAATGAGCTATTGTCCCAGCTGCATTGGCCTGCAGAAAAAGCAGGTTAAATCCTGCTATAGCTATTGTTTCAACGTAATGAGGTGGGTACATTAATCTTTTTCAATTCCTTTTTCGAGATTGTGTTGCAGAAATTTTGCACAAGAGAAGAACGAGAAGAAGAGAGAGATGTTTTAATTGGTTTTTAATTCTTATGTTTTTATAGGGGATGTTTGACACAGTACGTGGGTGTGCTAGATAGTCCTTGGTCAAATGTTGCCGATGCAATTGAGAATTTGGTCACAACATATATTCAGTCGGATAGCGGAATCGTGAATACAATCAAGATGTTGGACTCAAAGCTATCAGAGACGATAATGCTGGCTATGGAAAATGGCCCGGAACTAGAGAGAAAGGTGAGTGAAATGATGATAGAACAAATCGTACCTATACTAAAGAAAGACAACAGATATTGGAGCTTAGGAAATTAATGAGAATGAGGAAATCAATAGACGAGGAGGAGGAAATTGTGTTATTATGCGATTGAGATTGAAGGCATTACTCTTGGATGGTTACAAGTCAATTAATTGGATTATTATGGTAGAAAATGGGACGTTCGAGTTCGATGTTTTTGTTGTTTGGGCTCAGGTTCTGTGTGTATAGTGATTTCCGTAGACAGAACTGATTAAACAAATCCAATTAAAGCTCTCTGCAAGAAGTAATAGATGGGTTATAAATTGTTATTTGAAGCCATTAGGTATGTTATTCTGTTTCTGTAGATAGAGTGCCTTGTTGTTTAATAAAGTAAAGAGGAAATATGTAGGTGATTTTGATGGAAAGCGAAAGCAACAGAATGATAAGTCGTTATTTCCTATTTGTTTGCAAATGTAAAGAGAGAAACAAATTTTTGAAAGTTTTAATTGGTGTTTTTGGTAGATTTTCTTTCCAATGGTTAGGCTTGTATTCAAAAAGATTTGTTAGAATGTCTTTTATAAGAAGGGGTTCTCGTTTGGAGACCTCAAAAGCTTCAGCTTTGGTGCTGTTTCTACAAGATACGGTGTTTGGTTTTTTTTATCAGGGTGTTTTGTTTTCTCTTTGTTGGTAATGAAAATGGTTGCACGTGTACTCAAACTAGCACCGTTATTTTGCTTAAAAGAGTACACAAATATGATTTACATGGACAATCATGGGTCAAACGGCTTACACCAGCAATCGGACAACTTACAATAATACATAATAGGAGCATTCATTCAACGGAATCAGTAATTTATCAAATTTAATGGGTTTCAAGAAAAACTAGCACTAATCGTTCATAGCATCGGTTATTCGTTTTTCCTAAAATTATACAAGAAATTATCATAAATGACTTCTTTACGGTCAACGGTCGGCGATCAGACAAAATATTATTTCTTCCATAGATTAACCGTAACAATTGAGATCTTATCACAGGTTAATGGCCTTAAAATTCTCAGCCAATTAAATTTAAATTTTACTATCTTATAAAATTTATATTAAAAAAGTTTGAAAAACTGTGTCCAACCACACCTTCCACACCTAAAGCTTAAGTGCCCAAGACACACTTTAATCTACTTAAAACTAAATTGTACGTAAATATTCCTACGCATCGTAATGCAAATGAATATGTACTTAATAAAAATTCTCCATAAACTATACTAAAAGTACCGCCAACTTGTATTATATACTTAAAACCTTCATAAACTTCTAAACGAATCCCATAGCCATTAAAGAAGCCGGTATCAGAAAATTTACGTAGTAAATGAAGCGACTTGTCGGCTGCCGTTGTCGTCGTCGTCGCCCCTCCCAATACAAATACCAAACCCAAAAGTCCTCTTCTATACCATCATAATAATGAAAAGCAAAATATAAGAAGGGAAGTTCAAAGAAAAAAAAAATAAGGCCAGAAGAAGTGACTATATCCAACTTAAAATGACCGTAAATTTAAATCCTCTCGAGATACACCAGACGACGGCTTTCCTCTTCATCAAATGCGTTTATCCTCTTCGCCAGTCAAAGGTTCATGGATATAGAGGTGATTACTTTTGCCAAGGATAAAGAGGAGGACTTTATTTTCAAGTTCAAGCTGTTTCTAGTTTGTGTGTTCTTGGTTGGTGGGTAGGTGGGTAGGTGCGGGTATAGTAAAAGAGATGGTATATAAAGTAGTTTTTCGCTAGACTCTATCTCCTGTCATGCATCATTGAAGTTTCAGCGTTGTCGGCTTTAATTAAAAGGAACAAGAAGAAGAAGAGTAGCTCTCGCAACCGAGATGTGCAAATACACTGCCACACAAACAACAAAGTATAATATACCTACTCTATATTGTGGACCATAAATTCTAGAATTAAGTCGGTTTTTTGTGAGTAATCAAATGGCCCGCATAAAAAGCCAAACATACATACTTCGGAAAGGGTGTCGGTCCAATGAGTTTTCTTTATTGGCCTCGCCCAACTATATTCAGGGCTGAATTTGTCATAAAACAAGTGTAATCAGGGTAAAACTTTTACTGCCGCTACTACCATATCTTCAAGAAATACTTTGTCTTGTAATTTGTCTACACGACTCAAAATCTGTCTAAAATTCAGTTCACAACTCGTGAAGAAAAACTCTCCAATGGTTTTCTCCATACAGCTTCTCAAGTACTTTCGGAGATAAACAAAAATTGGTATGGATTCATGACTTAGCGGCTTCATACATATGTGAGAATTTTCAAATTCTAAAAATTGAATACACGATACAACCGTCGTATACAACTTGAGTTGTGCCGATATCGTTAGCAATATCGAAAGAGAAAACATGCACCATACGATTCACTCACGAACAACTGTCAAACTATTTTTTCATTTATCTTCTCGTGTTTTCCATCTGCAGCATTCGACCGTGTGATATTGTACAGCGGCTACTTTGGTGCACACACACGATACAACTATCACATGCAGTTCAGCTTTTGAACGATAAATCGGTATGATAATTGTATCGTGTATTCCATGCTTAAGTACCAACAGTGAATTATCCTTAAATGTGTGTATACAAGAATTTTATCAATTGCTTTATTTTGTGAAAGAAATTATTTCAGTCAAGTAAATTGACAGTTAATAGTTCGAATTATTAAATTTACGAGTCACACATTCTCTGAACGTCATTTAAATGATTTTATTAGTTGATTAGTTTAACCGACTGTATTCTGCCATTTAAACTTCAGTTCAACATAAAGAACATTTGAACACAACCAATACTTTTGCAATTAGATGGTTCAGCTTGAACGCAAGCTAGATTTCATATCGTTAAATAATTATGAACTACTCACCAATGTCAGTTCTAGGTTGGTGAAAACGTAAAATAAAAAATCTTTGTGTTTAGCATTTAAAAAGAAACAGTTTCTTACCTTTTCACTAATGCAGATAAGATAATAGAAGAGTTAGAGAAAAGTCCAATCCTTGATGTGAATTTAAAAACAACAATGCTGCCAAGGAGTTTTCATACAATCTTATTAAATTTCGGTTTCAATTTCGGTTCAGTTCATGGTTAAACAGAAGTTTCAGTTTGCACTGAGAAACTGCACAGAGTTTAACTTTTTTAGACATAAGTTGAGACTCAGTTGAATCTAAGTTCAAACTTCTCCTGCCAAATTGGCCATCATTAAATTCTAGGAATTTATCTGTGACCTCTTCAACAGTATACAAATAAACCTGGAGCCTGCTACAAAATATTTTATGTGTACATCATTAAATTCGACATTTTCGAATAAAAAATTACTTTTATTAAAGAAATTTATACAATTATTTCTTTACTTTTTGTTGCATTTCAAAAAAAGGCCTTCTAAACAGCAAATTCGACTCTGCTGTCACAAGTCCCTTAAACGCTAAGTGCAAATGCAAATTTGTTATGTAAACGTACCGTAAGATAATGTAAGACCTGATATCCAATATCAAGGTGTTTAGGAGTCCATTTTCACTGTTGTATAGTTGTCATGATACTAAGTACGAGTATCCGCTGTGCACAGCATTCCTTTGAACCTACCTATTTGGTTTGGTTATGGTGCTGGATCGGATAGCGGACGTAAACGCGCAAGCTATTTATTTTGTATTTCAAATAAGCAAAGTGCACCCGAAGAGTGCATAAATTCTAATTTCACGACTGCGATTTATCCCGAGATACTATATGCAGGTACATATATTTGTATACGGTTTTTTAAACAATTTTCATCATTGAGAGATGGCAGTGATGATTTGGCTAACCTTGAATTTTGTTAGTGATGCACACAGTTCATCCTCAATGAAAGCGAGTGTACCTATAGCTAGTTATAGCTCGTTACAGTGCTTTTGGAATGTTTCTGTCAGTAGTTGCTAGAGACAATGATGAATGGCAAGTAAGTGCGAGAGGGAGAGAAACAATAACTCGGACAGTGTTCAGGTAATCATTAAAGTCAATCTGTAGGTTATTTTTGTTTTGTTTTGTTTCAAAAAGCAACTACTGCCTCTATATGTGTGGTGGGCACGTTTCATAATTGCACTGGAGCCTACAATTGATTTAAATTAAACCAACCAACCAACGAGACGTCACTTTGGTGGATTGAAGATTAGTAAATGGTTGAATATTGTATAGATATATACCGCGCATTGTTATTCATTGAAAAGGTCAAATGAATTCGCGCAGTCATTTTGAAGAAGACACTTTTGATGATTGCTCTCAATGAAGTAAAATGCAATCTCGAGGATTTAAGAATCTCTCTATAACCCACATATACATACATTTTGTATGTATTTCTGACAGAAAGACACTTTTTTTTTCTTTCTTCAAATCAAGGTTCAGTTGCGAAAGCAATTGGTGTAAATTAAGGCACATTCAAGCCATCAGATAGTTGCGTGATTTGGGTTGAATATATTTTTAAGTGTTTTTTTTTTTCCTGTTTCCCGAATTGAAGAATCGTATAGTGAAGAAGTGGGTGTAAGTTTTTAAATTTGTCAATTCATACAAAACTGTTTTCTTTGTGACAAATCATTTACATAGATACACACATATGACTTTTGTGAAGGCAACCAACAATAATCCATCAAAGGGATTACTTTCTCATACGTAAAATAAACTAGGTACCATTTCATTGAATAACAAGATACCTACTATTGCTATTTTCTTGAATGGTAGATGATTTCATTGAAAAAGCAATAAGGAAGTGGGTACAACATTTTTGAATGGACTATTGTATTGAATCTTGAGTCGAATATTTACTCCACAGTATGCCGATGAGTAATCATAACTTTGAATGAACCCATTAATTCTTCAACAACTAGCAAAAATGACATCAGTCACTCATGTAAGTCTCTTACAAATTGTGTATTTAAATGTTTATAATGTAGATACCTATCAACAATGAAAGAACTCGGCTCGTCATCTTTTGAGTATCTACAAGCTTTTAAAGAAGTGTTGACTAATATAGTTTTACATTGTGAAAAAAACTCTCGACACTTTTAATTGAAAAAAAAAACTACACCTTTTCAATTCTAGTGGTACATTGATTCCAAATCTTTCTCTTTTTTGACAGTTCTTTTATATTTAAGTTAGTATTTTTTTGACAGATATCAAAACACTGCATTCCTATTAGGAGTCTTTCTCATTTTTAGGGCATTTCACTACTTCGGTTTAAGTTTGGTTCGTTTTTAGTCTGCTTTTAAACGTTGTAATTATCACGTGCAATTCGATTATTTGTGACTCGTTAGGCACTGTCCCGAGCGATGGAAAGATAGTAAAACTTGCAAAAAGAATGAGTGACATTTCGTGCAACTTTTTTAACCAATACCACCACCTTTAACCCAAACAAACGAGTTAAAAACAAACGAATTGCAAGCAAAAACGTCAATGTTTAAAAGCAGACCTAGCAGTAAATTGCTTAGCAGCAATGTCTAGAGTTTTAGATATTTAAGAAACGAAAAGGAACCTGTTTTACAAAAGCCTAATTCTAAAAATAAAATGATTTTCACTGCTTTAAAGCTGCTTTGAATTTGTTTTGAATTGATCTTTACTATTTGTTTGCTTTTACTATTTACACGTCTTTAGTTCGACAAAACAGCGAATAACGAATTAAACTATCAAGCCGTGTTAGATTTTGCGTGGGTTGACCTTTCAAATTCTGTTTTCACACTTTAAAAATTTACTTTTTGTACATATAATAACAATACACTTTGTACAATTAGTCAATTAGTGCCAATGACTTTTTGTGATAAGGAAAGTAATTTTTCGTTAGTTTCCTACAATTCAGAAGTCGGATCGTTGCATACGAAAATGAGTGAACGTAAACGTATTTGCTATTTTCTTTTGTAGAAATTAGAGACAGCAATCGTCAATACGTTAACGTTCATTTGTTTTCGTATGCGGAGATTTTAAGTCAGATCATGATAAGTAATTCAAAACTAACGAATGACTGAAATTTATATTTGAAAACAATTTTCCTCTTGATAAGGTTTATACAATAAGACTAAAAATTTAACTCTGATCATAATCAAGACTTATGATGCAATGACTTTAAGAAGTGACTAGAAACATGAGAAAAAAGTCTGCGTAGAATTAACCGGTAGATATTATCTAGACTCCATTTGCAGGTAATAATCCAAACATTTTCTCTTTGTTTTCAGGAGCTTTAAAAGCATTTTCGTCTACGTTTGTTATTTGTCTATTCATTGATCAAAATGTGATATTTGTTCAAAATCTCGAGTTCAATGTTTTTTTCCACAAAAAACATGACTTCGCCATATGATACTTTCCTTGGTTGCAAGTTAAATAATGCCATGATGTCATGTAAACTTACACAATGGGGAATACCCTTGCACATTCTCAAATGTAAAGTCTGAATTGAACTTTACACAAAAGTTCGCCATTTAATTATTGTAACTCCAATTAGCCGACACTTCATTTCAAACATTTCATAAAAATCCCTGAACAGCTATGTCGTACCTATGTTGGTATAGCGTGGAACATATACGAATAGTCATCACATTACCGACATAGCCATAGTATTTAAGCAAACTTTAAAATCGAGAAAAGCAAGCAAGCAAACCAAGTGAGAGCTAAAAAGCATAAAGAGAAGAAACCCCGAAGGTTTCCATTTAAAATTCCACAAAAGTACGTAAATTACAGTGCCAACGAAAGAATTCCTAATTAGTTTACATGCATTACAATTATGATCGTACAGTGCTTGCACTACACCGAATACTAAATACCATTCTGTCTGTTACTATATAAAAGGACCTTATACACAGTAGGAGAAGAAGAGTTTACCATTAAATAGCACAAGAGGCACACAGGCTGGAGACAAAGTGGTTACCAGAAGAGGACACCCTTGTCTCTGCACCAATTTGTCCTGTCCCAATGTGTACACGAGTACGTATACAGGTGAAAAGGGATATTTTTTTTTTTTTTTTTTTTTGTATTCTTAAAAGCCTATTCAGAAGTCAGAAACCAGAGTCAGCGACACGACCAACGCAACTATGAACGTATATAATCTTCCTCACCCAGCCAACAAACGGTAATGAATGCGGATTCACACACAATGGAATCAGAGTCAGCAGTTCTGGAGCCCTGGCTCAGGCAGCACAGATATTCAGTTGACTTGTATAACTTTCGAGTGATACTCATTCTGCTCTTCTTTGCTCAAAATGTATTCCTTTTCGGCTTTGAGTGGATACTCTCTGGGGTCGGGGACAAATGCGTATAAGAAGAGTGTTCTTGTAGTTAGGGCCGGGGTCTACCAACGAACAATACGACTAGGGATTCATCATCGAAATAAGGTTAACTCGTTATGCGATGAATGCTATAGGAATGGGAATATAGTGATGCTGGGTGTGTTGTTCTGTGCAGCACCCATTTAGTCCTTTTTTTGTCTTTCTCGGTTGAATGTATAAGAATGTGTTACACATCCCAAGATAGTTGACTTCTTTTGTTTATAAATTATTATTTCGCGCGCGGGAACACTATAAGCGTTGGCCTTGTGCGAAGACGAGAGGATTTGCGGCTGGTCTGTGCAGCATCACTTCTGTGCACTCTGTGAGGTGTGGCACTCTTAATGAGACGATGATTCTTCGTGTGAACTAAAAACAGGGTAACTAGGACGAAAATTTACTATTCTTGGATGGATTTAAAACTTTTTTGTCGCATAATTAATTTTTTTCCTGATTGAATATAATAATGGTTAAAGGGTTTGCTGGAGGGAAATATGATGATGTTGAGGGGATTTGTTCGGTTACTTAGATACAAGGTCGTACCAGGAGGGTACCTGTTGTTTTTTTTTTCTTTTAAAATTTTCTTAAGCTGCGTTTACACTTGCCGTGCGACCAATGCTAAGCAAGTGAAACTTTGAAAGCAGAACTATTGAGGTGGCTTATCATTGAAACAAAATCAATTTTCCGATTACCGTTAGGAGTGGAAATTTTCTTAAGCTGCGTTTACACTTGCCGTGCGATCAATACTAAGCAAGTGAAACTTTGAAAGCAGAACTATTGAGGTGGCTTATCATTGAAACAAAATCAATTGTGTGCTTTGCGAAGAAGGCATGCAATTTTCACCGTCGGTAGTACTCCATATAAAAGTGATTTTGAGATATTGGGCCACTTTAAAGATTCTATCTAGAAGGAAAGATACAAGAGGTTTTCTGTATTTAACATGCACATGTTATTTTGAAATTTAAAGTACACAAAATTAAACATCCGTACCTACTCGCATTTTAAAGAAATGCTTTATGTATTTGTGTAACTTGCCGGTAGATGGCGCTGCTTTTATGGACCTGCAACATAGTCTGTTATACGTTACTGTGTTTGCATGTTTCGAGTGGCAACTTCTTAATTTTGAAAATTGAGTTATCTTTGCACGTTTGGCCAGTTTGTACCCACTCCTCATTTACCCACTATGCCAAAAAAAATAACCAATTTATCTCTCTACAAATTGGGTACTTCTACACTTGTTATCAAAAAGTCTTTAAAGCACACTATCACGTACAAAGCAAATCAAATGCCATAACAATAACAATATTTTAAAATGGCATTTTTGCCACAATCCTGCAATACCTGAAATATAACGAATAATATTCATTCTTCGTATCTTCAATTATCATCATTAAAGCATACTTCCATCATAAATGTGTCTGCGCAAAAAATTCCCTCTTACAATGTCCTCTCCTCAATGATGATTTTCAAGTCAATAACCCTCATAAAGGTATGTACCTACTATAATAGGTACTTTGTTGTCTGATATCTTCCTCAAAACGTTATACATACCCAGAATACCAAAGATTTTATACCTTTAGCATTTTAAATAGACTTTCTTAGCCTGGAAAATACTCAGCACGGTAGATGTACCCGCATTCAAGAATAAAAAAAAAAACTTGCAAAAGTATTCTATCTCAAGTTCAGGATCAGTAAAAAGGAAAAAAAAAGATATTTCTATTCAGTGCGATGTTAAACAGGTATTAGAGTAGGTATGGTTATGGTAAAAGTGGGTGAACTTAGATGTCTTTACACGAAGAATACTTCCCATTTGGGAGTATTTTACCTTATACATAGGTAACTGACAGTGTTTTCTGTTCTGTTCTGTTGTGTGTACCGCCCCCAGCTCATTACAAATGTAATTCCATGATAAAGTCTCTGAGAACCATCCCAATGAGGCATGCCAACAATGCGACAATCGAAATTTCTTTTTTTTATGATTCAACTTGTTGTTAAAAATATATCTCTTTATAAATTCTGTCATAATGGAAATACATTTTATAACGAGACATACATTTTTGCAATTCAATTTATTTTTTTTTTCAAATTTTAGGTGAAAAAAACATGTGGAACTCCAAAACTATTGCCCACCAAAGAAGAACCAGTCGCTGAAATTCGTGCTGGACAACAAGGAAGCATAAAATGGGCAACTCCACCAGATGCAGAACTTCTTAAATTTCTATCTACCATTGAAAAGTCCAAGGAATTCTACTCGAGAATAGTCAATAAGTAAGTTGCACATCGTCGTGAATATCCTTTTGGTTTTATTTTTTATCAGGATTTTTATTGTGATCAATCAAAATCCCCAGCAATGGTGCCACTATAACCACCGAAAAAAATAGTATATTAAGTGCGATTTCTTTGTTGGTGCAACATTTACAGCAACAACAACATGGCTGAAAGGAAATAAATTTACCGTTATTTTCATTTATAACTTTTTATTTGAAAACATTATACATTTTGTTTGAATGGTAATGGGCAGGTATTGCAGTTGAATAATAAATTTCCTAGTTCTTTCCAAAGAAATCTGAGATCTTCGAATTTATAATTAAAATTTAGATTCATAATTTTGGAAAATAATTTTGTTTGTAAGTTTTTAAATATGATTGAAGTTTAAAAAACTAATAATTTTCAGCTTTCAAGCGGTTTTTTTTATTCGATTAAAAGTTATGCAAAGTTTTCTACTCTTATGCTGATGTATTACAACTCTTACCCAGACAATACCGTTATATTGCGGTATTTACCGAGAGTTGTTGAAAGCTTACATGAAGCCATCTGCCTTTAATTTATGCAGTAAGCAAAACCCAATTGGAACAAACTTTTTGATATCAGGAAAGGAAGTTCTATTGTTACGGCAACAAGTTTTTGTGTAACAATCATTTAAAAAACTCTTATTGCACATTTGTTCGGTAACGCCTCGCTACTCATTGCTAAAGTTAACAAAAATTGCATAAACCTCGGAAGATCTCATGAATGCAACTGCTTTTGCAATGGTCAAAGGTATCGAGTGTTGCGCCAAAAATAAACCTCATCTAGTGCTCAGAAACCTTGTCGGTGTCGCATCTTTCTTGATGGTTTTTAGTGAATTTCTTTCAATATGACCAATTTTCTGGAAGAAATTTATTTTGTTCTTGGTTTCGGTGTTCAATTTGTTTTCTGTCTAATAGGTAATACTTTAACCTAAGCCTATTTCACCAATGATGGGCTAAATTGTATACATTTGTTCCATGTTGGGCGCCATTTAAAACAATATCTCTGAATTATTAAGCTTTCAAACTAATTTAGTACACTCCGATGATTAAAAAAAACTAAAAATCAAGTTTTGTATGTTTCATTTAACCAAATATCGTGGGTGTCAAATAAGCATCAGCAAAAATGCGAATGCCACTGCCAAGATAATAAAACATAAATAATAAACGGGTGTGGCTCTTTCCAATATATCTCGATATTTAGACTCTTTCTTGCACGTTAAAATATTTTAAGGCAAATTATTTTAATACCAAATTCTTAAAATAATTTTATTGATTAAAAATGACCATAACTCGTTTGTCAAAATTATATTCATGGAAATAATTTAACTTCACAAAACATAAACCGAATATTGTTTATAGATGACGTATGACTTTGAAAAAGTGACAAAATCATTAAGATGTTTCGTTCTTTTTTTTTTGTGTATATTTTGTGTGGGATGACGATCTCACTTATTTAAGTATTTCAACCTTCTCGAACTAGATTGAAGATCATTACATATGGACGCCTTCAAAACTGAAGCCATTTGCATGAATTCAACATAACTTTTTGGTTTAAAATATTCTTCAAAACTATGCCAATCCCTCAATAAATATTATTTCGAGCTCGTGGTGCCATACGCATTTACATATATCTTGTGTGAAACTCATTAAATCGCTTAATCTTCTCTGGTTAAACTCTTCCCATTATTATCTTTGTCTCTAATCATGGCAATCGGCGGCGCCTTAGTTAGTCATCAATATTTAACTACAAACCTTTAAATATGTACATTCTTGCATAAATATTTATAATTTTTGTATGTCAATTTACTGCAAATTTAAGCAAAAATATAAAAAATCGAAATTTAATCGTTCTTATGATTTCAGTGTCTGCGAGGATGATGATGTCCAAAGAACTGATCGACACTGCTGGACCGGTGATCGGATCGGTGATTATAATCAAGTAGCAATGACCAGCGGTCGTGATGCACAAAAATATAATCCAGAAGTGCCGCTTGTGCAGCATTCGTATGCCCAGGCAACAAAACTGAACGAATTGGTCGATAAATTAATTAAGATTCGCTCATCAATTGGCAGTGCGGTAAGTTTATAAAAGCCTGTCCCTCTATTTTGTCTTACTTCAATTTCAATTGAAGAGTAAAATATGAAGAAAAATAAGCAATTTTATTGGATTTCATTTAATAATAATGAACTTTTGTTTTCGCTCATCTATACTATTTAGATTCCTTCAACTACACGATCATACTCAGATATTCAAAGTGACATGGCCAGACATGACGAAGAAGGTTCTGGTCGACTGCCAGACGATAATGATGATGAAGAGGACAGTTTGCATGGATCGGGCGATGGATCTGGCGATGGTAAGTTGGTGGAGTAAAAAAAATAAAAAAAAAAATCTGATTAATAAATTGATTGATTGACTTGATGTGCTTTGACTCATGTCCAACAAATGATCAAGTGATCGTCGTCGTCGTGTATTTTATGTAGAAAAGTTAAGATTCCCTTAAAGGGGCAGACATAAGGTTATTGTACTTCAATTAGTTGAGAAACTGTCAGAGTTTTAACAATCATCACTTTGGGAAATTGCTTAAGTTTTTTAGTAGCTAAAATTGCCAGTGAATTGGCAATTAACGAAAACTGTGAAGGGACTGTTGTGTTGATGTCTCAATAATACATCCTGTGATTTCTTGACCATGAACTGCTTTAGTTTGGCAAAATATTAAAAAAAAAATAAACATAGATATACCAATTTAACATGATTTTACTTTGCTGAATGCATTCATTTTTTGTGGGCCAACAAAAGCTAAATTCCTTTTTGCCGCCGAGAGCAAACTTTTTTTATCGTATCTCTTTCGTCTTTTTGTTGAATATTTTTAATTTAAAAAAATTACCTTAAAAACCAAATATTATAAAAGCATTTTCAACACATCTGTATAAAGAAATAATAAGCGCATAGTGGGTTGTGAAAGCAAAATAAGACCTTACTTAAAATAGCTTACTGGAATACTGGACATGAAAAATCACACGTAGTTGAAAAGGATTTATCCGAATATAAGAAATAATTTCGGAGAAAGCACATCACATCAATTACTATTATTTAATGATTTTTATAAAAAAAAACTTATGAAAACGATCTTGAAACGATATTAAAATATTGACTAACCATTTTTTCTAATCTTCTAGGTGGCAGCCCTGCATCATCGCCCGAAGAACCAGTTAGTCCACGCAGCGACGATGTCAATGAAAAGACATCATCATCAACAAATCTTAGAATAGAAAATCTTCCAATTATCCTAGTCCTAGTAATATTTGCATCCAGTCGGTGTTTCTCATGGCGCTGAGAATTATTCGACTATAAATCTTTATTTTTGCAACAACAAAAATTTAAATAAAAAAAAAATAAACAAATAATATAATAAAATAATTACTAAATATTAAAAATTAAACTAAAGCAAATGATAAATATAATGAAGATTTTAGTTGAAACAAATAAATAAATAAAACAAAAATAATAATAAGAACATTGGCAGAGCAATAAATTGCCAAAGGCGTTAATAATGCATCTGGTATATCAATATACATATATAAATAGAAGCCTTAGAGGATGTTTCTTAGTAAGCTAGTTAAAATCAGAAATGCAATAGAAACACCGATACGAACTCAAAATAATAACAAATAAAAACCTAAATAAAACAAAAAAAAATACTAAAAACTTTGTATTCAACAAAAAGTATTTATCTGCACTCGGTTGACTTTTGTTTTATTAATTAATTGTTTTTTTTTTTATTATTCTACTACTGTAATCCCACATACCGACAAAGTATATTTAAACACTGCTTAATGTGCCATAAAGTAAAACAAAAATCTTATTATTATACAAATATTTTTGATTCTTTTTTTTTTTTTTGCTCTCAAATCATACTTTTCTTTTTGCTCAAATTATACAAATAAAATAAATAGAACCTTTTAACAATATAACACCATGATCTATGTATTCAAGCCAGCGGATAAATTCGATTTGGTTAGAATATTTAAGTATATTTAAAAATTTAAAACAAAAAGAAATGTTCCAGTAAGAAATTAAATTTATTAAAAACAAAAACAAGTCTTATGATATACCTTTATGTTAAAAAAAAAAGTTTGTGGTCTTATTATTAAATTTAAAAAAAAATGTGAAAGCGTTTATTTTCTTTTTTCTTAGTTTTTTTTTTTTTGTTGAATTAAAAATGCACGAAAAAGAAACAAACAGAAATGATTAGGTCAAATGTAAAAATTATAAAAAAAAAATGTAATAAAATTAAACTAAAATTAAAATATAATAAAACAAATTATTTAATATTAATCTAGAAATATAATAAAATAAGGTATCATCTTGAAATAAACAAAAAAGCAGAGGTACCTCTACTTACTTTACTATTTAAAATACGTATAAAAAATATAAATATATATATATATATGGTTAATATATATGTACCACATAAATATTAACAAAGAACTATATAAATAATTATGTACCTATAACTAAGAATTGAATGTATATTTATTATCATGATGTTATTATAAACAAATAGAAAATGTTAGAGAGTTTTTTTTTTAATAAAGTGACAAGAAGTGACAACTACAGATGACAGTTTAAAAAATATAACAGAATCATATAAGAAATTATTTCTCGCCAAAAAGATTCAGCAGTTTGATCTGTTTTTAACTAATTTTTTGACAGATCGATTCAAGTCCCGTGCGGAAACGATCGAACGTAAACAAACATACCCATTATAACGGAAAATCCAACGGATTGCTTCTGTCAAAGATATAGAACTTTGTTAACTAATCAAAATATTGCTTTGACCTATATGATCTATAGCTAAAAATTTTTTCCACCTAGATTCCTACGACCTGTACCAAAAACGACCAAAAGATATCTTTTTGAAAACTGCTGTCTCTTTCTTTCTCACTCCTAAAGTAAATTACTATTGGAAGACAGGAACTTTAAAGTATCATCAATCTATGTAATTTTGCCCTATCAAAATTCTAAATTTGAATAAGGTATTCGCAATGGCCTAGCATGACTAGGTATAGTTTTTCGAATGTTTTAGAAAGTAACCTATAATTTGAACAATTTTATTATTTGCTTTGGTCTTTGGTGTAAACAAAGTTACTTTATATGCAATTGGTTAAATAGAATGAAAATTTTGTATCGATACATAACTTCTGGTTTGTCAAAATAAAAATAAAAACTCTTCTAACATCCAGTTTGTGATGACTTATTTTTTTTTTAATTTCAAAAATAAAATAACTATAATATATTTTGTCATAAATATATGCATGTGATTATTAAGTTCTAAGCGGAAAACAAAAAAAAAAATGATCGTGTAGAAAATTTTGAAATAAACAAAGGAACAAAAAATTAACAAATAAAATTGCTAGTGAACCATCATCTTGCAGAAAGAAAAGTGTTTTTTTTATGTTCACAGGCGGATGACGTCTAACTTGTGAGGGGATACAATACTATGCACCACACTTTTTGTTCCAGTAGCTAGTTGATGTTTGACAGCTCTGGCCAACAATCGGAACAAACTGTCAAGTTGGTTCAAGAACTTGTTTCTCAATGCATTATAATTTGTCAAATATTTTCTCGTCAAATTATCCATTTGAACAATCTTCCGTTAATGCCTTAGGTATGTTTTAATGGAAAATATATCAAATTTTAAGATATTTATGATGAATTTTCTCTGCTGACAAACTCTTATTTGAACAAAAACTTACAAAGTGTCAGTCCTTGTGAATGACACATAACGTTATGACTTTTATAATATAACACATATACATACATATTTATATGTGCTTCATAATAATTGTTACAGACTGAAATTTTCATTTATTTCTTTAAACTTTCTTCGTTTTTGTGCCAATTTATTCATGTCGACAGCATTTTTTTTCATATCCAAATTCAATTTGAGCACAGAAAAATGAATTCCTTATGTGAAATTGAACTATAAAAGCAGCATCAGCAAAAGTGGACCATACGGAACCATTGGCTTGATTGGTTTAAACTCTAGATACAAACTACTGTTTGTGTACTCAAAAAAATTGCAACGGAAGAGCAAACAGAGACAGTAATAAATTTCTTATCCTCAGTAAATCTTGCAATTCGTAGGTTTAGAAATTTTGTTGAGCAATGAAAGGAAAGAAACTAACATTTTGACAGCAAAACAAAGTTTTTTTCGTAACTCTGTAGGATTTTTTTCTTTTTCTAAGATAATTATCTCGTTTTTACTAAATTGACAAAATTCAAACACTTTATTAAAAAAAAAAGTAACCAAACAGATTTACAGACGAGCAACTAAAGAGCTGAATTGAATGCATCGCTAGTCTCTGAGCGACGTGTCGTTGACATAATATCAAAAAATTCAGCTCTTTAGTTTGTAGGTATAAAAGGATAGAAAAACAAATTTCTGTAAAGAAGGGAAACGGTTATTTGAATAAAAATGAGCACCTTCTCAAATATACGATTTTAAGAGGAGGTACTCCATTTGGTATATGAATAAAACTGTTAAACACATTCATATTCATTATTCATAAGCACCTTATCACTTTTTTACGCTGAGTACCTACTCTGAGCAAGTGCTCCGTTTTACTCCTATCACCCACAGTTTCCTTTCTTTGAGATGCGAATGTACCTATTCCACGGCTATGATTGGCCACTCACCATCAACTTAAATATTTTTTCATGACTTGGTAACCTAGTCAAAGTTACTTTGAATTTTTCTACACAATTCAATATAAATATAAACTAATTACACACAACAATTATTAAATAAATTAATAATTTAAAAAAAAGAAAAATATTTGAATATTATATATTGTTTTTTTTTAACAAAAGATTTAGTTCAATAAGAGTATATTTTTATTTCTAACTTTTTGTGTCACTAAATTCTGAATTTTCCTCAGATAAATATTTAAAATTTCGATATACGATAAACATGATGATTTTAAAAATTAAAATGTGAACAATTTTACTTCTCAAAATTAAATCAAACAAAACTAAGTTTTGTTTGATTAAAAAATAATTAAGTGTGACTGGTAATTTCTTCAATAAAAAATAATATAAATTTTTGAAAGAAAAAATCCAGTCATAAACGCATTCCTTTGTAAAAAAAAAAACACAACAAAAACAAAAAAGATTTGCTATTGTCTTAAAATTTTAAATTACATAATTAGTTACCAAAATAGATAGAACTTATAAAATTAACAATATTGTGTACCAATGAAAATTATAAATAAATAATAAAATTTTTGTTACAAAAAAAAGAATGTTTATTAATCCATTTAATAGACATACTTAAAATATTATATTTAAATTAAAAACCACAAAAATAGCACAAAAATAGTTATTTCATTAATTAAAAAATATAAATTAGATGTAATTCTTCCCCCAAATTATTATTAATTTCCCATGTACATAGAATCTTCTTCAAGATAACTGGTTAAAAAACAAAAATATTATAAATAAACAAAAATCGCACAGATTTATTTTGTAGTACTATGGAATAAATAAAAAACGATATACGATTAAATATTTAATAAAACAACTAATTTGGTCCTTAAAAAAAAGTGTTAATGAAGACTTGTGTAAAATAAAAAAATTCTTCTAAAAAAACATTACATAATTGCGAAAATAAAAATAACAAGATATTAACTGAACAACAACAAGAATAAAGTAAAATTACAATATCTTTTAATTTAATAAACTTGCAAATAAAAAGAATACGGATTTTACGATATAAAAGGAAATATGTGTAATTAATATTATAAGTACGAAACTAAGTTTAAAACAAAAATTAAAATTAAAAAAAAAAAAAAACGAACAAAAAATGTATTCATGCATATCTATGCCGTGAATTATAAGATACAAGAAATAGAAAACAAATACAAAAAAAATACAATACTAATTTATTTAAATGTTACTATAGAAAAGGATACAAAAAAAACAAACAAAAATAGTAATTTGAAATCCTTTTTTGCTAGCTTAATTGAAGCTAACGTATTCGATTTTATTTTGAATTATACAAGTTTTATTTTTCACATTTTTGTTTTGTTTTTTTTTTTAAGAATGGAAATAAAAGTATGTAAGTAATAACAATTTTTTATTTTGTTATATTTTGTTTTAAATTATTACATTATTATAATTATTAATTAACAAGAAGTTTACTATCTACTCGCTTTTTTATATAATTTTTTTCAAAATTTAGGCTATGTATAAAACAGAAAGAAATAAAAGTTTGTTAAGAAAATTACACCAGGCTCTTTTATTTTCTGTTTATTTTATCGAAGAGAATTAATCAGTTCACGTTTCTTAGATCTCTGAGTGCTCAGTAGTCTCAGCAACCTTAGCAGAATTCCTCAGTACATTTCCTGTCAAAACTGAGCAGAAAAAATATTGAGGTTCTTTCAAGAAAAATCTTTGAGAAATCTCAAGAAACTTGAACTTTGCTTTAATTAAAGGATAGCCAAGGTAAGTAAGAGGAACATTAGTTTACCTAAGAAGTATAGAAATTAACACTCTAATTGAAGAATTGCCACACTTGAGTTACCTTGAGATAGATTACTCACATAAACTTAGGATTTACATAGTTATTGCTACTCACAAATATTCAAACCTTAAATATTTGACATGTTTTCCACATTTACCAGGTTTACCAGGTTTTACCATGGTTGCATGAATACCCCTAATATATAACAACCATTATTCTGTCAGGTAATCACGATCAGAAAACAATAATAAAATTGAAGTTTCAGTGGAACTTCAAATCAACGAAACGATTAAAAATCCTGCCTTTCACAAACTGACTAAAATTCATAGAAACCGTCATAACTCGAAAGCGAAGTGAAACGAGAAAATTACGTCCTAAGTTTTTTTCGCCTTAGAACGACCTTGCTTTCTTCTAATCCGTTGACTGTATAATTGACTTTTTTCACGCTCCCAATAGTGTATTCATAAGAGAAGCACTACACATTTCAGTATTGTTCTGAAATGGAATCATTGCATATGTACATGAACGAACGTAAACTCATTGACGATTGCTGTCTCTATATAATCGCTACAAAACACTTCACTTGTTTTCGTATGCGAGGATTTGACCACTGATTTATTGAGAGCCCTCTGTTAGCCAGCTGTTAAATGACTTTGTCTCATTCAGAGGGAAATATTCCTCCCGCATATTACCGAATATAGAAGTGGCAGGTTTTGTATTGAGTTGCTTACATTGAGAATCCCGTATAGTAGTTCGTGTAAACCACTGTCCCGTATTCGATTAAAACGTATGCGGGAAAATATGGAATCGAATATTAAAAGTTGGCATTTAGTTATATGTTTCATCTGATATATTCTTACATATACTAGAAAGAAAGAAAGAAAGTAAAATAGATAGGAAAAAGAGAGGGATTGAAATAAAGTAAAACAACAATTTGCGCTGCAAAATACGTTAAGTATAAAAGGTCTCATCCATATTAAAATCGTGCCGTGTGGACAATGAAATAATTTATTTGTAGTGCTGAATGCATTCACTTGATCAATTTGGCATCACTCTCGTTTTCCCATCTGTCACGTTTGTTTGGCGCGAAAATTCATACGAAAATCAAAAAGGTGCTTGCCTCTGTTCCAAGCTCCTTCACAAAAATATATTCTTCAAAATAGAAGAAACATTTTAAAATTATTCCTTAAAAATCTATCATTTAAACATCTGAAAGTATAGAAAAAATGGCTCGCCGTGACTACACTCAAGATAGAGGTAACAAATGACTGTCCATCATTGGAATTTTGCATTGTACAACCGTATTTTTGATTCCTCCTTAGAATCCATCAAAACATTTCTCGGGGAATTTTGTAAAACTGACGACGATGGCAAGAAAACATTTGTCTATGCAAATCAATTGGTTAAAATTGCACACAGAGAACAGGTAAAAAGCATTCGATGTTTTATAAAAGAATTAATTAATCTCCGGCGAACCACTAGGTCCTCATCACCATAGATTTGGATCACTTGCAAGAATTCAACGATGGCTTGGCTGAAGCTGTAATCGAAAACAGTCGTCGCTATGCGTCAATGTTCTCTGATGTCATTATGGAAATCCTTCCCAACTACAAGGAAAGAGAGGTACATGCCAAGGACGCCCTTGATGTGTACATCGAACATCGTTTGTTAATGGAATCTCGCGGTAGAAATCAAATGGAAATGCGTGACGAAAGGAATCGCTTTCCCTCTGAGCTGATGAAGAGATTGTAAGTTTTTTTTTTTTTTTATTACATTGAAATCCTGCGGAAAAGAGTTTAAAGAATTATTTAAATGACAGTGAAGTAGGCTTCAAACCTCTTTCCACCGAGAAGACGTCTTCTATTCGTGAAATCAAAGCCGAACAGATTGGTAAACTTGTCACTGTGCGTGGAATTGTTACCCGTTGCACTGAGGTGAAGCCCATGATGGTCGTAGCTACCTACACTTGTGATCGTTGCGGTTCTGAAACATATCAGCCCGTGAATTCGCTAAGTTTTATGCCAGTTCAAGATTGTCCTTCAGATGATTGTCGTGTGAACAAAGCCGGAGGTCGATTATATCTACAGACTCGGGGTTCGAAATTCATTAAATTTCAAGAACTCAAAATCCAAGAGCACAGTGATCAGGTACCAGTGGGACACATTCCTCGTACTCTGACCATCATGTGCCGCGGAGATGTCACTAGGCAAGCTCAGCCAGGCGACCATGTGTGCATTTCGGGCACATTTTTGCCGCTTATGCGTTCTGGATTCAGGCAACTTGTTTCTGGTCTTTTGTCAGAGACATTCTTAGACGCCTATGTAAGACTTGAGACTCCATTTTATATAAACACAATTTAGTTGTATTTTTTTCCAGCGCATAATTTGTATCAACAAAAACACTGATGTCACAGAGCAGGACGCAGAGCTCTCAACTGACGAGTTGGCTGAGTTGGCTCAAGATGACTTCTACGAACGCTTAGCAACCAGTTTGGCTCCCGAAATCTACGGACATTTAGATGTAAAAAAAGCTCTGCTGCTCCTTCTTGTAGGAGGAGTTGACAAGCGACCAGATGGCATGAAGATTCGTGGTAATATCAATATCTGCTTGATGGGCGATCCTGGTGTTGCCAAATCTCAGCTTTTGGGGTACATCAGTCGATTGGCTATCCGGAGCCAGTACACAACAGGTAGGGGTTCTTCAGGCGTGGGTCTAACTGCTGCTGTAATGAAGGATCCTCTTACTGGAGAAATGACGCTAGAGGGGGGTGCCTTAGTCTTGGCCGATCAAGGCGTTTGCTGCATTGACGAGTTCGACAAAATGGCGGATAACGATCGAACAGCCATCCATGAGGTTATGGAGCAACAGACGATATCAATTGCCAAGGCAGGAATCATGACAACCCTTAATGCCAGGGTGTCTATTCTTGCAGCTGCTAATCCTGCATTTGGTCGATATAATCCACGTCGTACAGTTGAGCAGAATATCCAACTGCCAGCAGCTCTTTTGTCTCGTTTTGACTTGCTTTGGCTTATTCAAGATAAGCCCGATCGGGAGAACGATCTGCGTCTGGCAAAACATATAACCTTTGTCCACAGTCACGGAAAGCAACCACCGAGCAAAGTTAAGTCATTGGACATGAATCTTATGAGGCGTTACATCAATTTGTGCAAACGCATGAATCCCACCATTCCAGACGAATTGACTGAATACATTGTAGGCGCCTATGTTGAATTACGACGAGAGGCTAGAAATCGCAAGGATATGACATTCACTTCAGCCAGAAACTTGCTGGGAATTTTGCGATTGTCAACTGCTTTGGCTCGTCTTCGTTTGGCCGACACTGTAGAAAAGGATGATGTCGCAGAGGCATTGCGACTGCTGGAGATGTCAAAGGATTCTCTGAATCAAATCCACGAACATCAAAAGGGACAGTAAGTTTATTTTTCTAGAAAATTAATTGATAAGTTTCTAACCCTATATGTATATTTTAGCCTTCCAAATACATCGGACAAAATCTTTTACATTGTTCGTGAGCTAGCTGGGTCGAGCAAGACAGTTAGAATTTCTGATGTTATGGACCGTTGCACTACAAAGGGCTTCAAACCCGATCAAGTTGATAAATGCATTGAAGACTACGAGGAATTGAACGTCTGGCAAGTTAATATGGGACGAACTAAACTAACATTTATGTAAGGACTCTAGAATTATGGTCCTATGTTTTTTTTCATGTTTTTATACATTTTTATAGTTAGTTATTGTCATGTTTTCATTTCCTTTTTTTAAATAAATAAAAAGTTAGTACAAATCAATGTTTCTTAAAACCCATACATTATTTCTATCCATTTCTGAGGCAAACCAGTAGTTATTGCAAAACGGTTTTACTCAAATTTCATGATGAAAATAGTTGAATAAAAACTAATAAATAAACTGAATAAACATTCAGCAGACATTTTGAAAAAAGCGTTTAAATTTATATCAAGAACGACTTCTTTGACAACAATTTTTAAGAGCATTTTTGATAGGAAACTGAAACAACAAATTGTCATTTGTCGTAGACCCATTATGGGTTAATTCAGAAACGCATTAAACTGCACACATGATGTCCAATCTCTCTCGTCAAACATTCACAAGTGAATTAAATCGGTTTTCTGAGTAAACTTCGCAAATTTCAAACAAAAGAGAATGAAGAAAATTCCGCATGCATAGTTGATGTATTGCATTGGCATCGAACTTACCATTGATGCATAGATTAATTGACGTTTTTGAATTTACTCAGCATAAGAGCAGCATATTGAAAAATTGTCGAACAGAAAAATTAATCAGATAATTTTAGCTTTTCTTTTAAATTGCTCTATCCTTGCCAATATAACCGTTTTTTTGAAATTTAGATTAAATCAAGCAAGAATCAATAAATTATCGTTTAAAATTGGCATTCAACTTTTTCATTTTCGTCTAAAACGGTGCTATAGGGATGACAGTTTTCCACATGAATGTATGAGGCAATATGGACGTGTGGGAAGATGTACTTATTATAATGGATAGGTAAATGCACGTACACAAGCGTACACACTTATTTTTGTCCGTAACTTTTGACTGGCACTGTTTTTTTTTCTTGACGCCATAGTTAAAACCACTCAACAACATAGGTGTTTGTGGTGGACATTTGGACCAATTTTGGCCATTCTCCTTTGTCAAAATTTCACTTCTAAGTACTTGAATTGACAGCCGTAATTAAGGTTTTAATATAAAACCATAGATACCGTTAGTCTTTAGGTAAGTCACTGAAAACTGAGTGACCCAACGTTTTATGGCTTCCCTGAATATTGGAACAACATTTTCCAAAGTAGGTATGTTGTTTCTTGGTGTTTTGTATCCTAGCGGCAGACTTTTTCGGTTTTTTTATCTGTTGTACCAAATTATTTCTAGGACTAATACTGATGCTGTATTCGATATGATTGAGATGGGAAAGATAGAAAATATAAGAATAACTCACCAGAAAATTATAGAGAAAAGAAAAAAATCATTTGTTGTTAATTACGACCAAATTAGTTACTTAATATATTTGTCCATAAAAATAATATGTAAATCTTGTACATTTATATTACAATTACAAAAAGAAAACTAAACAAGTACCAGCACGCTGCACTAGAACTTCTTTTATTATGTAAGTGTGTTTTGTTTGTTTTTTCTGTTTAAATGTTTTTAATTGCTTTGCAAGCACGTTGAGACATTTGTATTATGCTAAACTGCATTTTTGTAACCACTACGACAACAACCTGGAATACATTTTTATCTAAAATCACATTTGCAAGCAACATTTTCAATTTAACTCTACGTTATTTGCTTGCTGACACGCCGCCTCTTCTATGAGAGTAAAAGTATCTCCTCTTTGATTTGTTGGTCTCTCTATTCAAGTTATTTACAATGCAAGGGGCGTGCAATCATTCAATTCACTGTGACGAGCACCATTATTTTTGACATTTTATAGAACTCAGGGTTTTAAATAGTGTACCATAGTTTTTGTTTCTTTATTTTTTGTGTGTTTTGGGAGGTTGTATTTAGTGCAGTACTAATGATCACATTCATATCTTTAATGTTTATCAATTCGCTTGGAATCTGCAACCAAAAGATTGAGAACAAAAAAACATTCGAGCCGCAGCAATTAATTCCATGTCCACGTTTTTGTATTAAATTTTTCTTTGATTCCTCACATGTGTGTGGTGTCTCGTTTTACAGTAATCATAGGTTTATATTATATCGATAGCGATTGTATGGTTAAAAAAAAAATATTTACGCTAATATCCTTATGATTAGTAAAAAAATAATAATCGCTCCTGCGCCGAGGCGGATAACAGTCGCCAAGTGCGTTTGATGCTGATATATTGGACGAGTGCACGAACACAAATCAGAAAACCAAAGGCCATGATTAACCACCACAGCCAGGAGTTTTCGTGTGAAGCGAGATCGGTGGAGTGCTTTACAATGAGTGTCCATTTAGCCAAAGACAAGCCAAAGCCCGAAAGCGCTCCATATCGGGCGGCAATTGTGTGACAAAAACAAGTAAGCATCAAGAATCCAATCCAATTGAAGAGGAAAGCTACCATGAATGCTGCTACAAAGATTATGTCTGTTCCCAGCAGACTGTGATCACTTGTGAGATTCTCGGCATCTGATGTGTCGATTGCAATGAATGTCAGTGCTGGCTGGGTGCCGGTACTGGTGGTTCGGGTCTGGGTGAGCTGGTGATGTGGTGGCGGTGGAGGTGGTGGTGGCATTGCTAAATGATGGGCGGTCAATGATGGTGGCAGTTCACCATTGAGGGATTTCTCCATTTGGACTTCTTCGTATGTGGGCAATTTGCTATGGGGTATTTCATGCAGATCTGAACTTGAGAGCTCGTACGGTGGAGGAGCACTGAAATCGGCTTTCGGTGGTGGAAGTTCATCCATGTTCGGCTGTCTATTTGCCATAGTGATGATCTGTAGCTGATGGATCGTGATTAAATCTAAAAAAAATATAAAAATAAAATAAGTGGTTTTGTTTGTGATGGTTTTTTAGATAAAAGTTAATCAAACAAACTTTATAACGAATAAGAGCATAGGCCTCAAAGAATATTATAAATATAACCTATTCGAGACGTTTAAGCTGGTTGACTTAATGAATTACTGTTATCGTTTTGAAAATCAGTCTTCACGTGCCAATGATAAGATAATGGAATACAATGAGTTTACTGTACACTAGATTAGGTAGACCGACCGATGAGTAACAAGCAACTTCCTAACTTATCGATGTGGAACCAAATATTTATTATTTTTTGCTATTTAAATTGAGTACTAGCATTCTTGAGAATTGTTACGACTCATTTTTTAAATAAAACAACATGAAACCAATTGTTTCAATTCCAAATTTAATGGCGATATTTGCACAAGATGTTTATAAAGTGTGTGTTTTTTTCATAAATTATAGTACGCGTGTATAAAACATTTTTTGAACTGGGAACGCAGTACTACAAAACAGATATTAATAAGATTTTTAGAAAATGATCTTTATTTAAGAAAACCTTGATCACGTAGCAATTGTTTATTTTATTAATCTTAACAAATCATATTTAATAGATACACATCATCATTTGCACATTTGGAAAAATCGCAATGTAATGGAGCTTTTGTTTGTTGAAACTAGATACAATCTTTTGAGTAAATAAATAAACAAAACTGATTTGTGGAATTTCATGAAAATTTAATGGCTTCCTGTGTCTTATATATTTTATTTTGTTGAAGAACTTGAAACAAATTTGGCCGATGAGTCAGAGCACTAAGTGTGAACAAAATAGTAATTATTTATTTTTTTAATATTTAAGGGAGAATTGGTTTAAGTGTTGAAACACTTAGGGCCATTTATTAATGCGATAGTAAAATATTTTTGTTGAATATTAACGCTTATGTTCTCTGCTTAGCTGTCACTATTTTTTTTCAGTCTTAGGTTTTGGAACCGTCAATTAAATATTTAAGTGCAACATAAGCACTTTGTGAAAGTTTACTTTAAAGGTAAAAGTAAAATTACGCGTTTTTTTTAACTTACATATTCAAGTTTGTGACTGCAAATCGGCCTTAAGTGATCCCAGTAATAGATAACAATTTTGAAATTTTATTTGGACGAAAATTAAAGGGTTCCTGTCATAACACCTTCTCGTTAATGACCTATTTAAAAAAAAATCACATTTTTAAGTAGCTTTCATTATAGGGTGATGGAACCAATCAATAGTTTTTTTAATTGAATGTTCGTTGAAATTCAGTTTTCGAGTTCTTAACGAACTTTTCTTATAGCGTCTGATCTGGCAACAGTAAGAGGTAGTGGAATCAGGACATTTTTAAAAGGAGGATAATGATATCTGATAAAACATAAAATCACTAGGCAACAGGATTGGTATAGTGGTAAGTCCGAGTATGTACAGTTTTATCACACGGCAAAGATGAGAGGTATACAAAGACAGACAGAATTGCGAGACCCACTTTTTTCTCATTCTTTATCATCGTAATGACATGTCTGATTATTATTTAGAGTTCGATTTGTATTACGAATCCTAAACTTGCCCTACAATAGGGTAGGAGGGGGAGCTTTTGCCAGAATTTCGGAAATTTGACCTCACGCTCAGATTTTCTTCGGTTTAAACTTTCTTAATATCTAATATGTTCCTTTGATTTATTTTTTTCATTTTAAAGTATATTTCAACTTGATACGTAAATTATTTCTATTTTAAAAAATTTAATTTTTAAGGGATGTGGCAAAGCCTTCCTAGTGAAGATGGTTTGCGAAGGGTGGGGGAGGTATTCCCATGTGCCTATAAATGACAAATCAATACAAATAGGAACTCTTAACATTAAGAAAAAGTAACAAAATAATGTATTAATTCAGTTTAAAACTATAAAAACACTTAAATTTTTATAATTCAGACTTTGCCATTGGGAAAAGTGACACCCCACAGATTGGCTTTGCCACTGGCAAAAACATCCCTCTAGTCTAAGTGGTGATGCCAGGCAAAGCATCTCCACGTGAAAATGGCAAAGGCCCCCTACAACAGTTTTTTTTTTTTTTAATATTAATAACTAAATAAAATACACTTCTACATACTATTGGAAATATACATAGTTTAACGAACGAACAAAGAAAAACACTACACATAATATGACAATTTTGTACCTTGCTATCTTAGAATGCCAAATTTATTGGGAAGTTTTCAAGTGGATAAGTGAGAGCCAAAATCTATTTTTCGATATTTAACAATGAGTTGGTTCGCCTAAAAAAGTGGATTGGCAAATGATTTATTTATTTATTATTTATTAATTAAAGAGCACAGCCAGAAACGAAGCTTTAAACAAAAGTGTCGCACTGTCCCGCAACGATGCGACAAGGTTTTCTATGAAAAACGTTTTGTGGTTTATAGCATTTGGTTTGGGTACTCTCATATGACGCTGTGCAAATAAATTTTGTCTTTGTCGAGCGACATTTATGTTTGGACAAGCCTTTAATCTAAAATAATGTACTTATTACATAATTTTATAACTGTCCTGATTCCACGACCTCTTAATGTTGCCAGATCAACGCTGTTCGAAAAATACTCACTTCTGAGTTCATAACATTCTTCGTTTAAATCTTTTTTTGTTTTGCATACACTGCGAGATTCACAAATTTAAGTTTAAATAATTTTTGAAATTGCTATCATTGTCGCGAATAATATGGACGTGAGTGATTGTGTTTTTTCCTAATGTCTATTTATCATTTCTTCTGAACGCTTCAAGTTGATCTTATAGAAATGCCCAGCTGTGGTTTCGTCAAGAAATCTTTGTGGTTTACTTATCTATATTTTGTTTTTGCTTTTCGAGTTTATAAAACGAAACAAAAGCTTTAACAATTGTTTTCTTGAAATTAATTGCTTTAATCACTAATTACTTTGTGCATTTAAATAATTAAACACATGCAAGTTCGTGTTGTTTTTAATTCCGATGCAGCATATTATGCACCCTCACAACCACAAACATTTACTTATCATTATCACTAATAGATAATAATCATGGTGCCTACGTGATTAAGACTAAAAGCCTACATATTTCTCATCGTCATCTTTCTTAGAAGTCAAACTAATTCAAAATAACTTTAACAACTTCTTATATTGAAATTAAATAATCAAAAAGCGCTACAAAAGTGCTTCCTATCTTATGCACGTTCGTATATTTAAAAATAATGAAGCGTGCAAGCAACAGCCTGGGTAGGTATTTTAAATTTAAACAAATATGTATACCGAAAACAATTAATATTCCTTACACAAAACCGTTAATTGCAAGATAGCTTAATTTGTATTCAAATAGAAAGTCCACAGAAGTGGTTTGTTGTTTCATTACATAAATTAATCATTTTTTTTATTATAACTATATAAATGTGCTAGGTTTATGAATCTTTATGATGACAACGACGACAGCCACGAAGAAGGCGATAATGTTTACAAGTTTGATTGAGACGTCCAACGAATTGAAAACATGCGACTTTGACCAACTTGTTTTTGTTTTCCCACATGTACCGATACACACTTTGCATCTATTGTGAAATATCGTCAAAATTAAGTTCGTCACTAGCAGTTCGAAATCGACGCTGAGAGTCGTCGCTATAATAATTGTAAATAAACAAAAGCTGTTGTCTTTCCGCTCTATTGTTAGGTAGGTAGGTAGGTTAACTTGTCAATTTGCAAGATAAAATCTTTAATAATTGTGAAAACAAGTTCGCCAGCGCTCTTAAGTGAATTAGACAGACTGACGTCAGAGGTGTTTAGCGATACGATAAATCGCTACACCCTACACTACACACAGAATCATATGACTCGCTCTTCGCTGCTAATCAGATTCAAACTCATAATGTAAATAAATATTGAATAAATATATGCACATCGCAATTAGGAGATTCCTTAAATAAATAAACAAATAGATAAATCACCTCCCAGGAAATCGTTGATTTGGTCGAGAGATTTTTCAGACCTGCCGTAATGTTTTCGATCTCAAGGCTTTGTTTTCTCCATAAAGGGACACAAATTTAACCTTCAGTTTTTGTTTTGTAATTAATTAACTCAATTATTGTTATCGATACAAAATGGCAATGCATTGATTTAGATTGAAATTAAATTTTTCGTTTTCATGGTCAAAAAGTGAAAAATAAAAATTAGACAAACTGAAGTCCAAGTAGGTAGATGTTGAGAATGGGTGAAAATTGAAAATTATAATGGAAACACATAAATAAGATAGAAAGAGGGAGTAGCGCACCTTTAAAGGCCTTTCACTGATGTAACTGGTTTTCCTTGGAACTTCCAACTTTTACACAACTTACACCGGAATTGTGTTTGATTCGAATGATTGAATTAAAATTCTGAGATTCACTTGGGAAATTTTGTAATGTTGTGTTTTCAAACAAAAGAAAGCTCCGACGTCTAGGGTCTCGTTCTCGTCACCAATTTTAATTTTTTTTTCTTTGGTTTTGCAGCTGAGACTTTTTTTTTAATTTCTATCTTTCTGTGGGGTCGTCGTCGTCGTCGTCGTCGCTCACTTCAGTCTGTTTTGTGGCAAATCGATATAAAAACATACACACATGCAAAATGATGAATTTTACATGAAAAGGGAGGGTTTGGTTTTTGTTTGTATTTATTTTTTGATGATTTATGAAGTGTCAAAGTAGTTCAGCTATCGGAAGATAGAGTTTTTGTGTCGACAAGAAGACGATGAATGAGTTCAGAGACAAAAGTAAGACAAAACGTCTGCTTTTACATTTACAATGGGTGCATTCACATTCGTATACTATAACATATCCATGATACCTCCTGCTGATATTATTTGCAAATCTTTTTCCGTCGGCTGTTATTTAACATAGAAATACAACAACAGAAAGGTATCTGGACAGCTTTAAAATTTTATATGAATGTGGTCAATTTTCATACACGGCTTTTTTCAAATATTTCTTCTATTTCGATTGGGAATTGAAACATATAAGAAAAATAATTTTAGGGTGAAAACTTTTTTATGAAACTTCTTTTAGGCCCAAACCAAAGTGCGACAATGCGTCACGACATGTGCGATAGTTTGGCGACAGTGTGACATGACAGTGCGACAAGGACTTTTAAATGGAAAACACTTTTCGCTTAGTCGCTTTTTATGTAAGTACTCTGATGTGACGCTGTGTAAATAAATTTTCCCGTTGTCGTGTCGCACTTTGGTTTGGGCAAGCCTTTATTTATGTCAATGGACACACGAGCTTATTTGCAGCTACCTTATGTTTCCAGCTTAGTAATTACTGACACAACTATAACTCTTCCAACATATTTGACTGCCCTCTGGATTCTACTAGAAATACTACAATACAAATTTTAAGCAACAGATTTCCCTAGAGGGCTCTGTGTCAAACCGGAAATAATGGTACAATTATGGAATGTTTTTTTTTCTAATTTTCTAAGTTTGGTTTTTTATGACACATTTTTGAAAATTTAATTCGTACAATTTCTTATCTTATGGTTTTAAGTCATTTAAATAATTTGATTAACATTACGTTAACTATTAAAGTTAACCTTGGAGCATATTTTAATTTTCAAACTATTATTAGCTTTATGTAAAACGACCACTTAAAGAAAACACCAAATGCATTATTAATTTATTCAGTTTTGTTAAAGTTTTATCATTGAATAACTATCCAATGGTTTTGTATCCTTGTTAAAACTTTTTATCAATAACAATACGTCACGTTTTCTTCGGAATATGAAATAGTAGTGCATACTTATGAAGGTCCAGGAGAAATCGGCCTTAAACCATTCAAACCCATTCCAAAAAGAAAAAAAACTTTAAGCAATAAATAAATTGGATACCTCCATTATTAGTTTAATTTTGATTAATATTTAGTTGACATATTAGTCAGAACATGACCAAACAGAAACATGATTTTATTCGATTCTAGGTCGACCCAATTCTTAATGAAAACACTCGTCAATCGGGTAGTTTTTTTTTAAAGCAGGGTTACAAATCGAAAAATACCCGAAACTTCCTTTCTCTTTCTACTTTTACATTATTGTCTGCGTCAATCGAATTAAACTTTATACAGGGAATTTTTCGATTTGAAGCCGCTCTCCCAAAAATATATCCCAAGTGTATGCATTAAAATCCCAGGGTACAGGCAGTTCTTATCGAAAGCTGGCCAAAATTATCTCTCGTTTATATTGGCAATATATAGGCGCACCGTTTTCATTTGAAAATTTTCGAGTGAAACCATCAGTACTCGATTTTACCAAGTTTCTTGCTCGACCCCCAGGTTCAAACGTCGAATCTTCCACAATCGAAAAAACGAAATCTTATGCTTGTGTTCTAGAACATCATTATCTAGCATCCAACTTACAGAATTTTAAAAATAGCATAGATTCCTCAACCAAGAAAGTAAATAAAACAAAAGTTGATTTAAAAAAAAATTGTTTTTTTTTATTTTACTCATTGCGCACTGATACTCTTGTTGTTTGAAAATAAAAGTACACAACTTTATTATTAACGGGAATAAATCTACTTAGCATCCTTCTTGGTGTCAACCTTACCACCACGTATCCTACCGGTACGACGGGCAGCAATAAGACCGACCTTACGACCGGCAGATGTTCCTCGCTTAACGGTGGAAGCCTTACCAATATGTTGATGGTTACCACCTCCGTGGGGATGTTCAACGGGGTTCATGGCAACACCACGTACCTTTGGCCAGCTGTTCCTCTTCACCTTGTACTTGTGGTAGGCACGACCAGCCTTCAAGATAGGCTTGTCAATACGACCGCCACCGGCAACGATGCCAACCATGGCACGGTTGGCCGATGGAACGACCTTCTTGGCGCCTGAGGGTAACTTGACACGGGTCTTCTTTGTGTCTGGGTTGTGGGCAATAACTGTGGCGTAGTTGCCAGAGGTACGTGCCAAACGGCCACGATCACCAGTCTTCTCTTCCAAGTTGCAGATGATGGTACCTTCGGGCATCTGGGACAGAGGCATCACATTTCCAATTTGGAGGGTGGCTTTGCGTCCGCAGTACACGAACTGGCCAGTGTGCATACCCTCGGGGGCGATGAACATCTCCTTGCGGACCTTGTAGCGGTAAGGATCACGGAAGTGAACAACTGCCAATGGAGCACCACGACCTGGATCGTGAATGATTTCCTATAATACAAGGGAATATGTTAGTCAAACATCCTGATTAGAATAGAACAAACAATCAACTCACTTTAACTACACCCCTGATGTAGCCATGACGTTCAGCGAAGTCCAAAGGCCTAAGCTTGGCGGCTCCCTTGCGTCTCTTAACGTGGGCCTTGAAAACGGACCCAGCTCCCTTACGTTGTGCACGAATAACGCGACCCATTATTGGCTTTTAAGATCTGATGATGAAAAAAAGAACAAAACACAAAATCAGTCAGTTGTCACTCACAAAATACACAGCAACACAGGGTTAGGATAAATAAATTAATTTTTCAAGGGAAATTCAATGAGAATTTAAAAAAATATCTATTTCTACATATCGAGAAAGCTAATTGCATTTAAATAAAAATTATTTTAAGCATGGATGGTTGAAATATTCATTAATTTTTTGAGATTATATTTTTAACACAACACGTACCGAAAGCCTTTTGAAAAAGAAAAGAAAGAGAGGGTAGAAAAAACAAGAAAATTACAAAATGTCAGTTTTATTACAATCGTACCAACCAATAGATTAGAAAATAAAAAGAGTATGAAAATGTCAGGGATGTTAAACTTCCGATTGGAAAACAAAAATGAATGCATTCAGCTAAAAGAAAACAAAATCTTTCCATTTTGATTGGACTGCTTACAATTTCCGATTTCAATTTTTTTAGGACGATAAAAAGGAAATGTATGTAGTGGCGTAGGTACACACAACCACCAAAGTTGTTATCACTAGTTATCATCCATTTCACTGTTATGTGGGTTTCTTTCATTACTGAATGCAACACGATTGAATCTACTGCATCCAGTGAGATTTTAATTTCAACAGGAGGATTCACATGGACACATGATCACAAGTAGTGCTCGACAACATAGGATGCTCGTCCATATGAATGGAAAAATAACAGCACGTTGACTGGAAATCCAAACATTTTTATTTCTGACGTTTCATGCTTCCGAACCCCCGTAGCAAGGATTCAAATGAGGGAGACAACATGCTATTCAATCGAATACACAATATCCTTTTTTCGATTCAATTATCTCATGTGTTAACGGTTTTATCAGAGTAAAGGGCGCAATTAACTAGATACATTTTCTTGTACTATAATTCCTAAATTAATGGTGCTTGGTGAATACCGGCCTTAAAATATGCCAATATTCCCAACAAGTAAAATATAACATTATAATTCCAACGGAAATATTAATTTTGTATGAAACACATTTTTGTGCCTTTTAATTTCCAATCCGAGCTCCCCCAAAAAAACATGCTTGATCATGAATTTGGTAGCCCAATTTATCAAGACACTCTTAGCTCAAGTGGTTCTTTCCGGAGTCAGCGCTCAAGTCTGGTATTCACTGGATCAAAATCCTGTTACCAGAAGTCTAGGGCCGGTATTCATATCACGCGCAAAAGCTCCTGCACCAAGAAATATTAGTGACTTCACGAGTGGTCTCGACCCATAAATGACGAGACATATTTTTTTGCACAGTAAAAACAAAATTGGATCGTGGATTAGATTGCGTATGGAAAGTTGGATTGGCTTTTACTATTGTGGAGACTGGGTGGGGTCTAGCCAAAACTGGGGGATAAATAAAAAAAACTGGTGCCCAGGGTGGTTCTCAAACCCTTTAACACTACATCCTCTGTTGCCCAGGAATAATAGTGACTTATGTATGAGTGGTCTCGAGCATTCTTAGGCAAGTATTCACCAAGCACTCCCACTCACATACCTTGAAATACTGCCTTACGAGTAGTCCCGACCACAATTAAAAAGTGATCGCTGACTCCGAAAAGATCCACTTAAGTTACGGATGCTCGGTCAGACCAACCTAAGAGTGGTCGATCGGCAAATACCGGCCTGAATGTAGGTAATTATCTTAAGTAATTTATCTCTTGACGCGAGGCATAGAACATAGAGATACAAATCCTGAAAAGGTTCATGCGAAAAGAATCTATATATGAGTACCTATTTTTAAAACTCCACTGGACTGGACTGTTTCATGTGGCGAATATCATTCCGGATGCAAATGTTTCTCATCTTATCGGGAACGTCAATTGGCATTTGTCTGGAACTGGAACAAATTTTTTTGCGGGATATGGCTGTATTTTATTGAAATTTTTTGTTCCCAGGAAATAAATTCGAAAGATGTTTCCGTTAGGGAAAGCAGGGGAGCAGAACTCACTTAAATATCTTTAGTCACAAAATCAGAGTTTTGTTCTTAATACAAGAAATACCAGTATCCATCTTCGAAGAAAATGTTATGCCATTACAGATATTGTGATAACTCTTTGGAAAATTGTGACAAATCATCTATTACGATGGTGAGTCTCAAATTTGAACAAATTTGTATCTTTTATGGTTTATTAGTGAAGATTAAAAGATACGCCTTTAAATAAATATCTTCAAAGTAATAAAAGTTTTGAATGTCTGAGAAAAATGATTGTGTAATATTTTCTACGAGGGATTTTTTTTATTTTGCAAAAATTCAAAGAAATAAAAAAATTCTTATTTAAGCTTTGCAACATAAATTTGCCATTAAATAGATATTTGTATTGATTGTTGACAAACTGAATTGAAACAATCATCTCATTTAAATTGACCAATATTTTAAATTTATATTGTTGCTAATGATTTTATTTGGAAAAGAATAATGTTTACATACATAGTTAAAAAAAATTATATTTAATTGCCCTAAAATTTGGATGATACTACTTTTTACATCCCTTTGGAGCTTGTTGCCTGCTTTCCCAAAATGTTTCCATCAACATATCAGCTTGCTTTAGCAACCTAAAAAATACAACAAAAATGTAAGCAACAAAAAACTAAAACGAAATTTAAAAAAATCACCGAAAATCGAAAACAAAAAATATTTTTTTTTTTAAATTATAAATGTTTGTATTTAAACAAAATTCAAATAATTATTCCAAGAAAATATACACAAAACAATAACTCAACATTAAAATAAAAATCATTAACAAAATAATAAATTTGAATATTTGAATAGGGTTCGCATTTATGAAAATTTAAAATTATTGATTTAGCTTTGTAAGGGTAATTAATTTTTTTGTAATGACAATTTGTTTAAGACTTCACTACGATGGATTCCAAGAAAATCTGACGATTAAATCAGCTATTAAAAGAATGGCAATCTTTCGTGAATAACTAGTTTCGTTTCGGTTATTTATTCTCTTTTACAAGAAAACTTTAATTTGATGGTTAAAAAATAATTTTGGAATAATATTTTGAAAGCTAATTTATTCTATCATGATAAAATTATCACATTATCCTTTCTTAAACGCAAACTGATTTAAACTCAACTAACAAGAATTTGTCGGTTTCAAAACGGCTTGATTTATTTAATGCAGCATTGTCGCCTTACTTTAACGAAAAGTAAGTCAGTTTGGTATTGCACTGCTTTATTAGCCTGTTTCATTCAAGTCAAGATGAAACACCTTAAGTACAAACAAAGTGATGGAACAAAATTTAAGCCTACCATCTTTGCATGTTAAACAAACTTAAGAAGTATTTTATACGTTTCTTTACGCCTTCATACTGATTTCTACAAATCAACAAGCACCAGTATAGTCTGTGAGCCAATAATATGTAACAAATAATAATAATAATAATAGTTTTTTTTCCTATTTAAAAACATTTATTACTTTTAAAATATATTCAATAAAAATAATAATAAAAAAAAAAGATAATAATAAATTGTATTTCATTAAAAAAGATGCAAACATTTTAAAAGATTATATATAAAAAAAAGACTTTGTTCTTTTTATACTATTCATTTATATTCAAAAAAAGCGTTTGATATTATTTCTTAATTTTTTTTTGTTGTTGTTCTAATATTACTTGCGTTTATACACACACGATGATAAAAATTGTGGTTTTTCTTTCTATTTTGTTTTTTTTTTCTCTTGCACTCTCACTTTATATATATAATTTTTTTATTTTATATTTTTTTAATAATAAGTAATCATAATTATAAGAATATTTTTTTTTTTAATAAAAAAATGCGTTTAATAATATAAATTAGTTTTATAACTTTGTTGTTGTTGCTTTTTGTGTTTTCTTTTCTTTCTTTCTGTAATTATTTTCTTTTGCTCTTTATTTGTAGTTTTTTTTTTCTTTAATCTGAATATGTTGTTTTTTTTTTGTTTTGTTTTGTTTTTCGATTTTCTTAAGACTTAGCTTATCTACCAGTTAGCCATACCAGGCTTATTGAGTGTCATAAAGTATATTTGACACGATGAAGCACCTTTGGCACTGCTGAAGAACACCTTATCATTCCTTTCGCAAAGAAATTTCAAACGTTGAGCTTTTTTGTGCATAAACACACCGTCCAAATGACCGGTTTCAACTGAACGAATCTGTAAAAATAAATAATTTCATTATTAACACATTGCTATTAATCTGTAGAAGATAAGACTTACTTCAATTGCTTTATTGCCCCAGCCCATAATTTGACCCGTACCGATGTAGGCTACCGATGTTGGCATCTCGCCCCACTGATGGATAGAAAGAATGTTTAATATTTGAGAATATGTAGTGAGTGAAAAAAAAAATATTTTTTTTTTAATTCAGTAGACTTTTCACACCAAAAAGAAACCAAATTAAACTGGGAGGGGTCGGGTCCTTTGACTTAAATGTGTTCATCAAAAACAAATATTATTTTGTTATGGGTCGTAGACCGATTCAATTTTCTGAATAGTAAATCTACCTACTTAAATAATAAGTGCCACCAATATCTACGAACATTAGAAAAATTTGAATAAAAAATAGATCTGTTTGGAAAAGTGTCGCTTGCACAAGTGTCACTTGCAGTGCCATCAATTAAAGTCTTCGTTTTGATGTGGATAGTCTGTTAAGAGCATATTGTCATGCAAAACTCAAACTTACCTGCAAAACAATATTCTTAGATACTCGACCAACTGTATTCACATAAACTCCTTCATTATCATAGCAAAGAAGTAATTGCATTCCATTAGAGTTTGGAAGCGCTACAATACAATGCGGTATGATTGCACCCTGAGTCTGTAAACAAAACAAACAGAGAAAATTGGATTATAATATATGATAATGATTTTAAAAAAAGCAGCAAATTATGGTTACTTACATGTTTAGGAAGATAGATATCATAAACTTCAGCAGAGTCCAGATCGACAGCATGGAAACCTTCGGCTGAGCCGTAAATAACTTTCAATCTGGATTGATCTTCTATTGTTAGATCCACTAGCAGAGGACGATGTTCAAGTTCACCAAAGTTCTAATATTAAAAAAAACACTCCCCATGAAAGAAAGGAAAAACACAAAAAATAAAAACAAAAATTCTTACTTTAAATGCCATGAACTTATGGTAAGGCTTTGGCGCCCACGCATAAATTTCAATCGAGTCTTTTAATGCAATCACTAGGAACTTAATCCTTTCATATTTAACTATTTTGAAATGTACAGCACCTTGAAGATCACCGACATTAATCCAACCATTGCGTCGTTCCACTTGCTATAAATAAATACACAGTTTTCATGTGAGTTCTTGATAACAATACAAAGTACGAGACAACTTACGTCTGACAAACCATCGGTTCTAAGGATTTTTGACTTTAACCATGAAAGATAGTACACACGTACACGATTCTTTTTTCCAGATATTGTTACCAAAATGTTCTGTCCTTCGAGAACTTCCATCTGTTGGAATCGGCGACGAGAGATCAATTGATAGACCTGTATTGAACAAATAAGTGATAATAATAATTAATTCAGATGGTTAAGGATTTATTTAATTAAATTCATGTACATACCTTTCCTTGTCCCGATCGATCGAGCAACATTAAACCATTCTCGGTTCCTATCAGTAAATTGACACCCCACAATGCAGCACACAAAATCTCCGAATTGAAACGCTTCTTGTATTTGCGAATTTCAGGAGTGTCACTTGAGGCGTCATGCGACGTTGGGGTCACATTGACGTTCACGTGACTTTCCCGACGGGACGGTCCTGAACCGCCGGCACCAAATCCGAAAGTGAGGAAGCTCCTTTGTTTCTGTTGGAGAGCATAGGCATGGGGCGGAAGTGAAGGTGGTGTTATAGATTTATTACAATTATTAATACTACTACTCGATCTAGTTTTTGTAATCGAATGATTTGGACTATTTTGTCGTGACGACGACGAAATAGTCGATTGCGGCGAACTATTCGACGCGATAAACGACTTGGAAGGTGTGGAATGGACTGATGAACTAACGGCCGCTCGATACTAGAAAAATGTGTAATAAAAATGAGTTTATTATTAAAAACAAAACAAAAGATTCATTATCATTCACTTGCGAACCAAGCAAACAAAAATGGGTCTAAGTGCTTAAATAAAAAAGTTATTTCATTGTTTGTTTCAAATTAAATGCGTTCTTTTTTCGTTATTACTTTTTTATTTTTAATGTAAATGCTAGGTGTGTTAAGTATCATGCAAGAAATGATTTTTTTTTATTATTATTATTTTTTAAGAACCAAAGAAAAGGATAGAATTAATGTAACTTTTTTGAGGATTATTATGATAGTTTTTGAGTAAAATCAATAATTTTAAAATATTGTTAGTTGGATGTTAAACAAAAGTACCGATGATACTACAATCAAATTAAAATAAAATAAATTGTTCAACAAAAAAAAACATATATATTGTGTGATTAGTCTTTCCCAGACGCCATGGTTGTTAAAGGAATGAAAAAAAAATAATGAATAAATAAAATTTTCGTAAGAATAGTATTTTATTTAGCTGAATGAAACGTGAAATTTCTTTATTTTGTTCAACAAATAAGAAAATATAATTTGATTGGTGAGAAAAAGCTATTTAGTGATGGATGAAAAGTATGTTTAGCGAATGATAGATTTTTATATTGGTACCGAATATACTCGTTGTAATAACACTCAATAAAAAAAAATAAAGTTTTAACTCAAAAATATGCAATTCAGGTAAATAGTTTTTTCACAAGCAGATTGACGTTGTACATATATATTTAAAATGATCGATATTGAAACTCAATAATTGGCTTTCTCTTGGGAAATTTTGTTTATCTTTTTCGTGGACAATGAATGTTTTATTTATTATTTTAAGCTAGCAGACTTTTTAAAAGGGCGAATTAGATGTATTTGGGAAGTATAGCTCAAGTATTTTAGGGTTAAAAAATTATGAACTTCTATGGTTTTGATCGACGCAGTTCTTAATGTATCAAGGTTCCCTAAAATCCCTTTCTCCAGGGGGAGGTAATGGTTTATAAAAATGAAATAGTTATATTGGCACAATATTTAAGGGTATTTTGAAAGCAGGATACAATGAAACAATAAAGATACGTGCAGTCAAAAAATTATAAAAAATAAATTCGCAGGACAAAAAGCTCAAGGAGTAGCAGAACCTTTTTGACCAGATCTCCTCACCAATTCGAACGGTTAAGTTGAGATGAACTTACTCTCATGACAAGAGATACTTTTGGAGATTTTGTTTATTCCCCATAAGAGGCAGTGCCGAACTAAAAGTTAGGCCCTGGGGTACCTTTTAATGTACAATTTAGGCAATGATAACTGTTTCAGAACAACAGGTAATATATTGTTATCGAAAATGAATGGTATTTGATAGTCACAAAACAACCTTATCGTTTTCTTATAATAAGTTCCCAAAAAATATCAATTTAATGTGTAAAATGTAGCACTTGAAATGACGGAACCGCCAATTGCTAGTTTAAATTTGTCGACAAGATCCTAAACTAAACTGAAAGGGTGAAAAAAAATTTTAAATTATTTTTAAAAAATAACAAATAATTGTATGAATGATCTATGCAGGTTAGTCACACTTCTAATGATTTTATTTTGTAAATATATGATTATTTAAAAAAATTGTATGATGAAACAATTTCAATTCAACATGTTAGTGCATATTTTTTTTTGAAACCTTTTCTAATATGTATAGTTGAATATTCTGAATAAAACATTTCGTACACCGATACATAAAAAAACCTGATGGTTGCACATGCTAAACATACTCCTCATGTCATGAAAAAAATGTGTATTTCCCTCTAACAAAAAAAAGGGTTAACACAAGAAAGTTAACTCCTTAAATAAAACAAAACAAAACAAAACGTTTCCAATTATACAAAATTCTATACTTTCTTTTCTACTGCATTTATATTAAAGTATAGAGAATATACAACGAGGCTCCATCCATTAAAATTAACAATAAATAAATAACAAATCAATTTTTAATGAATATATAAACAAAAAACAAGAAAATTAATGCAGAAACAATTAAAATATAAAAAAAAAAAACATACGGCAGGAAACATTTTTTCTATATTAATCCATTTTACATGAAATGTATAAAAACATATTATTACTAAACAAAAAAATTGTTTCTTATTTCTCAATTACTAATTTTTGTTTGTTAATTTAATAAAAATTGTTTTAGTGAAAAAGAATAATTAAAATGTTCTATACAAAAGAAATAGAAAAAACAAACAAAAATAATAACAAACAATCAATGGAAATTGCTTAATTATTTTTTTTTCATTTTGCTTTGTTGATGTTTGTTTGAACATTTTGTATTTTTTGTTGTTGTTTTTGGCAGAAATACTTACTATTTTTTTGAATTTTTTCATTTATTGAGAATTTTTTAGTGGATTCGATGATGTGGCCATCAGCTCAAACGTCGCGGAAAGACAAAACACAATGAAGAATAAAATTCGTTATAAAAAAATTTTTGGTTTTTTTCGTAAATTTGTATACAAATCAATTTAGTCAAAAATAAGGTTTAGTTATCTCAACAAAAAAAAGTCTCATTCACTTTGCTTTCCAAGTACATTCATCGGGGTAAGATTAACAAAAAAAAAAAAAAATAATAATAATAAATATGCACGAAATGCTAAACTCTTATTTTTTAATATTTTTATTATTTGATCAAAAATACTTTTTTTAAATTATCTACTTTTGTTTTATATTAATTATTTGATCACTTAAAATAAATATGATGATGCTCTACATGTAAAAATTAAATTAAACAAAAATGTAACTAAAGTAAAATGTCCAAACCAAATGATTAGTCACACAACAACACTTTCATTGGTTTAAAATTAAACAAATACAAAAAAAAAAAACAAACGAATTATGTAGTAAATATTAATTTAAAAATAAATCAAATTTTTTTTTAAGCTAATGTTTTCTTCCTTTTTTCTTAATTTTTTTGATGGTACTATGGTAAAGCTCACAAATATTTTATTTTTTTAATTAAAAAAAAAAATCGATAATTGTTACATATTAACCGGACAAACGAACGAGTTAAAAAAAAAAAAACACTATTTTTGAATAAAAAAAAAAGAAACGAAAGACTTACCTCTTCACTGGAGGATTTATCATGGCGTGGTGGCGTTGCTGGCGATGCTTGACTAAGTAAGTCTGGCAGAACGCTACTCGTTCGAGTTCCAGGAGTACCCAAGCCACTACTCTCTCCGCTTCGGTTCTAATTTTGGGCAGAATGAATGAATAAATACAATTTTGTTTTAGAGCATTTAGAGCACAAATTCATTATTAAAAGTCACAAAAACAAAATTGATGTAGAGTTGTAAAAATGATTTTTCTTTTACGACTCGATCTTTGAAGTCGTTTGAATGCCAATAAGGAAATTATGTTTTTTATATTTTTTGTTGTTGTTTTGTTTTGTTGAAAATGATGCGAATTTTATTGAACAAAAAAACTAAATTTTTTTTTTTTTTTAATTGATGAAATTGGACAAACAAGTTTGAGTAAATTTTAATAAGACTATCTTGTTAAAACCATGAGCCCATGTAAGCTGGCATTGTATTATTCACAACACTGGCGGAAGGGAAAGCATTAAATATATGTAAGTTTAGTTTTTTTTTTTAATTCTTGTGAGTGATAAATATCTGATTGAATAAACTTCGATTTTATAAGAAATTGTTAAAGCAATATCAATTGATTAGATAATAAATTAGATAATAAATAGCTAATGGAACTTAAACCCTTGCAAAATCGTTATTTAACTCTCAAGACGCTTCCGTTGTTTTGCTGGGCGATTTTGTTAAACAGGCATTAATCTTAAAATATGTATACAGTCGGAGAATTGTCCTTTATATTTTTCTTTTAACCATGCCCTGATAACAATACAAATAAAAAACTAGATAGTTGGCTGGCCATGATCTATTTGACACAACCAAATACTTTTCGCTTTTTTCTCTATTTATTTACTATCGTTACGTATTTGAATGCTTTTTATTTATTTACCATCGTTACGTATATGTATGCTATAAATACCTACAAATTGAGATAAATCGCATTTTTAAGAAACTAATTTATATGCATATCTGAAAATATTTATTTTATTTTTTTTACAAAATAAATTAACATGCTTATATAATATCTTGGTAATAAATTAAGTAGTTAAATATTTATTTTTTTAGTGAAATTAAGTTTTTTTTTTGTAATCGTTGACTCAACAACAACCCAACCTAGATTTTCAAAAACAAAAGTTTTTCTTTTTTTTGTTTTTAAACAAAAATTTTGAATTCCAAACCAAATTCTTTATTTTCTATTCCTGTCCACCAGTATTGTAAACAAAATACAACCAAAATAAAGAAGCAAAATATAATAATCATTAACAAATATAAGCTATTGAAGTTAAAAAAAAAATATTTTTTTTTAAATTTTTAAAATATGTCTACCCGTTTAAGAAACCTTTGAAAAAGACAAAATAGAACCAGATATTTATGATGGATGTGTCTTTGTTTTTTTTTTATATAGATGATTCCTAATAGTTAAAATAGAAAAATATAGTTTTCTGAATAAATTAAGGTTAAAAGGAATAACCACAGTGGAAAATTATATGAAATAGCAGAACTGAAAACAATCCATAGGATGGAAGAGCCTTCGGCGCAAATAAATGGTTTGTATAGCTCGACTAGATTGTGAGAGCTACTGTCGCTTTCAATAAACGAGAATATCTGAATTTTTATTGCAAGGAAAGAATCTTCTGGTATAAAAAATGAATATGAGACTAATTGGGTTTTCGTTTGGTAAATTGATTTTTTATCTATAAATTAATTTTTTTCATGGCGAATCGAACAAATTTCAGATTGGTTTTCTATTTGCTTCAGTAGCTATTGGTGTATATTTCTGTCTGTGAAACAGCTAGCCGTATCCGTTGTCCAATTGAATCGAATCTTTTTAATTGCAAGGTTTTGATGGGATTTTAATTTTTGTTTTAAAATGAACGAAGAAATAAATTTAGCAGATTCCAAAGATGGACTGAACGAATTAATTAGTTCACTTAAAAGTGCTTCCATTGAAACTCAAAATTATTTTAAATCTTTTTTACTACAAATAAATAACTAAACAAAAATCTTTCAAATTAAAGGCCGTCAATTATGGTGCATAGTGGTGTTAGTAGACCTGCCGAAAAATCCAGATTTGCAATAATTTTGATTTTAAACCAAAAATTAAATCAATTTTTTTGCCCAATCGAAGGCTTTGACAGATGTAAATGCTAAATAGATGGATTTTTTTTTACCAAACGAAAAGCCATAAAAGAAATTAGGTGTAAACATTGGTATTTAGCTTTTCCAATTTTATGTACGAAGTTAAATACTACATCCTAATGTTTTGTTTTAACAAGTGTTTTCCGATGTCGAATAGAAGAGTATTGTGTAAATGACCCTATATTTCGAATACAATTTTAATGCTAACAAAAAAATGATTAAAAAAAGCCTTTACTTAAACGGGTACACATATATGAATAATATAACACCACAAGATTTATGATTTAAAGACAATACAAAATGACTAGTATTATGAAGATGAATTCCTAAAAAAATATATTCAAACCAAGTATACAATATTTGATTGTTTTTAATAAATAATTTTCATTCTAAACATTCTAAGCGTATTGATTGCAAGAATTTTATTTTTTAAATTGCATAATTTTCTCTAAAACAGCCATTAGCTTTTATTTTAAATTAACTATATTTATGCATGTATGTATAATTGAGTTGCCCTTCTTCCTCATTTAAATTAAATTTAAAATTATTATTATTATTTCCTCATTAGCATTCCGCCATCCAAGAAGAAGCATCGTTTTAATAAATTTTATTATTGTTTTTTTTTGTTTGTTTTAATTTTGATTCTCAGTACTTTTGTCAAGTAGAAAATGTTAATAACGAAAAATTAAAATTGTTAGCTCTAAGACTTTTTCAAATTACGATCTGGAATTACTTTTGTTTATTTTTTTTTATAAATATTTGTCAAGGGGGTCAGAGATTAGTTAAATGGTTATAATTGTTAGCTATTTTTAAGGTATATTTAACGATAAATGTAAACAATTTATACATGATATACAAAAATGCATCATAAATTAATAATTGTAATTAAAAAGACGAAATGTTAGCACAAGACATTACATCAGGTTTAAATAATGTTTGATTAAAAATGTTTTTTTTTTAATGGTAAATAATTAAATAAAATTGAGTACATAATTATTGTTTTTCAAAAATTTAATTTGAAAATTAAGTTGATAACAAATAAAATAAATGTATTGCTAGCTTACATAGAAAAATATATATTTTTTCATACTTATATCAACTTACTAATTTAATTAAGAAAATTAAATTCAATATAAATTATGTATTATGGAAAGAAATTGAATAAGAAAAAAAAACTAAATAAAATGTTCACATTTATTCGCTAAATAAATTAATTAAATCAATACTTTTTGTGTTAATATTTGTTTGCTGTTGTTGTTTTTAATTTTTATTTTACAAATGGTAGAGGCTCTTTAGAAATTACTTAGAGAGATTGGAATTGATCTCGATGTTACGTTTATATTGAGGAAATATTCAAAGGGGTTTTAATGCAACCAAGAACTAAGCTTTAACAAAAAGTTGCTTTTGGAGGGGCATACGAGTGTACTTAACAGAGGAAAAGCCAAACTGTTTTGCTGTTTTCTTATTTTTTTTCTGCAAAAGTTACATGCGTTTAATTACAATAAGGGTTTATATAAATATAATATTATGTACATGCTGAGGATTGTTAATCAAATTTAAATCAACTCATTCAAGTTTCGTAATATGATTTTTTATTAATAAATTTTATATAATTTATATTTTTAAATTGCTTTGCTATTTCAATTTTATATATATTTTTTTTTTAATTTGTTTTAAATATATTTTTTATGAGTTGGATTTTTATTGTTTCAAATAAAATTATAAACAAACATAAACGTGCGTTTCTGCAACGGATATAAATAAATTGGTGATTTTTTATGAAAAAAGATATTATTAACAAAATATAAATAGATTCTGATTATATGGTTGCGGTTAGAGTTTTAACATTATGCAAATGATTCAATGATCGGTTGTTAATGTTGAGTTGTAATGGTTGTTAGCTATTTGAAAGAAGAAGATGGCTTTTTTTTTAAGTCAGAGAGATAAGGCAGGTAAGTTGCACTTAAGTCTCCCATGTTAGCCAATAAAACTGGCCCTGAGTCTTACAAAAATTTAAAATTTAAATTTGGCTCAGTGCATTGAACTTTATCTTCTTCTTTCTTAACATCTAATTTGTTGCATTTCTATATTAAATGAATGCTAGATGATATAAATGTTGAATATAATAATTAATTAATTGGTTGCTACTCTAGCTATAGTTATGTACGTATATATAAAATTTTTACCAACAAATCTCAAAGCGGATGTAATGAATGAGTAAAGCCATTAAAATATATTATAAAATAAATAACAAAAATTAAATTACATTAAGAAGATTGAAGAAAAAAAATGAACAAATAAAATAAGTTGGAGAAGTAAGAATAAAAATCAAACGAAAAGAAGGAAAATTTAGAGAAGAAAATGGTTTGGTTTATTTTGATCGCCGAAATGTGTTTTTTTTTTTTGTTTTATGTTTTTTTTTATGCTTTACCTGCTGCTGTTGTTGCTGCTGAGCCATAATCAATTGTTGTCTGGCCGCATAGTTTTGTAAAAATATAACCGATTCAGTCTTTTCACGTCGAGGCCTTAAAAAGTCTAGATTTCTTCCGGTTAAGCTACTGCTCCAACTTGATTTGGTTGGTTCGGATTTTTGGTTTTGATTCACTATCGACTGTTGCTGTTGTTGTTGTTGTTGGGGTGAAACATTAATTTGTTTATTACTTTCAGATTTTTTAAGTGACTTTAATTCAGGCTTGGCCTTAGTACTAGCATCGTCACTTTTAAACATATTCGTACTACGTTGAAATAACGCACTGGCACGTTGTTGCAATGGAGTATTACTGTTATTATTATTTATTGAAGCAATTCCGCCACTGCCATTATTGGCCATTCTTTCACCAAGAACAGCCGAATGACGTTTTGTGAGTGGAAAGAAATCGGAATTCTCCCTGCGGAAGCCTCGGACGAAATTCATTGGCAATTTGGAATCAGACTCTTGTCTTTTGTGATTTTTACTGTTATTTGTTACGGCACTATTATTGTTATTTGTTTTTGGTGTATTTGTAGATGTAATTAAGGCACTGTTAGTTGTTGATCTATTTGGCATTGGTTGTGATAGTTTTCTTTGAGCAGGCGAAGATGAGGAGGAAGACTGTACTATGGAAATTGCAGATGTTGAAATACTGGTTAATGGAGCTGATATGGCTGCAGCTTTTCTAGCTGCTGCTGCATTACTAGGCACTTCTGAGATGCTACTACGATGCATGACCATCTTTTGATCCGATTTCAATGTACTTGTGTTTGAACGATTCAAACTTGCACCACGATTTGGAAAGAATTTCTCAATGTCCCAATCACGTAGAAGCACAGATTCATCGGGCTCTTTATTTCTTCCGGTGGCGGTTGCAGCTACTACTTGACCTGTTGTTGCTGGCTTTTGTGTTTGATTTTCTAGTTTCTGTACAGAATTTTTTTTTGAAGAATTGTTTTTTTTTTTAATTTAAAATTTTGGATTTTTACAAGGATAAAAAAAAATGTTTACAAAGTATGCACAGCGCTTGCACGGAGAAAATCTTAGAATGGCAATAGTTTATGTATCACAATTTATTTTTTATTAAAAAGAAAATTAAAATTTGAAGAGACGCATGGCGAGATACGAGATCTTAAAACGACTTTTGTTAAATTACGAATAACAAAATTTTAAAGGTCAGTGAATGGTCAAGAAAGGCCAACTGGTTTCATTATTTGATCAGCGAAAGAAAACAAATTATTAACTGTTAAAATTTGTTAAAAAAAAAACACAAATAATGTTACTCATACGCAACAGTGACCGCTTTTTAACGTAAACTTTGAGATCTCTATAATTACCCAAGCGGACAAAACATTTAAAAAAAAAATTAAATTGGTAAAAGCTGTTTTCGATATTCGGATATAGGGAATTGGGTTAAAAAGATAGGAAATCTTTTTTAATTCTTTTGCCAGCGTAGAAAAACACATCTCCAGCGGTAGCTCCATGAAGAGAGTATTTATTTTTTATTTTCTGCGATTAAAACCAAATGTTGCATAAATGAATTCGAAAAGTCTACTTTAAAGTCCGATATTTTGACGCTTAGAGGAAATAATTGTGAATTACAAATAATCAGTTTATCAACAGAAAGCAAAGAGCAAAGGAAACGCTTCGATTCGTTTCCTTCAATTTTTCTCTTTCAGCCTCAAATTTTCTGTACTTACTACTTTTAATACAAGTACTTACTTTTGTGCTAAATTAAACATTCAAACAATAAGTTTCTCTCACAACATTTTAGGTTAAAACTAGACACAAAACCATCTTTTTAATTAAACATTATTAACAACAATTGATGCCTCTCTAGATTTCACGTGATAAATTGTAAACATTATTTTTAATGAAACTTTAAAATGCGCATTAGAAGTTCGATGGTTTTAATTGATTGTTTTTTTTTTCTGCACATTGATATAATATATACAACATGTTGTTTTTGATGTGTATGTATGATATTAAGTGCCTTGCATATTAAATTTATTATTATTGATATGAAAATCATTCACTTGTTCATACTTTTTTTTTTTTTTTTGATTTGGTTTACACGAAAGAAACAGAAGGATTAATAAACATTAAAAATAAAATAAATTTTAAACTTTTTATATTTTAAACTAAACAAATAGAAGGAATGATATATAATTAAAGAAATTATGGTAGGATATTAAAGTATAACGAACGATATTTTTTATAAACAAAATTAACAATATTAAATTAATTAATAAATAAATTGTCTCGTGACTACTACAGTAAATGCGTTTACTCGCTTCACTTGCTTGCTCACACACTTTGTTTTGTTATTTTGTAGATATTTTATTTATTTTTAATGTTCTTGATAATTTCTAAAAGAACCACAACCACTTGTAAATATTTGTGTAAATATATATTTATACTATATGCAATAACTAGATACACTTGTCAGAGGCCAGCGAAGCCCCACTTGGAGCTCCCCCAACTAGACGAGACACACAACATATCACTTTTTGTTTTCTATGCCTTAGATTATTGGTTTTTTTTTGTAAACAAATTGTACAGAGTTAATAAATTGTGTTTTTTTTTCTTTTATTTTATTTTCTTGTACAAATAGCTGAGATAAATTTTTTTTAAATCCTCAACCTCAAGTTTTAGTTTAAAAATAATTAATAAAAAAAAAATGCTTTCTAATAACTAATCTAGGAAAAAATCACCAATTTTCGATTTCGAACTATTTTTTTTGTTTTGTTTCTTGTTTTTTTTTTTCTATTTTGTTTGATGGGTGAATCAATCAATCAATCAACAAATCAAAGTATCGAACTGAAAATGAAAAACATGATTGGATGTCTCGATTTGTAGATACTCACCCTTTTCATGATTAGAGTTCGATCACCAGCTTGATCATCATCATCGGGTGTTGGTGGCAGTGGGCGATTGGGTGGACCTCCAATACCATGAGATGCCGGGGGACTGGTTGTATCCTCTGAGACGGGTCCAAGGCCGGGTCTATATGAAAATTCAGGACTAACAAAATCGAAGGAACACAAAAGAACCAAAAAACCACGATCCACAACAAAAAACAAATAAACACAGAAAAACAAATAGAGAGCCAAAGCAAAATGTAATGATTGTGGCGTGTGGAATGAAATGAATACGAATGAAAATGAAATTGAAAGTTGGAAAAGAATGGGAATAAGGTTTGTTTTTTTTTTTTTTTTTAGGAAAAAATATAACAAAAGAATGGACATTTGGTGAAAGAAACAAAACAAATGCAAATGAGATTTTATGTTAGATTTACGAGACATGAGTAAGTGGATTTAAAAGATGAATTGAGAGTATTATATGTATGAAAGAAAATACTTTTGTGCCTTTGAGATCTATTGAATTCGGTTTATTAAACGGCATGCTGACAGAAGATAATAAATTAATAACACAATCTGGGGAAAGCCTTTTTATTACCATAAGTAAAATTAATGTTGTGACTAATCGTATTGTAAAGAAGCTATTCTTTATTAATATTTGCTATTTATGTGTGTGTAAAATGCATTCAGATAGATGATAGACTTATTTTCCAAAAAGGTGTAACATAAATAAAAATAATTTTTATATTGATTGCCAGCCCAACTCGCAACAAGTTTGGTATCTAACTTTCGAAAAAAAAGAGTCTTTAGCATTAGATTTAGATGGTGTAGATGTAGAGCTACAATTAAGTATTTATCGGAAATATTTGTTTTATTAATACAAAGTTTGGCATACTAGTGTCTGTCAAGAAATTATCGTTTGCATTTCAAATGCATTTCATTATTAAATTATTGTAGAGTAAAATTTGGCTTGTGTGCCCTTTATTGTTCAAAAAATATGAACCTTACTGTTGAAATAGCAAATATGTACATACATTTGTAAGTGTATTGTGAACACGGCGATTTTCTGCGTACAGTGAGAAAATGACGCTCGGAATCCGGACTAGGCTTTGCGTTCAGATTGTTTTTTTGTTCCTAACAAATTTTTCAGAATACTCGAGAATTTAAATTTGAACCGGTATCTGGTACTTAGACCATGTGTCAATTGCATTAAAAGTGCGGCTAAATTTTGATGTTACTGGGGTGAATACACACGTCGAAATGTTTGCCGCTCATTTTTGTCAACTTTGAATTTATATTCGTATCAATAGATCTCAATACTATGATGTTTTGCGAATTTCAAATAGTGAAGTGAAAATCATACTTTTAGATTGCTATGAGCCTTCGTTTACATTTGAACATTTATCCACTTGGAATTGTTAATATTATTGACATTGTGCAGTTCTTCAATTTTCACTTCACTATGAATTAATTTCCACATTAAAAACACAGGTTTTTGATTAAACATCTAAAATACAATACAATGACTAGCTAACTATTAAGCTCAAATTAACAAAACAAGTTTTAATTACAAAACAAGAAGTAAAAAATAAACTTCACACTTACAGTGGTTTAGGTGGATCACTTGCAAGCAATGTACCATCGTTGCGGCCACGTTCATTCGGCTCCTCGGGCTCACTATCCGAATCACTGTCATCAATTGGATCTAATGGATTCACCGGCACATGATGATTATTCACAACAGGAGGAGCTGGTGCCGGTTTTAATTGTTGTGCCGATGCTGATGATGACGATGTCACGGAAGCCGAAGATTGACGGTTATTTCTTGGCGGTGCTTCGGGTTGAGCCTGCTGTTGTCCAGCGGAGACCAATTGCTGTGACTGTTGAGAGACGCCCAATTCATTTAATTGTGCAGCTAACATGTCCAAATCCTAGATGGTGATTGATTTTTTTGTGGGATCGTTTGACGAGATGGTAGGTTTTTTTTTTTTTTTTGAAGGTGGTGGTTGTGATATGGTTGGTGATTGGTTGGTTGGTTTGGTAGGTAGTGGAAGAGAGCAGTACAGTGTGAATGTTTCAAAATCACATGAAACATATTTTTCTTAATCAATTTGATAATTTTTTTCAATTTATAAATTTTTGGTTGTGTTTAAATAAAATTTTTGAATAATACATACATCCACACACGAAAGCGATTTTTTTTTTTTAATTTTCTGGGAATTATTTTTTTTTTTTGCTAATAAGCGTGCTTTGCAAATTCGAAATTTTGTTTATGTCTCTTTGTTTCATGCAATGAAGGTATGAGGGTATTAAAAGATGCTTGGAGACGGGTTTCAATGAAGATGACACAATGAGATGGTTAATGTTTGGTTTGATAAAAGGTGTTTTTGTTTAGGGCTTGAGGAACATTTAGTGAGTAGAAAATTTGCACTATCATAGGAAGGACATAACCTAGTGAATTAATGTTTTTTTTAAGATAAAGAGAGGCAAGGAGTTCTACCGAACAAATATACGAAAGTAATTTAAGTCAAGCTCAACTAAAAAAAAAGGTTATAGAATTCTATCCGAATGTTATCATATCATCAAGCATCCGATATAAGAACACAATCATTATAATTTGGGTGTGTCAATTTTATATGGAGAAAGTGTTTGATTCTAATATAATATAATATTTAACGGTGGCACAAACCACGTTTTTACTGAAGATAATGATTTAATGGTTGCAACAAACTACTGCGCACCAAATCCTTGTCTAATGACAAAAAATGTATTCCTCATAGAGAAAAGATAGCATTTCCAGATGGATCAGGCTCGCATAAGGAAGAGAGACTATCAATTCGTATGTTTTCAGCATCTTCAAGTGGACAAACTTAAGCAGTTTACAAAGCTTCATATGACAGTTCATGCTTACTTAATATGCTTTCATAACACTGAACAGAAAACTGGTTCTTAAGTTTGTTGCAGAAAAAAAATCAAGTTTTACGTTTAACTAATTAAAAAGAATAAGGACCTTCAAGCTAAATGATTTAAGAGTTTTTATTAAACATAAACAAAACAAGCTTCGAAAGTTCCAAGTTAGATTCAGAGATTTATTGAAACTCGTGATAAAAAGACTGCTTTATTTTAGCAGTCTTACTATGAATTAATTTTAAAGGAAATACCTTATGAAATTTGTATTTTCACAAAGAAAACCTTATTGAAATAAAAAAAAAAACAAATTAAAACAACTCCACTTGTCTAGAAAAATTGAGCTCATTCCACAAGATTTGACAGCCACACGATTTGATCTGCTGGGGTTATACATGAAGGATTGAATCTAAACAATTACAAACTCTATTATATTTAAGTATGTGAGGGATTGAAATTATTTAAATTAGATAGCAGTTAAGTAAAATTTTGGTGAAAAGCAATGTACTGCTTGCATCTTTGTTGAATGGAAATGAAGAATTTATGACGAAACTAATATATCAACTAGAACACCAGAGTTTGACAAACGCTACAAACTTTTATAAACGCATCAAACTGATATGCAAGCTTTAAAAATAAAAGATAATCGAGAAAATTCTTGATGCTGATCAACTTCAACCGCAAAAAGTAGTAATACACAAATCATTTAAAGTTTATGAATTTAAACAATTGATCAAATGATTCTATAATCTTAAAGGCCAACTACCAATATTGCGAACAAATATGGAATTCGTTCTGGCATACTGTTGTAGGACATGGAAAGTCACATTGCATTTAAGAAGCTTCAGAAACTAGTCAATCATAGAAAAATGGCTCAGCTATTCATAAAAAAACGTACTATGCAATGGATTGGGCAAAAGGTTCTAAAAGGCAACGTTACCATGGGACCCGCTTATACAAACAGGTAGAAGACTGAGTCTGCAACAAATAAAGTGGCATGAAACGTGGAAAAATCTACAGAACTTGGAAAGATTTGAAGATGGTTGATTTGTAGGAAACCGATCATAATGGTGCGTAGGAGTAGTGTACGCGCTAGTAAGATAAGGGGAACTCAACTGATTTAAAAGGTTTGAGGACATACTTAATGAGATAACAAGTCAAGTAAACAACGACTTTACTCCACGCCTAAAATTACAACGACCTTAGCTATAAATATGTGTAGCATTTTTAGAAAAACATTTCATCGCTATTAAAGAAAACCAACTACAGACAAAAGTAAGACTTTTAGTGAAATAAATTTGAAGTCAAACATGTCCAAGAAGAAACAATAAGTTAACATGAATTTTCTGCTGAGTCGAATGCCTAATGAGATGACTTTTTTTTTAGACAAGTGACTGAATCAGACAATGAAAGTCACACATTTTTTTGAACAAAAAAAAATGACAAAGTATGACAAGTTATGCATATTTTCTTGAACAGCCACAATTTAGTTGTTGAATATTTAAGAGCGCTGTGAAATCTATATGAAGTTTCAAAAAATGTCAACCGCAAAGTCTTTAAAATTAGCTAAACGAATAGATTATAAATATTTTCCTACTGTTTCAAAAATAGTAAAACAAAGAAAAAAAGAACTGAAGCAGACGAAGAAGCTAAAAAAAAATCGAATAGAATACAGATTTGAAACTGTGAATCAGTCGTTTTACTGAACAGTTAAAGATTATGAAAAGACACAACCTAGCTCAAAAACACTGCCTTCAGATTGGGAGCTTAGTTTTAGAAAACTTTCAAAACAATTTAAGGATTCAGTCTTGAATGCTTCACAGAAAGAAAGAGATGATTATGCAGTCAAAATGTATATGATAATGGCGAAAAAAAACAAACACTTAAAATGTGTTTCAAAAATGTGAGAATTCTTAAGGATCATTCAAAGCATATAAATGTATATAAAAAAAAAACAACAGAAAAAATATATATTTTTGTTTTCAAAGCAAAAGACAAAAGCACACACAAAAAACAGGGGTTTTCTCAATAACAACATACCTCAGGTCTCCTCGGTGGAAGCTGGATTTTTGTATATTTTTGTGTTTATTTGTTATGTGTATTTTTTTTTTCAAAATATCATTCAATTGTTGATGTTAACATTTATTTTTGTTTGTTTTTTGATTGTGAATGTTTTCAATTTCGATTAAATTTTCCATTTTCAATATATGAGTGTGTGTTGTAATTTTTTGGTATGTAGTTATTTTTTTTTTTTTTTTGAAAAATACAAAAAAAAGTTTCAACGTGAGACACAAAAAATTTTGTTTCATTCGGCACCGTACAGCATTACACAACAAACAGCAAATTTAATTATAAATGTTATTTTAAAATATTTTGTTGCAATTAAATAACAAATAGCGTTCAACAGGTGGACAGGTGGATTTTGATTTTGTAGGCAGAAAATAGAAGTAGTAGAAGTAGAATATTGTTTTTTTTTTTTTTTTTTGGATTTTTGAATACAGCAACAAACAATTTTTTTTTAACATGAAAATAAAAAAAGAAAATTCGAATTTTAAACTAAAAAAACAGAACAAGATGGGGGAGTTGTAGATTAAGCGGGTAAACATCAAATAAAGGCAGTAGATAGAGTACGGCAAGGGTTTGAAACGTACCATTGGCTTGAATATATTTTGAGAATTGCGTTGCTGTTGCTGGGGTGTCTGCTGCTGTGATTGTGGGGATGAGCCGGAGCCTTTGGGAGTCGGCGGCAGGGGACGATTGGCATGTTGTGGGGGATCTGGAACGACTATCAAACGTTGTGGCAATGCCGGTCGCGAAGGTGGACCTGGCTCTTCAATCTGCTGACGTTGATCACGCTGAATAGAATAGAAATTGAATGAGAAAATTATTGAAATTTGAAAGTAGAATGGCATTTATTTCAAAGTTACAGATTGCGGTTTCTGGTTTCTATTAGCCTGCGGCTGTGGCTGAACTTCATTTGCACCAACTCGTCCCTCTTGGATTTGTTGGAAATTACGACGCAGAGTGTCGCCTCCTGGCGCTTGGATAATGGAACTTGGCTCACCGGCAATCTGGGGTTCTTCCTCGTCATTATCCGAACCAGAGTAAGGATAGTCCTCGCGTTCTTTCTCTTGCTTTCGTTTCTTACAACGATCAATGTGATCTTTGAGTTGTATTCGCACTTGTCGATCAGTAGGCTGATCTTTAATGAATGCATGCTTTAATAACTGATCTGTGTAAGGCCTCTGATGATAGTCTTTCACTGTAAAACAAAGAATTGTAATTATATTATAGTTTAAATGGTTTTTCAGAGAGAAACAAATGTACTTACCAAGAACCGTGTCGATAAATCCATGAAATTTCTTAGACCATTTTTTGGATTTAAGTCTTGGAGGTGAGTTGCGTGGAATCAAGAACAATGCCCTCATTGGATGCAAGTCACAGAGTGGGGGTTGTGATTCGGCCATTTCTAATGCCGTGATACCCAACGACCAGAGATCTGATCGGTTGTCATAAGTTGCTTCGGGGTTTTCATCGCATGCAATAACCTCGGGTGCCATCCAATAAGGAGTACCTTTTTAAAAAAAATAAAAGTAATTCAATACTGATTCTCATTACTTTTTTTTATGAGGTGAGATTTTGATCAGAGGAGAAAGGCGACAAGTCGATAAGCTTTTAGGAGAACCTACAGCTACAGTATTGGACAAAACTAAACCATTGCTTCAATGAAGAATGCAGGCAGGCGCCATTAACCAAGGAAGTGAAAAATGAAACGATGCTTCAAAAGGAGGAACATAATTGCAGAAAGCATCCCCTTAGTTATACGGGCAAAATAGAAGCACGATATAAATCATTTCATTTGTACAAGTTAATAGGAGGAAAGTATGCCGGATGAATGGAAACTTTATATAGTGCGCCCGAGACAAACTGAGCAAACTACAGAGCTTGTTAATAAGACGTAGAAAAAGTATATGATGCAGAGATAAGATCAGGTCTTACTCTTGCTAATAGCTATTTTCGGGTTGAGAAAGAATTTAGTCAGTAATATACTTCTTTTAAGCTTTTATCATTCCCAGTTCTCCCGTGTGGATCGGAGGCATGGATATTCTATTAATAGAACAAAAACAAGAGTCTTGAAGTGATGTACGGTGTGTATCGCTGGAGAGAGGTCGAAAACATTCAACTTCGAACTAGTCTCAATCAAGTCAAAAACCGATTGATATTGCTAGGGCACATGAAGTGAATGGAAATCGATAGTTCTTCAACAACGCCGATTAACAACGTGGCAGAGCAAAACCTCAAATTTGATGGGAGGTGAAGAACAACCTCAACCAAAATGGCGTGCGTACCTGTAGGCATCTAGTTGGTGCAGGACGTATTACAACCTGGACGGTAATCAATCAATAGAAGAGTAAGACGCTTTAAAGAAGTTAAAACAACAAAACTCACCAATAAATGTATTTCTTCTGCCTATCGTTCGATCCAACTGAGCTGAAACACCAAAATCAACCAATTTGACTTCAGCATTATCTGTAAGGAGGACATTTTGTCCCTTGATGTCACGATGTATGACCTTATTCGAATGCAAATAACTTAGACCGCGTAAGATCTCACGGCATATATACGCAATCCATTCTTCTTTGAGACTCTGTCCTTTTGTTGATTTTACCAAATCAGTTACAGAACCGGCACCACAATACTCCATTACCAGCCATAGCTGGTCATCTTTTCCTGGAGGAGATTTCTTTATGAATGCACCATAGTATGTGGCAATGTTACGATGATTTGAGTATTTCTTAAGCACATTTATTTCAAGCTTTATTTCTTCTTCTTCGTCTTCGGTAACGTCCATCACTTTAATGGCAGCCAATTGTCCAGTTTTTGTGTGTCGTCCCTAGTAAGAAAAAAAATAGATACAAAAAAACATTTATTACAATAAATAGGTGGCTATTAAAGTAAAAAATAGGAAAATTAAAGCCAAGTCAAGCCAGATGTCGATAATTAAATTGAATTTAACACGTTTCTCATGTTGAATTCGCCTAAACTTAAACAGGTTGTGACAGTAGTGAAAGACTGAGGACATGTGGTACTGGTATTATCTGATCTTCTTGGCCAAAATGAAATGCTACAGGTAATCAGGAAAAATCTGAATCATTTCGGTTTAGGGCAGCAAAGTCTTTTCAAATTGTTAGCTGATTTTTTTGCTAGCAGAGATCATGAGAATTGTTGGGTAGTGAAGATAATCAAATTAAAATGATCTCCAGAAGTGGTAAGCAATTACAAAACTTTTGAGAAATTCAATTAAACAAAACAAAAAAAAAATAATTCTGGCTATTTGCCCGAAAATAAAACTAAACAACATCACTAACTACTTTTGCAACTTTTCAACACTTCCTCAAAGCCATTAAAAAGCATTTTTGTTCTGTTGTTTTGATTTTATACTTATTCGTGTTGCTGCAAACACGCCTAATTAAACTGCTTTAAGGAAAAGTAATTAAGCAATTTAAAAGCGCCCGTGGAAAAACTGTAAATCACTGAGAGAGATTTCTTCTTCTTCTAAAAATAAATTATTTACCCTTCAAATCTTCCAAATGTTCACAGGCAAAAATAAATAAACATCTCCTTGGATTTTGTTTTATCCCATTTGTATTTTAGTATATGTAGTTTTGTGGATGAAAAACATCAAGGCGCTGCTGGTGCTTTGCTGCTTATTGCATTTCTGTTGTTGCAGCCAATACAGAGTATAACACATGTGAGAAAAATCTCACTTTACACACAAAACGAGGGCGGACCAAAAGTAAACAACTTAAAAGGCATAGTCAAGTCGTAGAGAATTTTTGCTTTTAAGCTACTGCATTCATTACAAATGAAATGAATTCACCTCGTCTGTCGTCGTAGTCGTATTCGACGATGTCGATAACCCCCGCTACTGCCACCGTTGCTTCTACTGTATACTTCCTAGTCTTGCAACAAGTCCGACACCATTTTCGTCATATCATTGTTTATAAAGGAATTTTCGCTCTACAGTGAGAAAATTCCATTTCTGTCGTAGATATGTTAATTAACGCCTACCCCCTTATGCCACTGTACCTGCACCGATTCCTTACCTATACAACGCATGCAGCGCCATCATTCTCTACCCTCGAACTACTCTGAAATAAGTACTCGTCGTCAGAGTAAAGTAAACTGACTATACACTCATGAACTATGTTGAAATTGCCATTTGTGTAACTTACAAAAAAAAAAAAAAAAAATGGAAAAATGGGAGGCTGATGATGAGGTTGGGAGCAAGGTTGGTTGTGCTGTGACTATGATGTGCTTCTCCTCGCATCCAACATAGAATCGCGCACTGAGTTGTAGAATATTTTAGTATTAAGTACACATAAAATATAGTTACAACTGAAACGGTTTATTTTTTTTAATTAATTGACTGAAATTAAAGTGAGAAATTGAGAATTATATCCCTGAGGTGGACAAATTTGTCGACGAACACATGTTATAGCGTGTATCTGAATTATGTTAACTTGAAAATCATGCATTCGAGTTTGACATTGGACTTTATGACCATACTAGTGCATTTTTTGAATTCATCGCAGCACAAATGATTGTGCCCCTTTTAATATACATAAATATTGCAGAACCTTATTTTTATGTAAAAAGTTTAGTAGGCTAGGTCAGGTGGCTTATACTTAGACTAGTGTATAGTTTAAGGTCCACTGTGATACCACAAAATCTATAAAATCTATATCTTGAAGCGGGAGCGCATATTTGTACGTATGTTCATAAGATCTAAAAGAAAGTACAAGCAATAAGGTACGGTTGAAATCGTTAAATGGCCTCTAGATTTCCAGGATATGCAGTACTTTGCTTCAAGATCAAGCATCGCCTTAGGCTATTAGGCACTGAACTAATCGAGAACTTCAATTGAAAAACCTGCTAGTGATGTGGATAGATCATGCCTTTGATATCACTTATATCGATAACCGTTTAAATATTTTATTTTTGAGTGTGTCTTTAAAAGATAGAAGTTTTTCGATATTGGAGGGAATCTCAATGATAAGTTGTGATGTCGGCGTGGTTGTTAATTTTTTTTTTGTATTGAACATCTTGGAAGTTCGGTTTCACTATCTTTTTGGTTGGTTGTTTGGAGGCAAGTGCAGCAAATTTGGAAGCATCGATGTCTGTGGACAAGTTATCCTTATACATATATCCTATCCGGCTCAGCCATGCAAAAAACCATTTGAATTGTCGATTCAGTCAGAGTTCCAACGAACCAAACGGTTTAAAATAAACCTATTATAGTCACTGGCAACTTTTTCTTTTTCGAAACCCAACCAGTCGTTGCCCCTATTCAATTTTGATCGTATATCCGATTCGCTTCTTATTATTATGTTTTGGCTTTTGTTAGTGGCTTGAAACTATGTTCTACTTTATTTTTGACAAGCTCGCACGCAACCAATTTCTCAATTTTCGCAACAAGTTAGTGTTGTTAAAAGATGTGGTAATGCTATACCAAGATGATAAATGATCTGACAAGTGTCAATACAAATGCTCTGTGTTCATAATCTACTTTTAGGTACACCTCATGACACATGATATTGATTGCAATCATAGTATTTTGTTCAGTAAACCACATATTATTATTTCATTATTATATATATTTCTTCTTCAATATAGAAACTAATTGAGCAAAATTTTAAACTTATCGCTGACATGCAACAAATTTAGAATTATTACGATCTAAAAACATTGAATTATCACGATATCTGTGTTCGTTCATTCGTATGAGAAGAAAAAAAATGTACTGCTTTATCAAATTGTTATTAGTCATGCTGCTCTTGTTAAATTTTAATACTTTTTAGTCTCATTGATGGACTTGTTTGAAAAGCATGCCTTTAAAATATTAAGAATCAGTATTTAAAAAAGAGTAGAATGATTTTTGATTTCCCTTGATCCACAATGAATACATAAATTCATTATTTTGAAATTTTAACATTCATCAATCACAACACCATCATCAGAATCTTGTCATAAGCATTTGCCAGGGTATTTGGGTTAGAAGGTAAATTCCGCAGTGACCTCGAAATTAGTGGGGATATGGCAGTGAGGATTGTGGGATTCATAGTCTCGTCATCAATGCTCACGTAATCAGTGAAATAAAATCTTCTAACTTTGTTTTTGTTGGATTCACTGGAATGAAAATAATTTTGTATTGCTATCCAGTAGCTGATTTCTGGCAAAAGATAGACAAAAACAAAACGAACTTGAGCAACAAAAAAGTGTCCCATCAAGATTATCGATTATGTGCCAAAGGTGTTCTTGGAAGAATGTTTTTTTTTTTTTTGCTTAGCAATACATAAATCTTTTTCCCTAGGGCGGATCAGCGTTTTGTTTTTTTTTCTTCTGATATTTGATAAATTGGATATTAATATTCGAAGAGAAATTCAATTAGCCAGTCAGTTTCTGTTTTTGTTTCGATGGTAATTCAATTAAAGTGGTTCAATCATTAATCTTGGATTTCGATTTCAAAGGGAAAGCAAATAATATTAAGTGATTATATCCAATAGAGCTTTTTTCTTATTAAATGTTTTTTTTTCACAATATACGTATACATTTTATCTAGTGATTAAGGCTAAATCTTCATTTAATTACGATTTACCATACAAAATCTCCTCAAATCAAGATTTAAAATAAATCTTGAAATTTCCTTAGAAACTGAAATTTGGCAAATAGGTTACCTATTTTAGTTGATTTTACTTTTTCTGAACGCATTAATTTTTTGTTGACAAATAAGTGTCGTTTTCCTTTTTGCCCTTGAGAGTAAACTTCTTTTATTATATCTGTATTTTCGTGTTCAAAATAAATAGATTTATTTCGGGAGTAATAGTATTTTCACACCGAGCTCAAAACGTGGGTTTTGGCAAAAAGTTTTCGTCCACACTGAATATTTACAGGTTTTTTGTGAAAACGAGTGGTTTATGTATGGAGTAGTAGTTTTGGATTTTTTTTTTCTGCAAAGACCGGGTTTTGGTTCTGTAAGGTAAGGTTTACAACTGTTTGCACCACACAATAAAAACAATTTCAACCAAATATTTTCAATTAAGCAGATACAAATATGTAGTTTTTTTTTTGTACATCCTTTAAAATTGTTTAATCTCATTTTATTTGGTGGAAACGCTACAAGATTTCTGACCAATCTTCTGCCCTAAGTCTAGATTAAGTTTTGATACAAAATCGGTAAAAAAGTACCAAGTAGATCAGTTTTTTTTTTTTGTATTTATTTTAAAATTTGTCATTTTTTGTCCTTATGAACAATCAGAACTAAGAACTAATAGTACCCGATTAACAAGGTAATACCTTGTTTGATATTTTCAGTTGTTCCACTAAGTTAGACGTTATCATATTTCAAAGAAGGTATTTTTCGAGCAACCAAAATAAAACTTTTCACCAAGGAATATTAAAGACTCATGAGTGGTCTCGCAGTTTAGAGTGCTGACTCCGAGAACTCCGATATGAGCGCTCATAACTAATGAACGCTTGATAACTACCAGTCATAAAGTTTGGAGGGCTGCCACCGAAAAACTCCAAAAAGAGCCACTTAAGTTATGACCACTCGGTGAATGCCCGCCTAAATGAGAGTTTTTATTTTTTCCCCGTTTCTAAGTTTTTTATTGGTCTCAGGAAACTAATGTTATCAGTTATCACAACAATGGAAATAAAAATTGACTTTCACTCATGATGAAGTTACAAACAAATAAAAATGGCGCTGCTGAATCCGATATAGAACATAACTGTTGTCTGGAACTAATTCATCGGTTTTCGTCAATGAATTTATGCACATTTACTGGTAAAGAATGTTACTAATGCTACTTCGAGCACTCATCATTATTTGAGTTTCTCTAAGCTATAAAGCAACATTATCTATAAAATTTGTTGAGAAAAAAAAAACTTTTTCATTTCTAAACTTAGAGTTCTTGAATAAACAATTAAAAATTATAATAAAATTGTTTTTTTTTCCACAAAATTCTCAGAAGATGAACTGATATTCTTTGACCTAAAAAAACATTTGCCAGAATTCAATAGAAAGGAACACAAAGAATTGTTTTCGATTTGTATCTTGCCTGACCTCAGCTCAAAGACGTGGGGTGATGGATACAAAAATATTATTAATTTTTAAATATATATTCAGATAAAAAAGAAAAAAATAAACAGTCCAAACAGCATCTACGTAAATCTTATCGATCTATCGCGCGACAGGCGTTTTATTGCGAAACACCAAGACCTGTTCTTTGTGCTTAGTAGTTTGCAATTCAATTCTTGATCTGAGCTAAATGATACCGCTCGTTACTAATGTGGGCGCTTAACATAAGCGCGCACACAACAAACCTATATGACCCAGTGAACATATCAAATAATAAATTCAAAATAAAAAAAAAATATCTTTATTATACATAAATGTTGAAATTCCACTTTATTTGAAAATATCAAAAATTCAAATGAATTGGAGGAGGAGGAGGAGGTGGTGAACTGGTAGTTAACGGAAACAATGTCATTGTCATCTAAACCAAACCGAATTCATAAATTGTTTTCTACTCATAAATTCTTGAAAAAAAAATGTCAAGCATAATTATATGTAAGTTATATGTATATTCAGTTGGCTTAGCTGGGTATCATCATCATCATTCACTTAATTGCCTTCTATTGCTTATTAATGGGAACACCATTTATCATACGAGTAGCATTCTACATTCGTTAAAGAAAACTACCATAAAAGTATTAACGCCATAAAAGTCATCGTCTCATCGAAAATGAATCCAAAGTAGGTAAATACCGAAAAATATGTTTTATATTTTATTAAACTACACTAATTGAATCGATTATTTAAGTTAGGTTTTGGAATAAGACAAATAACATCTACGTCAGACAAATTAAGAATAAATTTGTCAACTCCCTAATGGAAAAAATACGAAATTCCACGAACTTCTTTAGCTATCTTAGTTTAATTTGGAATTGTTCTTCTGTTTGTACAATCCGCATCACGTGGTTAGACACATTGCATATTTAAAAGTCGAGTTTTTTTCAGCTTCTCTAGCTATTCTCTCAAGTACTTTAATGTATTTTGAGTGCATTTAATGACCTTTCTTCTATTAAAAACAAAACTTTGTGGTGATATACCAAATGATTTTATTTGATTATATTCACCAATACAGAAATAAAACTTCAAAAAGGTAACACTCCGAATTTGTCAACACAACAATTTTTAACGAAGAAAAAATGTTGACGTTTATATATTTTTTTTTTATTAAAACCCTTACTAAGTAAAAGCGTCAAAAGCAAATCAAACTTCGTAATGAAAATGGAAAATTATTTTCATTTGATTTATCACCAACATAGAGAAAAAATCAGAATTTAGTAAGAGTATGTACTGTGCAAATGTACATATACTTGCAAAATTCGTATATGTCGGTACAACATGAGAATCAGTTATTCCATAGTTGACTATGTAAATCACGACTAAGCTTACATCCATTCATTCAGAAATAACGACTGAAAACGAAATTAAAAATTGGTTCCTTCTTGAAGTGTGAACTCATCTAAAACCAGTCAGAGTCGTGACTATCGATTAAGATGTATAAAACAAAACAAAAACTCAAATATACTCTAAGAGACACAATGGAAAACGAAATTTGTTGGTCTACAAAAAAATGAATGCGTTCAGCAATGTAAAATCAAGTAAAATGAATATTTGTAATATTTCGAAATTAAAATTTTGATTCGATGTGGAAAGTGTATAACGAATACTGCTAGCTATTTTTTTTTATTCTAGTTGTTGAAATGAAGTGATCCGCACTGTATTTTATGTATATTTTCTACCCTCGTTAATGTTCGAACCCAGTCAGTCAAGACAAATAAAGGAAAACAAGGTATTTCCTACGAAAATTATTTTTTGATTACTCAATCAATCATTCTTTTTTAGAATTGGTTCACAATAATTATTGTAGGTGTGACTTTCTTTTCGATAAATAGAGACTTAAATTAACTTAAGTAAACTTTAGTTTCCAGCTGAACCATAAAAAATGATATAAGTGGGAACAAAGCAAAACATCAACTTCCAGATAATGGGGGGCTGATTGCGCAATGAAGCGATTGCTTTTTATCTCTCCTTTTTTTTTTTTTGATGATGATAATGATTTGCCGGTAATTAAGACTCAGCGCGAGTAAGTGTGGAATAAACAGTTTTTATCTGAATTAATAACGAACGTATTGAATTTTTTTTATTTTTTTTCATTATCGTGCAATTTTTTTGGTTTTCGAAAGTTGTTGGTAGTTTACGTGGGTTGGCTTCTTTCTTTTTTTTTTGTATAATTTGATGGCTCTTATATTATTGGATTGGAAGCTTGTTTTTTTTTTTTGTTTATCGAATGCGGGCATCAGCAGATAAATTTATTATCTTCGAATGGAAGACAACGATGATAGATTGAGAAATACTCTCAATTAAGTGGATTTTCATAATTTTTATCGGGTTTGTTATCATTCAAACAATAAAGATTGTTATTTGAATAGAAGCATATTATTTGGTATATGATATCACTCACTTTTCTGTCTTTATTCATGTCTTTTTATGACTTGAGATTCTCACAAACCACCAAATATGTTCATTACAAAAAAAAAAAAATTACTCCACTTGCTAAAAAGTCTTCATTCATGAGAAAATTCAATTAGAGGGTTGATTTTTTGTGAAGCTTAAGTCACAAAGTTTTGTTACTGGATTATTTTTAATTAACGAACAAAACAATTTTTCTCTAAGTTTTAGCCAATTTATGTTCTTTTGTAACTTGTAACTTAAGTATGGTAGGTGGTACTGGCACACTCACCACAAGATTGGTTTGTGCTATTTCATGAGTTCCTTTCTTAATTTGTTCGTGTTTCTTAATTATATTTTAGAAAGTAGGAAGGATTAATTTTTGATAGGGACAAAAGTTTGAAAAACAAACGACACAATGAAATTACACTAAAAGTTATTTTGGTAGTCTTTTTGTTTGTCTTAAAAATGCTTAGGTACATAACCAGAATACTTAACCAGGTAAATTGCTGCCTCCCTCCGTGAGCAAAATACGTATTTCTTTTATAAGTTCCTTGAAGTATAAGTATAAAAAACAAAAACGACAAAGTAAGAATCTAAGGAACAATAAAATATAATGGAATCCTTGTTAATAATTATTGTTATGTACCCCCTATTTTTCGTCCAATTGGACTGCACTATTACTAAATATATGTTGCGATTTTTAGTAATAGGGTAAAACTAAAATCATAAACTCGATGACAGTTTATAATTATTATTGCTCTTTGCTTATTTCTCGTTTCTGAGTCTGACTTCTCATTTTTATTCTGCGCAATGGCAGCACACAAATCATTTCCAATCACCTTGAAAATAAGATAAGGAAAACTTCAAGTCGCGCTAGACATTCATCACACGTAGAGACACTCTAAGCTTGTCTCTATAAATTCTATAGGCACTATACAAACTCATGATGCCTGGCTGACTTTTGTTGAACAAATTGTCGGCTTTAAATAATATAAAACAAAACAACAACAAAATAAACGTTGTCGCCAGAGGCGGCAAGCTGCCGTTTACTATACTACCTCAAGCCTCAGGTATAGAAATGTAAATTTGAAGAAACAGACATTGAACCTATAATCGCACTATAAGAATCACAAACAACCATCTGTTTAGTGTGATTTTTCTTTGTTTGGAAAAAAAAAATTATAAATAATTATAGTTTTTAGATTTAGGACAAGTGCTCGGAATATAAAATAATACAATTATTGTAGTATTCACTTTTTTTTAAGATGTGTGTTTTTTTTTTTTTTTATAAAATCATGTCAGGTGGCTTAAACAATATTCAAATAATGTAAGTAAAAAAAATGTTTTCAAGTTTTGAAAACCACACCTCCGCGTTCAATGACCACTTGTCGAGATGAATCATTTTGCGGTCAGAGAGAATGGTAGACACATGCGGAGTGTCTGCGTCATTTATAAATAAAATCTAAAATGGCTACTCGTTTTGTCGTTAATTTCTTTTTATTTTGTTAAAAGTTAAAATTTCTTATCACATTTATAGATACAAAGAATGTGTTTTTCCATTGGTTTCTTGAATTCTTTCACATAGCATACTACTTCATAAATTATTTTTTTTTTATTATTAAAAAATGATAATAAAATAAAACACAATATAATATTTCTAGGAATGACCGGTGGTTTTATTTGGGACTAAAATGAATCATAAGTTAATTTAACTTATCGCGCAGATTCCTAAAACTTGTTTTTTCCTTTATTGAAATTAGTCTATGCGTTAATAAATTGAGAGCCAAATGAAATGCATTAACAGTTCGTTTCTGATATTCAAATTTTTGTTGTCTGCCTTCTTTAAAATTGTCTATCTATCAAGTAGTGTGTTCTTTAAGGCCCTTTACTAAATTTCGACTTTGGACAAATATATTGTACATATTTCTGTAACGTATCGCTTTTGACAGATGTCAGTGAATCAACAAAACACGTAGGGTAGGGTGCGAGTTAAAATTGAAAACTTAAAAAAATATGATCACCAAAAATTTAATAGGTACTAAAATAACATTTTGTGCAGAATTTTATTCATTTCAGCACTTGTTCCAACAATTTTATAGCATATTACTACACTTCTAAAAAAAATGTTTAAAAAGTGTCTGCCGGGACCCCTAAAAGTTAACGAAATCAAGCGAAATCAAGGTACCATAGATATTTTTCAAAACTTTAATTTTAAGGAGTAATGTTAAAATATCGATTTTTAGGATAATTTTAAATTTTGCAACAGTTTAGAATTTGGTTCTATTTTTGGCTAAATTTGGATTCATGTATTTGATTATCCTAGACATCTTCTGGGTTTTTGCCCAACGTTAATAGAAAACAGATATTTATTTATCGTTGAAAGACATAGAAGTAAAAACGATGTTTTCATAGAACCAATATTGGCACTTTGTTTTCTCCAAAAAATCATAATTTGAATACTAACAATTTCTTTGGTAGTAAGAAGTGTTTTCAAAATGATTTAAATAATCGTGAGTCTAAAAGAAATAATCATTTTACATCAAATGAAAAAGGTATTGGCACAAAATTTATTTAAATTGGATGAGCAACACACAAAAAAATTATTTCACATACGCCATACATTCTCCAAATTCACAGTATTTGAAAGTCGTTCCCAAGCAAAAATTGATAAAATATTCATAAAGGAAACCATACACCCATTATCATTATGATAGCACAGTATAAATTGTTACAAATTTATGTGACCACAACTGGATCATAAGCATATAAATGCATGACTTTTTACTGTACTTGCTCTCAGTTTCGTGCTCTCAAGCAGTATTATCAACATTGCAAATTTATTTGCTTCCCATCTATAAGAAAAGTCGAACACATAAAAAGCTGTAAAGGCAAAATTGCACCCCATTACTTATGCATGTATCAGTATTATGTACTACAATAAATTTTAAGACTCTTCTAGGCAATATCTCTGGTTCCAGAGAAAAAAAAAAGGAATTTTTTGTATACGATATTCGATATACGCAAAATGAAAACCACAACTTTAAATCAATTAATAAGATTACGATGTGTTAACGTTAAATGATGTCGGTTACCGGTTGCAAATTAGGTTGCATTTTTTTGCTACCGGTCTAAATTAATTGAGTTACTTACGGTGGACGAGTTTAATGAGTGGATTTATATTCTTATGGTTTTTTTTTTTTTTTTTGAGATATTGTGGACGAAGTATGCTTGTTCTTAGACATTTCTGATTATAGCTGGCAAATTTGCCAAGATTAAAAAAATAGAACTACTATTATTATAGATGCCTCAATTTTGATTACATATTTTCTTTTACGCAAAAAGTATATTTAATTCGCAAAATCAGCCAATTTGCTGTTTATGGTGAAGGGCAATTTATGCGCATCTTAAGTCTTTGAATTTAATAAAATTCGAAAAAAAAATACATACATCAGAATGGCTGATTTCCTTAACGTCAAAGACATGCGCATCATATTTTTTATATACCTGACAACACTTCCTTTTCACAGCAATGCATCCAATATATTTGTGATGCAAAGTTTGCATTTATTTCTGCATTTCATGCGCTATTATTGCATTTTGAAAGAACGTTACATTAAGGGTATTCATGCAACGGCATTAACTCTGCGTTTACATGGATAATGTAGCAAACAAAATGTCAAATATTTGATTTCCAATACTAATTTTGACAGCCTTTTACCACATTTACCACTTCTACTATATTTCTAAAAAGTAGTAGTAAAGGCTCATTTGAATTCAAAATGTGTTTCGTTACAAAAAGTGAAGAATTTGGGTGATGTTACTAGGATTGCAGAGATATCAGAAACCTGAATTGGCGTGTTGTTGTTGTAATATTTCTTTTTCGTTAATTTTTATTTAAAATAAATGATTGAACCGTAAATTTTCATTTTGTACACTTTATGTTATAAAATTGATAAGTTTGACAGCTATACAAGAGAAATATTAACTGGAATATTTGTGATATATTCTTATACAAACAATTAAACTTGAAAATTTTCTTTTTTTTTTTTAAATTTATCACAAGATTTCTTGTGTAAAGTAAAATCCTTTGTGTTTTTTTTTATTTTGGACATAAATTGTTTCTTAATACCCACCAATAAACAAAATGCCAGAACTGAATAATAAAATCGATTATATATTCCTACGTCAACTGTCAGTTGTTTGAAGACATGGTATGTGTATCTTTCAAACGGTAGATGTAAACCACACATCAAACATGCTATAGGAACAGGAAATGTAGCCAAAAAGAGGAAGAAGAAAAACAATTTGTTTTTAAATGTCTGCGGTGGCCATGAGATTATAATAAAATTAAACACAAAAATACATATCTTCTATCCTTCTCTCCATGTCGTGCACGAGCAATTATAAAAATACAAATTTTAAGAAAAACAAAGAAGAACAAAAAAATACATATATAAATCAAGTTTTGAAAAGTTGAAAGACATTTCAGATGCATTCGATTGAGTGCTTTCGTGGTTAGTCACTCTATATATTTTTTGTGTGTGTGTTTTTTAACCGTTAAATACTCGGAACGGAACAAGACAAATTATGGCACTTAAGAGACGACACACGAGTCGTGCAATTGCCAGCAATTATTCAAATCAAAATATAACTTTGTGGATGATGGTGGTGGTATGACAGCTTTCAAAACTGTCGATCGTGTGGCGCTTGGTAGATAGATTAGACATGTACAGTACATAATTGAGGCAGGTCACCATTACCCAGTAGACAGTAAATACTGTTACTTTTAAACTTCAACAAGCTATTCAACAAGTGAGTTTTCATTATTGCCATTAAATTCAACCGAAGAAAAATGAAATGACGTCTCCCTATTTTACCGACTGCACGCTCTGTGCTTATTTCGTTGATTATTTTTGGGGGATTTTTTGTTGGTGTTCAAATAAAAAAAAAAAAATAAATAAAGACTTATATTTTGTTTCCGCTTCAAGCTGAAATAAATTTGTTTTCAGATTTTGTAAATTATGGCAATTTTCATAAATGAAATTGTTTGTTGATGGCATGTGGTGAGGGTGCAGCACAAACTAAATGCTTCAATATTATAAATTAAATATGGATTATGATGAGGTTGAAAGTGACATTTGTATAGCTTTTTAAGTGATATTTTTTTTTTTTAATGAGTTATGATCTTGACTGTTAAAATCTCTGCAAGTTTTGTGGAGGGAAAGATCGTTTACAAGGGAATACTACAATATAGCGCAACTCAATTGCTTTCGAATTCAAACTCCAGTTTCAAAGACTTGCGTTTGGCAGTACTCTCTGTGAGGAAATAGTGGTAACGTCCAAGTTTAGTACGTTTATGCAGTTTTATTTTGTATTTTTTTCATTAATTTTAAACTTAAATCTAATTCTAGATTAATTATTGGTAGAAACATATCACAATTTTCTACACTCTTTCGCTTTGCTAGTGCTTCATAGCGATTCCAATTACAGATTTTGTCGCGTAATCATAGAATTCAATTGAAATAAGAATATCGTTCAACCATAAAACTTTAAATTAAAAGCAAGTGTTCAAAGTCAACTCTTTAAAACCTAAAAAAAAAACATACAAATCGAGGCATGAAACACCATGTACCTACTTTCCTATAGAAAAGCTATTCGATTCAATGGATCGCAGGTGCGCTAACCATAACAAAAGCCAAGCTTGAATGAAATTTGTCCCAATCTGTAGCTATGTATATAATATTCCGTATGTAAGTTGCAATTTTTCTATATACATTTATCTATGGAACAAGGTTTCCATACTTCTATACTGTCAATCTCAATATAGAGAGAATGCAAAAAAAAAAGAATCTCATCGTCATACCTTATAGTCGATTCTTTTTATATAAAAAAAAAAAATAAAAAAACAAGTTTAGTCATGCCTTTCTGGTTAAATATAATAAAATAAAATATAATTTATGAATAAGCGCATAAAAATTCTCTGATAAGACTCAAATAGCACAACACACAACACCCAACTAACCGGTTACACTTGACTTTGCACAAATCCAAATCCAACTTAGCAATTCGCGCCGCTGCTGGTTAGCTGACCGGCAGGGTGCTGCTGCTGCGTTACGTTGTACGTTGTGATGTTGAAGCTGGATCCTGGCTTGGGCTATAAAGCTTTTGTACCAAGAAGGTGAAGTTGATGTTAAAGAGAATTTTTTATTACTCACAGTCCGGTATGTCGTCGTGGTTGCTTTGCTGCGACTTGCGACACAACGACGCACGACGCAACGGTGACGGACAGGCGCGACGATGATGGTGAGTGGGTTTTCTGCACACAGGTAGTTGTTACAACAAACGACACACCGAACGGTCTTTTACGCGGATTTCAATTTGATATTCCAAAGTTAAAGCCGCAGCACCGCACCTCATGGAGATCTTGACTTAAGCTGTAAACTTGAGGATTAACACAACAGTCATAGGTGGGATTTTTTTTTTCGTTTGTATTTGTTTTACATTTATATTTTGATTTGGATGGTTTCTGGGACAAATTACTTCCCGGAATGGTGGTGAAAGTACTAAATGGAATATTTGATCGTTAAATTTAAATCTGTTAATGATGAATGACATTCAAGTGGTTTCTGTTGTTGTTGTTGCTATTGATGATGATGATGTGGTGACGCACTCAAATATTTGAATTTTGATTTATACCAATTGATCGAGTATGGTTTTCGGTATAAAATGATGAGTGATGCGCAAACACGTATAGCTTAGAGTGCATTTTTGTTAATCATCAATTAAATTGAACTTTGTTATTGTTTGATAAGAATGAAAAATGTGTATGACAGGAAATACCAGATATGATAAAACACAAGTACATAGTTTGATTCAAATTCTAACGAAAAAAAAAAACTTGAAAATCAGACGTTTTATATCGGTTCTAAGAAATTGTTAGTATCAACCAAAAAACTATATTGAAATATTGCCTTATGAATTTAAATTTTTAATCTTAATAATCGAATTTTACAATTTGTGACGGATTTCATAAAAATTATTCTCAATTAAGGATGAGATAAGTTCATTTATTAGCCAGTTTAAGTTCGTGAAAATAAATTACCAATATTTGAATGGGATATTATTTACAGAAATTGGATAGGTTTCATTAAAGAATTTGCTGCCAAAGCGATGTCGCTATAAGCGTTATTGTGACTTTTAGAATCAGGCATGTTCAGATAATTTACATAAATATTATGTACATGGTGCATGAGATATCTCAGAGAGCTAAATAAATATTTAGCTATGACTATTTCAGTCAGTGCGAGGTTTTGTCTCACATAGGAGATTTTGAAGTCCCAGATTTGTTTAAAATAAATTGTAAATGTGGGCACGCTTTATCTGATTTATGGCAATGGGATCTCAAGCTATCCCAAACATTCTGTTCGGATCAGGTTCATTAAACACACTTATTATTGTCAAACTATGTCAAACTACGCCAAATTTAAATAGGAATTAGCAAATGAGACTTGAAATCGGATTTTTTTTCTGGATCTACAACTATTCTAGATCTCGAACCCCCAAATTTAATTGTTAAGTGGCAAAAGAAAAACGATAAAATGTTTTATCTGCGAAATTTCGATTCTAAAGAACCTCCAGTATGTATTGAGCAGACAATTATTGAAATCGCATAATTACTACTTTAAAAATTGTTATTGCAAAATACATAAACTCGTTGTTATTACACTTGAATTAAAAAAAGAAAAAGGCAAACAGCAATTCGTCATAGTGACACATTTTTAGCTTTCACTTTAAGTTTTCAAGGAATGATGATGTCATAACTCAAATTAAATTCATTACAAAAGTGATAATTTTAGTTATTGTGAAGGAATATAATAAAATAAGAAAAACGATAAGGTAAATTTATCAAAATGTATGGCAGTAGATTAGCAGTTCTTCATAAATAATTATAAGTAATGCCGTCAGACTTTCTTTGATAAACTACTTCTTTACGCTGAAGAATAATAATTCTGAAGAAACATGTTTAAAAAAAACCACTTTACCGGTTGAAAATAACAGTTGCCTTGGTAATGCCTGAACTACCATGATAATTACATAGTTTTCACTTTACTGATAAAATTGGTGTGCAACGAAAATAGCCTTTAAACCAAAACATACCTTTGTAACGGATTTTGGCATCCTGAATCTGATTCAGAAACTAAAACTTCTCTAGTCACGTTTTTGAAATATGTAATTTAATATAAATTTAATTTTTGCATTGCTAAATATGTACATACTTTCTAACAAAACTATTAATTTGATATGAAAGAACTTTAACGTCCACATAGTTGACAATTTTCAAAACAAGTTTATAAGTTGGAATATTTCAACGAATTGATAATATTAACAAAAAATTATTCCAGATTCAGAGTCTTGGACATCCTACCTTTCCAACACGATGGGTAAATTGTGGAAAATCGGCATCTTTTAACTTCTTCAAAACATGTTTTGAAAATATTCAATAATATTTTAAGATTCCTTTTTCGCGCAAAGATAATTGTAAATTAAAACTAAAGTCCAGTCAAATCATACTTAGAAGTGAAAAGTTCTGTAGTAGGTAATTATTTTTAATAGTCAACTAAATGTTTTTTGCTTTAAAATGTGTCTGTTCCTATAGCCTCATCAAGTTCTATGAAACATGATGGGAATGTTTCATACAAACGAATTACAAACTATTTTCAAATCGATTGCAAACTAGTTTATTTTTCACATTTTCATCCCACTCTGTGCTATGTTAAGAGTTTCCAGTCTCTGGATTGCCAAGATGGCTTAAAATCCACGGCAACATTCCACTTGAACAAACAAAGAAACCTAACATAAAAATGTAGAGTTGTATATGTGCCAAAACCATGTTGTCACGAAAATGTAACTTAAAATTATGAACTTATATAGAATTTTAGACAATATTTTGTTGCTTCCCTTTTGTATCTCATAATTTTGGCCAAGGTCTGTAGAATCATAATGCTCCGACAATAGGACATCACATTCACTATCTCAATAAGGTATTTACCACTGCAAAATGTCTCACGGACTTCCACTTTCAGATGTGTTTTTGTTATCAATTAACTGCTAAAATCATTGCCATTTTTGTGTAGGTACGTATTTCAAGGAAATTTTAAATGATTTAATGTTTAATAACTAAAAATTGCTTCATTATTTATACCAATAAATCGTTCCTAAATTATCTACATAAATTGCATTTAAAACTAACTTCATAAACCTTCAAAGGCAGTAGGTATATACCAGTATTTCAAAGTAGGTAAGTCATAAGAATTCTACAACCTTGTTATTTATATTACCCATATGTTGTTATAAATATACCCATTCAATCCAAAATTCTACCTACCTCACAAAATTTTAGAATACTTCTAACTAACCTTCCTTTTTTTAATTACATAATTAGTATTGGCTAGCTAAAAATAAAAAAAAACTTACTTCCCAGAGCTCACTATTTCAACCCAAATTGACTGGTATTTTTCCTCTAACGTCTATAACAACTCAAACACTCCAAATTCCAACCTACCTACCTACATTAATTTTTATTTGTTGTTTACTGTTTCCCTTTTTTCGTTGTTGTTTAAGCTTAATTGTACAAAAAGCTGTTTTATATGCTCTTGGATTTAATAAATGAAAATAGCTTCACTGAAGTATGGTGGATGGATGATTGTCCGTCCACAATACAGCAAACACGAACAACAACAACAAATAAAATAACAGAAAAAACCTTTTTGGCACACTTGCCAAGTATAGCATAAAAAAGCATTTTCAAGGCTTGGCCTCTGAATACTTTTGTTTGGCCAACAACACCGAACCCAACCAAACTGAATTGAACGTAATCCCCTTATACGACCAGCAGAGAGTAGGTATGTTGGCTACTGACAATGAAAACATATCGATTTGGTCGGTTTTGTGTATTTGTACATTTATACTTATTCAGACTACATACATACTCTCGTACCTACATAATTGTCTCTTTTCTTGGAACAGGACATTTTATATACCGAGGTAGTATAAAAACAATTTTAGCTGCTGGCATGCGTCACAAACACAACCCGCACAAGGAGAGAAACAAAGGACACTTTGTCGCGCTGTTGTCAGTGCTGTGTATTGGCTTGGCAGTGTTTTTGACAGAGGCCATGGAAACATAACACCATATCACTTACCTTGTAGACTTGGCCATAGGTTCCATTACCAACGACTTCGATTAGCTCAAATATTCCAGCAGGATCCTGCAAGAAAAAGAAGAAAAAAAAACATGTTCATGAGAGATAATAATGTACGATTAATAAGTTCAAGTGTACTTAGACAAACAGAAGTTAAGAGTTAAAATGATGTGGGTTAACAACAATGAAGAAAATCTATCAACAAAACAACAAAAGGAAGACGTACGTATGTAGCTCTAGCTCCCCTTATGCTTTTGTATCTTCCTCTTAGTGGGGGCCAGAGGTTAGGGTGAATATAAAAAGGGACAATCGCTGCAAACACAACAGCAACATAACAAGAATCTTATCAGACTTGTTCTATTGAATAATTAATTTCATTATTGCCACTTCAAGAGGTCATTGGCCGCCGAGGGCAGTGCGGTGACGGCAAAGAACAAGCATAGTCAAGTCAGTCAGTTGAGCCCAGTTCATACAAAACAAACAACAACAACAACAATAATATTGAACACTCTCCAAAGAAATTCATTCATACATACACACTCAAACATAATAATATGACCGATTACGACGATTTACACACGCAGCAATGGCAGCCCCAACATAGGCAAGGCAGACACTTTTTCCCAACCAAACAGCAGTTTCAGAAGCCTACTAGTGACGAGAGACGACGAAGAATACAACGAGTATGGTGTTCTCTCTTCTTCTTCTGTGTTGTTTTCTTGTCGGTAGGTTTTTTCGTTTTATTTTTTATTTTTAAAGACGAATATTTGCATTCTTCAGGTCATAACTTGGGAAAATCTTCTTCACATCCCCACACATGATTCTTCTCCACCCCCTGCGTTGGGATTTTTTAAGGTGAAAAAATTCCAACGGTAGGTAGGTAAATCACTAACAAAATATGTACATATATGCAGCTACCCTCTTTTTTTATCAATGAACTTTGGACGAGAGAACGAAGAAGAAAATGAGGGTTGAAAATGGCAAGAAAATAATCATCAACTCGTCCTCGTCGTCGGTTTTTTCTTCTCATCTTCATCATCATATACCATTTGACAAATTTTCAGCAGGAATATAAGCAAAATATGAAAAATGATGGAAGAGGAAAAATTCATCAAAACGGAAGAAAATGAGCAAAAAAATCAAGATATACGAGTAAATTAAAAAAAAAAAATGGTTCTACTCTCTTTCAATTCTTTTTTTTTTTTTGTAAATTTTAAATTTTCTCTCTACAAGGAGATGTGTCATCTCTTGCAAGTGCACATTTATTGTAACTCCATGTTGCCAAATTTCCTAAACAAGTCTATATGATGACTACCGTTTGCTGCTGCTGATACCAGATTATACTGGACAAGAACAAGTTGCAATTTTGTGTAGTTTTTTTTATATTATTTTGCCTAACAGTGCATTTTTGTTTGGTCTGCATTTATAAACAGCACTTGTGTTTTGTTGAACAATTTGTCGTCTCTCTTTTCTCATTATTTTGTGCGGGAGGTAGAAGTTTTGAAGGCTGATGGAAGAAGGATATTAACCTGCGATAGATGATGATGATACTATGACAGTGTTACCCTTGGGATACGAAAGAGTATTATAATCTTGTAGTTTGTAATGACAAATTTTCAATGAAAAAACAATTTTTAAAACTAACTTAAGAGTTTTAAATAATTTTCTCCTAGGCAAAATAATGGCAATTGATAATATGAACATGCGTAGCGCAAGTTTAAGATCTGACTTTGGGTTTCACTGTATTTGCTTTAACTGAGAATTGATTTTAATCTTTATTTTGCTGTTCAAACTTTAGTTGAAGGTTTAGATCCCTCGAAGATAATATTAACACTTTTGAAATCTCATCAATTCGCTCGCATAAACTAATGCATTCTTATGAATCAGCTGTTTCTTCAGCTTGAACTCAGCTTGATGAAAAAACTACAACGCTATCAAGTTGCGTTCATGAAATCTTATTTCAAACTTAGGTTCAGTTAAAATTTATGAAACATTTTCGCATCAAAAATTGAATTTCAAAAATGGTTGAAAGCAACGAAGTACTTAAACTGGCTAAATCTCACAAGTTAACTTGCCGAAATCCTGAACCACGTTTCTACAACTGAATCTAACTTCAAACTAAAGTTTATCTTCAGCATTCAACTACCTACCCCTAAAATATGGTCGGATGAAAATATGCCTGACGATTGAAATAATATTGTCATTTGTAGGATTGACGAAAGCGTTGATCACCTTTTGCACAATTTATGGGGGACATCATTCTTTTAATTATTCTCAAGGGGTTATATAAACTTCTCATGGTGTTTACGGTCACTCGTTCCAGTTGGAACTGGCCTTCTAGTTTGGAGGCTCCTGCCGCTGGGGTAACTGCCTGACATAGGAGTAAATGGTCGATAGGTCGAAGTGGAGAAGGATGTCACTACAAACTTAGGCGAGAAGTCATGCACTTTAAATATGTAAGTGAGCGTATTGTCACAATCCGCATCGGGCCCAAATTAGTATCAGTTGTATCTAGAGTTCGGATGCGGATATGGATGGCGTCTCAGCGAAGAGCGGATGTTATAAAAAAATTCGACGTCGGCAAACTAATATCGCAAGAGACTGCCAGGAGCTTCGCTGGTCGCGTCTCCCCCAATCTCTCAGAAAACCCACCAACAGCACCAACTATAGACGAGCAGTGAAATCATTGCCAACGTGCCGCCTTTGATGTGCTGGGTTTCAGAAGACCACCAATGCGAAACCCCTGGTTCGAAGAGGAGTGCCACCTGACACATGCAGCCAAGGGCGAGGCATACAAGTCGATGCTGCAGGCTAGAACCAGAACTGGTGAGAGCGAAGCACGCTAAATCTATGTGCAAAAAAGAAGAGAGGAACACCGACTTCTTAGAAGGAAAAAGAGCGAACATGGAAAGCAAGCGGTCGAATTTATTGAGTGTTGTGCCATAAAAGGTCAAGTTGCCCATTTCTGATCTTCCCCTTATTTTCCATGAGCAAGTTCGCTTTAAAAAAAAACGCTCATTTTCAGTCTCCCCGCCATGCCCTCACTCTTCTTGGTGAATTCGCACAATCACCCAGAGCAGAATCCCTTTAGATAAAAATTAATTCAAAAGTTTAATTTTGTTTTACGATTTAAAGAACACGAACAAATGTAGAATTGTGATCAGTTTATATTTCTTTCTTAGCATACACAAAATACTAATGAAGAAATTCCATATTTCCTTTTGATGCTACACACTTTCGTGCATGTTGTACATAATTCAAATTCTCCAAAATAATATCTTAAAGTTTCCAACTAATTATTGTAATTTGTATAAATAATGTATGTTCCCATCAGGTGGAGTCCTTTCATAAATGACTTGTTTGCAAAAATTAATTTATTCCAAATAAAAAAGTCATTTTACTTTCAAAGAAATTTTAAAGCTAACAAAATCCATTCCCCTTGAATACAAAATTAGCAAAGAAAACCCAGGTATATGTACGTATGTATGTATGTAGTTGTGTATGTGCAAAAGTAAGTGTTTGTTTTATGTAAAATTTTTCTTTCTGTAAGTTGACTTTTATGTTAAGCTCTTTTTTTTTGTCATGTAACTTTTTTTAACTTTAATCATGCACAAGCCCTTGAAAGATTGTGTGCATTTGGCAACCTGTCAGCTGACATCCCTTCAATATTTCAATCATGTACACTACACATACAAGTACATGTGTATAAGAAGGAGGAACATTGTCTTGTTCTTCTTCGTCTTACGACATCTAAACTTTTAACTCCCAACCCTCCATCCTCCCTTCCCTTTTCAAAATAAAAAGTTTACCCTTACATCTTTTCCACTTCAAGTAATTGAAAAGAAAACTTTTCTTGCTGACATGATAAAAGTCAAGAGATGTGATTTTATTCCTCCAGCTCCAGCCACAAATTTTCGTTGTTTTGGCATTGATGACAATGAATTTCACACAATTAATTTGTTCTGATCCCTTCTTACGGGACAGATGGACGCGGACGGACGGACGAGCCGGGCTGGGCGGGGTAACATCCGTTGTATCGTTCGTTCATTGTTCAAGGAGATGAGTAGTTGTTGGTTTCCTTTAATTGAATGAATGGAAATTCATGACCTTTTAGGTCGTAAGCACTTAATCCTACACAAGAGATTTCACTCAACCTATTGTGTCACAGAGATAAAGGGTTATAAAACTTGTGACAAGTTAAAGTGCTTCCAGTACTTTGTCCAGCATCTCTTTTAAATATTTCCATAACTCAACAATGAATAAGAAATTAACAATGACGCAATCGATCATGACTGAATAACATGCCCCATCACCATCATGCACTCAATTGGTTATTCTTTTTTTTCAAGATTCGTTTTAATTTTGACGAAGTTCTTGGTTTTATATGGGTTTTCTTGTGTGTGGCCGTTTCTATCTGGCTGGGTGCTCTTTGTGGTTAATTTGTAAAATTAATTGAATGGAATGATATCGTTGTAACCTGGTTTATGGAGTGGTTTTAAATAACGTGGCATCGGAACATTAAATATAATTCTCAAAGAATTTGAAAGACGGATCCTTTGAACTGGGGTTAGTTTTAAGGACGGTTTTCACTTCTTTCAATAGTCATCGTGTTCGGTTTCTAGAGACATGTTTTAGCTCTCCACAACACTTACTAATTTGTGCAGGGTCCTCTTTGTCTGTTCTTTGATATGTCTTTCTCGGACACCCCAGTCCTTAACCAGCATGTGTGAGCGGATTTCACTATTTCGATTGCAAAGTTTATTTCCAATCCACGGTTTAAAGTACGAGATCATCCTAGTGTCAGCATTAAGTCTGAGTTAACTCTTCAAACAAGCTTTTCAGGCAAATTTGTTTACAGGATTCTGTGGAGCTGATTGCGAGATGAAATATCTGTCTTTTTATTACTTCTACTTAGGTAAAATGCTGGGCTTCGAGATTATGTTCTAGAAAGTAGCTTTGATGCCGAACCTAGGCACACAACTGCTAGTTAGGGCGAAGTCAATAACTTAGCTTTAAATCCCATTTGCCCCGATGACTCTGCATCTTAACGTGTTTTTTTTCATGGCAGTTTTCTTCACATCACATCTCCTGAATGGCTGCAATATCTGCACTGATTCAAGTTTTTTGAGTTCAAGCTGTAGTGTTTAGTTCCAGGTGCATTCCGAATGCGGCAAGCGTTTGGGTGGGAAATATTTGAAGGTCACATAAATAAACTAAGTTTATCTCTTTTGTTCGTTATCTTCAATTTTAAACAACTCATCAACTGTAGAATATTTTTTTTTATTAAAATGCAATTGAATAATTTAGAATAATTCATAAACATTTAGAAAAAAAAAACCAAGGGGCAGTATAAATTAGAAAATACTAAATTTATATTTTGTATTAAGTGAATAAAAGTCGAAGGAATAAAATTCCATCTAGGTATATTTTCTAGGAAACTTTGATTTAAGCTTAAAGATGAATTAGTCTTGAAATGCAAAGACATTTCATAAACATTTATAATTCCTAGTTGTTTTGTTTACATTTAAATTTTAAGTAAATTCAATAGGCAATAGCTAGTAGCGTCTTCTTGTAGATAAACCAATTGTGGCACCAAAACGAAATAATTCGCGATAAGGACCACTTAGCATTTTTTCTATGGAACTGTTAACACTTTCCTACAAATATAAACAAAGTAAATAAATTGACTTGCAAATGTTTTTGTTTTCCTGTCTCTATCACTTTATTTTTTATCGAAAGTTGCGTTAATGGTATTTCTTAGAAAACGCAAATCTCTTCCATCGAAAAGAGAGCAATCTAAGTTATTATGAGTATTCAAGGAATTTTTCTTGTTTATTTATGCATTTTATGAAATTTATATTTAGAAAAACGTATTAACTTACTGATGGAATGAATAGAATAGTGACTGAAGCTGTAGTGCAATCAAAAAAGTCATGTTCTTTTCGAAGTGATTGATTCATTTGCAGAGTGCAAGTGGTAGCACTAGATTTTCATCTACTTATGAGAACTTCGCCACATCGAAGCAAATAAAGTAGTATAGACACCTTGAATGTGCATTTGTAGAAGGTATTAAATATATGGCTTGGTAAAAGTAAAGCAGCAGTTTTTTTACCTTTAGGTTTAGTTTTAGTGAGTTTAAATCATCTGTTATCACCCAGTTTTTCTTAATGTAAAGAATATGATCTAAACTTTGAAGTTAGTAAAACCTAAATGACATGAAACTTAAAACACTCAATATCTGATATATATAATTCATATAAAGAACAGTGTTTGCTTCAGGCTTTTAGTTGCATGAATGTTTTACGTGACTCATTTAATTCAAAATATTAAATCCAGTTTTCGATCTCCTTAATTGCATTCTACCTCCAACATTCCATTCGAATGAGATCTTCACTATATTGGTGCCTGTATGTGCTTTCTGTTTTTTTTTTTTTAGGTATGTCATAGTTCATTGTTGCTTTTGTTATGATTCATTGCTAACAAATCTTAAAACAAAAACATCAATTAAACCAGGTGCCAAATCACGTAAAATGTTTACAATCGATCGTTTCGAGGTTGCTGTTTATCTTTTTACGGATCCCGTTCTTACAGGGAAGATCAGCATCAGTAAGCTGATGTGACCAATTTTCTCTAAGATTGATAAAAACCTCTTGAGGAAAGGGATGGCCTCTTTAGTCACTTTAGCAAACCTGACTAAAATAAACAAAATCATAAACCAACATGCTTTTAGGAGCCTGATAGTGTGAAGATACCTCCAAAAGAGGACACACCCTTAAAAGCACTGAGTCATGGCACTACTCCATACGAGTTAGGTTAGCTTAACTTTTCTTATCCAGGTGATGAAGTTTTGGCAGGTATTTCTTCAACAACTAAGGAGAACCCTCCAACATTTCGAGCTACAGTTTGTTTTTACCTTGCAGCACTTCAATTGTTTCAGCCATTTCGGTACAGATTTGTATCAGCTCAGTGGAATATGATAGTAAAACTGATCGTGATGATTAATGATAGATAACAAATACTAGGTACATATTAGGAATGTACTGTACATACATATACTATTGCCCGTGTAATTTTGTAGACTCGGCGCATGATCTATCGAATTGTGTTGTTAAATATCTATCTGGCTAATATTTAAACTAAGAGCTATTGGCTTCCAGAATCTTGTAAAAATTGGTCTATAGGTGGTTTTACTTTTTCAGTAAAAATACATTTTGTGGCACGAATAGCTCACAAAGAACCAAGCTCTAGTGACTGACACTTCCGGTTGCACTTTTTGTCCAACCAGTCCTCTTTAATGTCAATTCCTCACAGGAGAAAGTACCCGTGATAAAATCAAGGTGGCATAGGCTGGGAATCAAAACTGGATTTACCTAAGGGGTACACACTCCACTATTTCAGTAATATTCATTACCAGCCTTATTCATTAGAAACAGATGAATAGTTATTACATACTTGCGTATCAAAAATTTGTATGTATTATATTTGTTAGCTTGTGTAAAAAAATATAGGATAATCTATTGAAAAAATAACTTGGCTTTCATCTACATTCTACGATAATAATAATGTCCATATTCAACGTTGCAGAAGTTTTATGAATAGGGTTGCGTTCAGTGGCATTATAAGCAGCGCATAGCGTTATGTACTCACTATAATGCGTTTACAAATAAGGCTGTACATATCTTTGTAATCTAGCCATAGATTTGAAGGTGGTCTATAGCATTTCAATACAACTAATAGATATATCTGTGGTGTTTGGTAGCCCACCCTTTTGGGCTTTTTCATTCATAACTTTTGGAAACATTTGGCCAAATAATTGCATTTACTTTTTATGCTGTTAAAAGTTTAATTATCATTAATTATTTTCTTTCTCTATTACTTCTACAATCTATGTTAATTAATCATTGCAACCAATCACTTTCTACGTATTTCCGTTCTTCGTAAATTCTTATCTCTTCACAGTCGATCTCATTGACTGCTACTGGAATTCCAGAAAGCCGATAAGGAAATTGCATATGTCTCCGATGTATACTGATATAACATTGTGTAAGGTCTTTGTTATCTTGCCGATAGCAATTTTTCTTTTTACATAAAATGAAACAGAACTGTCTTCGTGTTCAATGACCTCATCAAGATCATTGATGAATCGATTTGCATTTATTATTAATATCTATCATTTGAAACAAAAACAAAATAAAATCCATCCATTTACTCCAAATAAACTCGTTTCGTTTGTGTTCTTCAATATGATAACTACAAATAAAATAATAAACCGCAGGTCATTGACTTGTTCGTTTCTAATCAAATTCTAATAACAAATAGTACCTACCTAAATGACTTTATGATAATGATAACTCTTTCTCCTTTCAGAAAGTATCTATGCTTCAAGTATTAACTAACAATTAAGATTAGAATTAAATAATTAATACATTTTTGCACTTGAATTAATAAATATTAATTTAATTCTAAACAAATTAAGTTGCAAACTTTACTTTCTAATTCCCACAACGAAAAAAGTAGTCAATACTATTTTTTTACTTGCATAAGAAACACTATCCATCCAACGAAAAAAAACAGTAATATCAAAATGTGACACTAAAAGAACCCCCGAAGAGAATTAACAAAACTAAAGAGAGATAAAGTGTGGGATGAAAAATTTAAACAACAAAAAAAAACCAAGTACATCTCACTCTCTTTATCTGCTGGATTTATTTTTTTCCTATTCGATTTGCCGATTCTTCCTTCCCAACGAATCTGTATTTCTGTAATTTTTGTATTCTTTCTTTCTTCTGTTCAAACAAAAAGAAGGAAACTATTATATTGTTGCCACACCTTTCAAACAAAATACATGATTATTATATTAATTACGAAGATAAAGGAGCATCTCTCTTGACAAAGAGATATCCTTCAGCTCTCCACTCCGGGTGGTGGTCTAATGGACCGGTAAGGAACGGACGAATCCCCCCAAATTAAATTTGGTAATTGGTATAAAAAAAAGTTACCTTTAAAGCATTCAAATCGATATCGTCTAACGAGCAATTCACGGATGGGGCCAGTTGGTGCGCCATTTTGATTTATTATTTTCTGCTTTGCTTCTTGTGTTTGTTCTTCTCAACTTCAATGTTTTAGCGGCCTCCTCTATTTATGCCCTTTTTCACCACTTCACCTTCCCTCTTCCAAAAAACTCTTCGTCGTCGTCGTGTATATGTATAAAATTCCTCTTTAGATTCTTATTCTATATTTTTTTTTAAACTTCTTTTTTTATTTTATTATTTATAAATTATTCATAAGAAATTCCTTCAAGACAAAAAGATATTTATGTAGGTATGGAAAAGCACACGGAAAATATAATAAAATTCACTTATTTTCGCTGCAAAAACAACAAAATAGAGTTTTTTCTTTCACATTTTCCCGAGCGAAATTACAGGAGTGGTACATTTTTTGCACTTCATCTGCTTTTTTTCTTCCTTTCGTCGATTTTTTCGATTTTTACCTTTCGACGTCTCCTCGCGATGGAGATTTCCTTTTTTTTTATTATAATTCGCCGCCCGGAGATGGGATAAACCGAGTTCCGGCTTGGAGAATATAGAACTTTAGTTTTAAAAAATATGAACTTTAATCGCCATCCGTCGACGAGGAGAATTTTTGTACAAAAATTTTCTTTTTTATCCACGCCCGACTTTTTTCCTTTCACACCACCACGACACAAACTCACAAAACACACTGTGTGGAGCTAATATTGCTTCACTTTGCGTTTTTCATTCCTTTTCTTCTGTTTCGGGTTTTCACTTTGTGTTGCTATTCTTTCGTGATTCTCTGGTTATTCTTTTCTTCTTTCTTTCGATTTTTTTATATTTTATCTGGATTTTGTTCTGGTTTTCCGATGAGATGAAAATATAACTGCTTTTCTTTTCGAGAATAATATTGAAGTTAAAAATACTTTAGTTTTGAGTCAATAAATAATTAAATCAGCTGCTTATTTTTATTACAAATAGAGATGTGACGGCGGCGAAATAAATTTAGCGACGGCGGCGGTACGAAGGTGCACGATACATTATTTTCTAAAGGCTGACGCACCCTACTCCGAGTGGGATTTTGTATCGAACAAAGTGATTTTTTCTTTTGATTTTTTTCTTGTGTGGTGGATAGGTTTGTGGGGAAACTGTATGGCAATTACTCTTAAATTGGGGATTTTTCTCTTAAAAATATGGCTGCGGCGAGGTTTTTGACGTTTGACAGGTGAATTGGCTGTCATTTTGGAAAGTGCAGTTTAACTGTCAGTGGGCTTGAAGTTCTCATATAAAGGTGGCGTCAATATAATTTGTAGTTTTGTATACGAAAGATAGATGGCAGTTGAATTGTATCGACATAGTAGGTATGTTTGATAACTTTTTTTTTGTAGTAAAATAGGTAAAAATGTTGAAAATCTGTCAAATTAGCGAAAATAGTGAAGAAATTCTATCAGAGAGTGAAGAACTTGTTCAGAGTTAACAAACGCTTTGTTTCAACTTATGTATATGACAAACTTTGTACAAAAAAGTCGCTTTTTTGTCGAAAATTCGAGTTGTTGCTACGCTGCTACAGGAAATTTCTGTAACGACTTGCAAGATTTTCAACGGAGAGGAAATTTTGTACTCTCTCAATTTGTACTTTTTTGCAGCTATTGTTTGAGTTAAGAAATAGAAATTTTGAAAATTGAAGTACGACGTCGTGCAACGTTAGTTAACAAATAGACAGTGGGTGGAGCAAAGAAAAAAAAAATTAGTTGAGGCAGTCTAGTATATTTTCTGAAAAAAAACAACAGTAATTATGCAGTAATTATATTTCAATTTAGTTTGTCATTTAGAAAGCATCGCACATGATTTAACTGACCACAAATAATCAGAGATGAATTCTTCGCTCCTAGTGCACTCTAAGGGCGGTATTCACTCAAGCACTTATAACTTAGGAGTGCTCATAAAGTGATGGGCTTGACCAGTCTAACGTTGAGACCTCAGATGCCTTTAAGAGCCACTCAAGCAAAGAGTACTCGTTTCATACCAGTTGAGAGCATTAACTTCGTTAAACTCCGATAAGAGCCTATTTGAGTATAATGAGCGCTATGTGAATATGGGTCTAAGATGGTATTCGTCAACGGCAGCTCATGAGTAATCAGCGCTCATATTGGAGTTTTTGAAGTCAGAGCTCTCAACTTTATGAGTGGTCGAGGACACTCATAAGTTACTAATATTCCTTAGTGAATTGATTTATGAACACTCCAAAGTTATGAGCGCTCGATGAATACCGGCCTAAGACTAAGTTCAGATGACGCGATGTCTGTTTTCTATTAGATTGGATATTTCTATCGAATACGTTGACACGATGATGGTTTAATCGATTCGAATATCTAAGGTTTTTAGAATTTTATCGGCAAAAGGCTTGGCTAACTGAATAAATTTGTATTATGATTTCTATCCAAAGATAGATGCTCAGCACATGCATCCGTTAAAATCGGTGCCGGATGTATCTAATAAGAAATTACCGGATGCCAAATCCTTACAGTTAGTTAAAAAATTCTGGTATACGGAACTGTTACTATTACACTATGCAAATGCAGAGTTAGAAGAGATTGCTATTCCTGGATGGTGGTTCATTTTTTGAATCCGAAATCGATGCCATAAAAATCCAGCAAACTCAGTCAAGAACGAATTTAATAGAACAAAAATAAAAAAATTATATAAGGGACAGAATTATCTATTTAAAAAAAAATTTGTTTTTGCCCTATTGCTCAATTAAAATGAAAAATAGAAACATGGTTCCCCATTTCGATCTTCGTCGGAATTACAAATTGATATTAATTTCGAGAAATCAATTTTCCATATAGGAAAAAGTTTGAAGCCATGTTGCTAAAAATTCTTGTTTGAATAAAATAAACTATCCAGAATTAAAAAAAAACGAGAACACAAACTCTTGTAACTCGAAAACGAAGCGAATTATCTCTCCCAGTTTCTTGAGCAGCGGCGACTATTCAAACACTCTACATCTACACCACTACTAACAATATTTTCTCGATACAAAAAAGCACTATCTGAGTTAACTTAAATAAAACTATCCATTTTACTATCAAAATCAAAGAAAAATAAAACAACTTATTTCTTATTTTCGATGAAATATCTTTGTCCATAAGGTTTATTCATTTTACCAGTACAGGATTTCGCCATAATTTTTAATATTACTTTTTTTTTAACAATTATTATACTTTTCCTGCTAAAAAAAATTAAAATTAAACAATTAAATTGTCATAACCATATAAGCATACAAATGTATCATTCTATTAATAATTTAAATTTATCCAAAATAAACTGATTTGCACTATAATAATGAGCTTAATTAGAGAGTTAAACAAACAAAACCGTTATAGGAGTTGATAAAGCACTTATTGTATATATAAATAGATAAATTTAATTTAGTAATATTTTCATTAAGTCATTATTTGTTTTGTTTTTCTTTTTTTCTTGTTAATTTTTTTAAATGCATTTGATAAAAATTAAAATTAAAATCCATTCGCCTGCATCAACGTGAGATAAGACTTTTTTTTAGAATAAAAAAAAAGATCAAACGTTATAGGTTTTCAATTAGTTATACTTGTTTTTTTTTTTTATTCTTGTTAAATATAAATATGTGTAAAAAAGAGTTTTAATTTTTATATTAATAAATTTTTGTATTTTAATACAATTTTCTTGTTTTATTTTAAATTTTGTTTAGTCTTTGGCCATTAAATTACAATTTTATATCTTACATATTCATTTTTATTTATTTATTTTTTTTATCTTTATAATTAAACGAAATAAATGGAATATTTGATTTTTTGTTTGAAATAGATTTTTTTTCGTCAAAATTATTTTTAATAATAATTAGTTTATAGCAAGTTAAGGGATATGGGAGGGTTTGTTTAAGAGAATGGTAGTGTAATTGTGTAATATTATAGTTAAACTATCACCAATGTAGGAAAAGGATTTTCTTTTTTTGTTTTGTTTAAATGTAGAATCAAGCTAAGTTTGTTTTTTTTTTTTCTTAAATTTATAATTAAATCACAATATGTATATTTTTGAAAGTTTAATGTTTAGGTTTAGTTAAGTAGTAGTTTGATTTAGTTTTTTTTGTTTTAGTTTATGTTTAGTTGTTTAATTTTTTTGTTTGTTTAGGTAAAAGATTTAAACATTGAAGTTAATGAGTTTTTTTTTTATATATAATGTTGGTGCAATAAAGACAAATTTGAAAGCTTTTTGTTACTTTTGGGGAGTTTTCTTAGTGAGTTAATAAGATTAAGTACTAAAATTGTATTTTGTTTTTGTTTTTTTTTTTTATATATTTAAATTGTATAGTTATTTTTATATATAGAAATTTGTTCCATGGGTTTTGTATTATAATTATTATTTTTTTTTTCTGTTTTAACACAACCAACCGTTAAGTGTTAATTTTGTATTTACATGCTGTTTTTTATTTATTTCTAATTTTATGTTAACTAACAACTTACCTATATCGTTATCAATATTATATTATATTTTTTTGTTTTATGCACAACAATTCGTTTTTTTTTTTTTAATTTTTGTTTGTTTATATTTATTAGTAGAGAATGGTGGTTATAGTAATAAATAAATAATTATTTATTTAATAGACGGAAAATTATTTTTTTTTATAGTTTTTGTGTGCATTTTGTTGTTTTGTATTTACTAAAGGTACATTTATATTAAATAATAATAATAAATTTCATTATGTAATAAAATTTTAATATTTTAATAATTATTCGTTGCTGATTGTCAAACTAAGAAAAATGTTTATTGGCAAAGTTAATGTTATTTTCTTTTTTTGTACAAAAATGATAATAAGTTTGTGCATGTTGAGGTTCTGTAAATGAAGACTTTAAATAATTAAAACAAAATACTGAATGGTTGAAGAATATTAACTATGGTTACTTAATCCGGTTACATGTATGGCAAGAAAAGTAATAAAATTTACTAGACGATAGTGTTTTAAAATTGTATTTTGCTTGACAAATACATACATATATGTACGTAATAAAATAAAAAAAAACTTTGAATTTTAGTTTTCAGTTTTTTTTACGGGTGTGTCATTCATAGAGAGAAGTCTGATAGAATATAACTTGTCGGAACAATCCTAATCTTCAAATTTCAATACTCAGAATTGTTCAAATATATGGAGTATTACAAACACTTACTATTGAAAACCTAGGAAAGAAAAACACAAATCGTCGAAGTAAATATATTTTCATCATCAGTTCGGAAGCTAGAGATCAACTCATAAAATCTTAGACAAATCCTTCGGATGAAATTCCAAAGGCAAGTGCCTTTGCCACTGCCACTATTTTCATGTACCTACAGAATTATAAATTTGAAAATTGCAGTCACAGTTTTTGAAAGTAGCTTGATTTAAAATGTTTGTTTGTATCTAAATCCGAACTTTAAATAATACCAGTTTCTTGTTCTAAATTCGATATGCGCTTAAAGATTGAGGGATATATTTTAGCAGCTTACATTGTTTCTCAAATGTAAAGGCTAACGCAAAGAGCATTGTTTATACCAGTTTTCCTCCGATATCATCCGACAAAGTATGCATTGCGGACAATTTTCCTTCCACACGAAAACCTTGCTAAAAAATAATAAAAGTAATTTTAATCTTGACTTCATTTTAACAAAAGCTTTAGGTTTTCCACGATATTATGTCTATTGAGTTAGCTGTACCAATTTTTTTGGAAATCGAATGCTCGAATTATTTTTTTCATCTGCCGCTGTTAATGCGATAGTGGAAGAATCTCCCTCTGCCTCAAGACAGTTCATATGCCTTTGAATTCCGTAGGACAGCAGTTCTTTGATATCTTAAATAGAACACCGTATCTCAATAGCGATACCTCGATAGGGCCAAATATGTTCTTTACTATACAAGTAAAATTAGAACGAAAGTCCCTAGAAAAATAAATAAGTTGAAAGAAAGTTCTTTTTACTGCAAGGACTTGAATTTCGATTTTTCTTTGGGAATTGTCAATTGGAAATCTTCTGATCTTATAAACAGGTCTTATCAGATGGAACTCAGAAGTCCTGTTTTAAAAATCTTTCATTGCAATTTATTAATATTCCATAGTGTTGTCATTTAGTAAAAGTTCTTTTTATTTTAGAAACTAACGATGTTCCTTTATGTATACAAAAAGTAAAATCCTTACAAAAGATTTTAACCTTTTTAGAAGCTTTGCATCTACCAATGATTGCGAACTTCAGCAAGAGCATACCAATAGTTTTGCTGTATGTGTAGGTATTCTCCTAGTTCATTTGATTATAAAATATTCTTTTAAATATAAATATTATAAACATAAGGACCGAGGAGTTAATTTAATTTCTAATCTTGATTTTACCTCACTTGCAATGTTATGTTTAGTTAAGGATTGGTCTAAGGGATATCAGGATCCTTATTCCTATTGTGGACTTATTTTTACGGTTTAAACATTGTGCACATGTCCCACATGTTAAAACTATACAATGCAAAAAAAAAATCACCGTAACTCGGATGCAAATCAAAATTACATATTACGACAAACAATTTTATTTGCACCTAAATGCTTCCTGACTTTCGGTTCCACATACGCCACAGTGACCGGTTAAGTTTAAACTTTAAATAATTGATGAAAATTTTGAAAAATCACCGACTAAATAATTTTACCAATAGACATGCATTGACCGTTCCTTAACATGTAAATTGATATAATTGGTAATGTAAAATTTTGCTTATGAATGTGTTGATAAGAAAAATAAATTAAAGTTATCTGGGGATTATTTCCACCAATAGATGAACAAACGTGTAGCTAATAAATTAAGGAACTATTTTGTGTCGAATTTCAGATTTAAATCTTTTAAATTTAAACTAAAAACGAGATTTAAAATGGGATTCATTGAGTCTGGATTCTTAAATCATCAGTTATGTCATCAGAAGAATAAACATTATATTAAAAAAAAAATATTTCTAGGCTCTGAGCTTTAATTAGCTATTAAAATATTGGGGCTGAATAATCTAAATAAAAAAATTGTTATTGTTGTTGTTATTAGTCAAAGATTAATAGAAAAGTGACGGTAGACAGCGTGTGACTGCAAGTATGGAAACATACGAAATTTATTCTAAATAAAAAAGACTTGGTCCAGATATGTTTCCTGGAATGAAGTATTAATTTCCACAGTAAAGTCCTAAGTTTACAAATGAGAGTAGCTCTAAGCAATAGTATCGTAATAATTCTCGCTTACTTAAAGAAAACCGACTGTTAACTTTATTTTATTTAATATTTGAATATAATATGGAATCTGAAAGCGATATTCCTGAATATTTTAACTGTTTCTGCTTATTTTCTCAAAGGTGTCTAATGTCTGAATGGTTTTTTTTGAAGACTACAAAATGTTATACTATAAATCTCCATTTCCTTAACCACTTTAAATAATAACAAAATAAAAATGAATCCTTTACAGATAAATGTGAGCGTGAGAGAACAAAAATGTATAAGAAATTAATGAGAAATAAAATAATAAATACAAAAAATAAAACATTTAACACTCAATCTCAATTTATTTAACTACATAAAACAACTATTAAAAATTAAAATATGCGTTAAGACATATAATTAACAGAAATAATGATATGATTTAACTATTTATAAGAATTTAGTAACATTATTTATTACAAACAAAATATATTATGTAATGTAAATATGAAAACATTCTTTTGTTTTGTAAATATATAATAATGTGTGCTGTGCGCTGATTAAACAAAAAAAACAAACAAATCATGTTTATGAATAAATAAGTTTTTTTTTGTTTTTAAGAGATGAACAGATGTTTTTTTTTTGTTTAAGTAACACAAACGCATTTGTTAACAATGAAAACAAACAAATTCAAACAGACGAAAATGAAAAAAATAAATAAAAAAAAACATATAAAATATGTAAATATTCAATTTAAAAATACATGTGCGCCTTAAACGAATTTCAGAGTTGGCAATAAATATAACAATTTCGTTAAATTTTAATTTAGTTTTAAAAAAATTTAACCTATTCTTAAGTTTGAGATGTACAAATGACTTTTTCTTATGTACCCAAGGAAAATTTTTAGCAAAACATTGCACCTCGTCAATTAAGGGAATCATAAGAATTCCATGTAGCGCGAAAGTTTGCAGTTCATGTTGCTGAACTGTGAGTCAATAAATTGATTATTCTAAATAACTTTGTTTTGTTTATAGAAAAAAAGTCATTTGTACATCTCTAATCTACTGTTACAATATTACAATTTTTTTATTTGTTATTATTATTATTATTTTTGTTTTTCTTTGATTGTTTTTTTGTTTTGTTTTGTGTTTTTAAAATTCTTTTGTATTTTTTTTGTTGTAACAGAAAAAGGGCACTTAAAATGAATTATTTTGTTATTTTGGTTGTTTTTTTTTAAATACAAAACTAAGTATCGGTCTATTGGTCAGGATTCTTTTTTCTACTTGAGAGCGATAAAAGCTCCTTTATTGCCTCAGTTGCTGTGCGTGGCGGCGTTTTCGCTGTAAAAACTAAATTAGTAGCCGTTGGAGGTATGCTGGAATCGTCTTTGCTCGAGCTATTATCATCACCACCTCTTGTTGATGGTGGATTATTATTGGGACACTTTCGATTGGTCCCTTTTTCTAATTGTCCAAGTTGCAAATTGAGCGGATCATGAAGTCGTCTCAAATCGTATTCGATGTCGGCGATTTGACGCTTCAGTGTATTGTACTCTTCGATGTCGAATCTCTTCTTTTTGGCACGTTTGTGTAGTGTAAGCAGGTATTGTCGGTCCTTAACTTCAGGATAATTATATTCCTACAAAAAAAAAAAAAATGGAAAAATTATTTTCAATAAAGTGAAGAATACAAAAATATTGAATTACCTGTTTTGTTGTGCAATAATACGCATAGCCAGCCATCGCTGTACCATACGTGACAAAATATGTAACTGGTTCCATAATATCCCAAGAGTATTCCCACCAGGTGAGACGGGCTAGTATTCCAAATTGCACCGACATAAAACCTAGACCGGCCCATGTCATTAAATTAGCTCTACGTGATGCCTCCGCGCTCAGTTCTGTTTTTCTCTATACAAATAAATTTGAAAAAAAACGGAAACAATAGAATAAATTAAATAAAAATAAAAACCACAAAATTGAGATTTAATTGAATTAAAAATATAAAATAATGTTGCGTGTGCAGGATAATTAGGTTTTATAAAACAAAAATATTTAATAAAACGATTTTCAATTAAATAAACCAACATTTTTTGGATTTTGGAAAAAGAAAAATATAATTGATAGTAATTAGTGAGACTTAAATTAGTCACCATCTAGTGGTTAATTAAGGTTCGGATGTTTTTACCTATTAATTATTTATGGTATTCTGGTTGGTTTTTCTTTTTAATTTCCATCTGCACTAAGTGTTATTTACACAAATAATTATGAATATTTCGTTAGTTTTTGCTGAAATCGAATGGAAATTGTTAACCAAATTCAAACACAATTGAAACAATTCAATGTTTATTAATTCAGGAGTTTGGAAACTCTTGAGTTTTAAATTTCAAAAGTAGATGCTTTCTAGTTCAATGGCAAAGTCGTCTACTTTAGAGTCAGAAAGGTGTAACACTTTTATTGCCATGCTGTGGTTGAAAAAGTGAAAAAAAAATAAAAAAAAAAATGGGAAAGAAGAAAGACGAACTTTCTTTTTCGAAAAAGTACTTCTGGCAGGCCCGTTCTTTGAATTTGTTTTAAACTATCAGAAAAAAGTGTTTTTGACTTTCTGAAAAAAACATTTTAAACAGACACAATTCTCCTAATCAGGAGTGTAACTTGCTTTTGATGCAAAACTTATACAACAAGGTGGCAGGTGAAATATTTTGTTACAAAAAACGCATAAACTAGATTTTGCTGAAGTGTCAATCAATTTAAGCAAACAAGAATATTGCATTTGATCTGTAAGGGGTCTCTTTTTTGGTAGCTAATTTTCATTGTTTATAAATTTTAAACTAATTAAATAAAGAAAATCAATTTAATTAAAAAAAAAAAAAACTCACCTCTTCCAGAGGACTCAGCTGATATTTGAGTTGTTCTAATTTAGCTACTAGTTCTTGTTCTTTGTGCAAATGATATTCGCCTACATGTAATGCTTCGTATAGCTTAAAATAAGAAAAAAATAGATTTATATTTTATACTGAATTGGAAAATATTTAAATGTATCACTTACTTGTCCAACTAATGCTCTAACATCACCTAACTTTGTTAGATCTTGTGAAGAGATTCGTTCTCTTTCTGGAGGAACTACTTTATATTTTTTATCATTAATATATAACCTGCAAAGAAAGAGAAAGACATTTTTAATATTTAAATATGTTTTGTATACAAATTTTGGAAAAATGCAAAATCTGAGGTGTGCAATGAAAATCCACATAAAATTGTTTTGGTCTACGTGGATTTTCGTCGCAAAACCTTAGGGCAACTACATAAGTTTGGGTAAAAAAAAATAAGAATGAACTATAGGTGCCTACAGGTACTGGTCCACCTACTATCCCTACTTCTTGGAACCAAACTGACCCTGTTAAGTTTAGTTTAAAATGCGTTTTTTATATGTCTTGCAGCATGATTCTTTAAAAAACATTTCCTGAACCTTAAAATTTTAAATAACTTTAACTTTTAGAAAGTTTTTAGAGCTAGTACGTGCAATACAGTGCATATTACTTTATTTGGTATTTCTTTAAACCCGTTTTTATATTTTTCATCGGTTGTTTGTTAAAAAAAAACTTCGACTTTATCCTCTCTATCCTATAAGGATACAAATGAAAAGATCTGATAACAGTCGTATTTCTTCGAAATTTTAAAACAAAACTTTATCTATCTATTTTCTATCTTGTTGGTGAAATCGAAGTAGGTAGGTATTGTAATGTTGATTTCTACTTTTATCTTCCGACAAAACTTATCCTGAATAAAAAAGATTGAATTGTTATTTTTTTTTTGTAGAAGAATTACAAATAATTCAAAGTGTTGTCATTGAGAAAAGGAAATACTTAATTTTTGTATTTTTCAATCGAAAATAACGAAATCGATAAAAAAAACAAGAATTAAAACAAGTTTTTGAAACTAAAGCATGCAATTAGTCAATGAGCGAATACGAATTATCCAATGATGAAAAATTTCAAGGAGACAATCATAAGGACTCTGTTTTTTTTTTGCACTATTTGAAGAATTTTTTGCAATTAGTTATTGAAAAACAGAATGAATGTATGAGAAGTACAAAACGGATCCCACAATCTATGAAAACAATATTTAAGATTCAGCTTCAAGCTTCAAAATTAGGGTTTCCAAGGATTGTGCAAATTTCTTTAAATTGGGTCTCTGTGGATTTCTAGACTAAAAGGAAGTTTTCAGTGTCTTCATTCAGACAGACTTTGATAAGACTTAATTTAATATTTCCCCTTAGGTTCAAAGTAATCATATTCATTCGTTATCCTTTGTCAAATAATTCCCTTTGCTTACAAAATAAACGTCAATGCATAAATATCAAAGAAGACATTTGCTGGCCTAGCCTTAGGGAGCTCATTTATATCCGAAAGGAAAAGGAAATATGAAAAGCAGCCTTTAACATATCATCAAGTTTTTTTTTGCTGGCTGTCAACCTTTTACCTCCTTGGCGATGTGTATAGATATTTGTAAATTTATCACATATATACACAAATTGATTTTGATGTGAAAGATAATATTCGAAGCCAACCCACTCATTCTGCCTAAAAAACATCATACGAATCACAAAGTAAGAAGGAGTCAATCTTATAAAAAAAGGAAACAAACCCAGATGACACATCAACACCTCGGGACAAAAATCACTTTCAGTTGTTGTCGTTGTTTTTTAGCAGCACTAAAGAAGAAAAAACCATATTCGCTTATATCTATCCAAAATGTCATCTTTTGGCTGGTGATTGTGACACATCCAGTCACCTGCTGCGAGAATAAGTCAAGGTTTTTCTGCTCTTTGGTTGGCTTATGTCATGGGAGGATTATTAAATTATCTAACTTTGAATAATGAAGTATTTTTCGCAGGAGTATACAGATGGATAAGGTGAACAAACAAAATAAGCAAAAAAAAAAAAACTTACCAAAATGGTTCATCCATAAGACTTTCTATGCTACATGTTGAGGCTATCCGCACTCCTTCGTCATTTAATATTATCGCCCTGTCAACTCCACGATCTTCTAATTTAAGCATTTCAATTAGGTTAAATACTTTATGTGACACAGGCTTGAGGGCGAAACGACATTTTTCGTTTCGACTTGGCAGCGGAACGGTTATGTGTGGCAGGCCTTGAATATATTTTACGGTCACTTCACCTGTAAGAAAAAATAAAAAAAATATATATATATATAATATACAAAAGGACATTCGTGATTTAATAAAATATTTCATAAAAATTCATGGTCTTTTAAGTGCGTTAATAATGAATGGGGTAGTTTTAAAATATTAGAACAAAGAACCTAGACGAAAACCTTTACCTTCTAATTTATTTCCGCCATTGCCTCCATTTTTTTTTTTCAGGAAAAACTTAACCACCACAGCAAGCATCATTATAATTTTCTAATTCATACTTTTTGTACAAAATTGTTTAAAATTTAAAACATCCTTTAGCACAAGAACACTATATAATATGTGTGTATGTTTGTAGGTTCCTATATTCGCAGCTAGGTGTTGATAGCCGCTAGAGTGAAAACCCTTGAAAACTATGAACAAGCAGCATTTTACATTGGCACGGCACGTGACACACATATTCAAGAGAGCTCTTCTCAACAAGCTCTTAAAACATTTTTCCCAAGAGTTTTTTTTTTTGTTTTGTTTCGTGCAGAAATGAAAATCTTTAAACCTTTTCGCCTCTTAACAATCTTAGTGTGTACTTGACAAATAAATAGCACTGTTTAACACAGCTAATACGCGTTTAAATATGTTTCAAGTGGAAATAATTAAAGTTTTTTTTGTTTCCTGCGACGCGACGGAACATCGTTACACTTAGTTAAGATGTTGGATGTTGGTCGTAGAAGTTTTTTATTTTTATCTCTCGAACTAAAGAATGAATAGAAGAGCTTAGTGGAAAATAAATAGCTTTTCAAACTTTAGTTATAAATTTAAGTGTCTATGGGTGGTTAGTTAAGCTTAGGGAATAGTTCAAGGGAAAATAAAGTATTGATAGGAAAACTTTGGTGTGTATTGTACAATGTACAGTCCACTTCCAAGCCAAGCACCTTATATCATCGGTGAATGTTGTGTTAATTGACGATTTTCAAATGTTCTCCATCGACATGAAATTGTGGAACGTATTCATTTCACAGAAGCTGTAAGCCATGATTAAAAGATGAATTTCAAAACGAACTAAATAATGGAATGGATTGTTCCGTTCCAGAGAGGGCGGACATGAAAAAAAACTTGTTTGTGGAACGTATTTATTCTTTATTTCACTTGATTTAATTTTAATCCATAATGGAATGTTCAGCTGAAAATTTCTCGAGTCCCTCGTCATGATGAACATCAAATTTATCGCACCAACCATGAAATTAAGCTAAGAAATACTACAGATTACACTGGTCTGCGAAACTAAAGTTTTTTTGTCCTTCTTATAATTTTTTGAAATTATTCAAGATTGGACTTTTTTGAATCTAAATCTGGTGTCAGATTCATGTCAATTCAATCACGTACATTTTTTTTAAATTGATTTCTTAAAAAATGTGATTGTTTTGCAGAAATGAGGTCTCTTAGATTCGGTTGAACTGGTATATATTCAAAACTATTCAATCGATTCGGATGAAATTTGGTGGACTTATTCCACATAGCATAAGCTAAGACTTAAAACAAGATTTATTCATTAGTGTATAGTCACATTTTAAATCATTATTTAAATAAATCACCATAAATTTCAAAATTATATAATTTTTTTTGGATTTACACTGCAAAAAACCTTTAATTTATAGGATAGTATGGAATTTCTATACTCTTGATACTGGTCAAGTTAATTATGGTGTAAGGAATGCAGTAATCAGAGAAAAACCAATTAAAAAGGATATTTTGTGCTTTTATGCATTTTTCAAGATTTTTTGGTGAAGAGTCCAGAAGTCGTACAAAAAATTGGTCAAGACAAAAATATGGTAATTTTGTCTTCATTTGTTCTATATAAATGCAGTTTTAGCGAACAATTTTCATATTATGGATTATGCACCAAAAACAATAAAAAAAACTATTTTTTGTAAGTTTTTCATTGATTTCTCATGGTTTCCCTGATAAATTTTGTTGGATATCTTCAGATTCGTGCTCAGCATCCCAAAAAAACATAAGGTTAGCCATTAAAAATTTATTACTTCAAAACTTTCCAACTTTTAAAACACTTTAATTGGAGTAAAGAGCAATTTTGGACAAATCATAAATTTCACTTTGTAATATCTTTGCTCTGTATGCGAATTTTTAAAGGATTTAAAATAATTTAGACAGATAAAATGCACTTCATTTACATCCCATTAACAGTTTTGTAATTAAGTGTTTACCAGTAAGGAAATTTGACGTTAAATGTACCAATAAGTTTGTTTTGACATGTGATCAAAATCGGTTAAAACGTTTCCGAGATACAGTAACTTCCATTTTGTTTAAGTTAAAATTTACCATGTTCAATATCTATCGCAAAACCGTCGCTATTTTTCAACACGTTTACCAAAAAATGATTAATTTTCTTTCGGGTTACCACCTGGGGTGCATTCATTAAACAAAAAAACTAACATTCCTCACCTGTACTCCAGAAAATAAAATTCCCTCGCTTAAAAGCGCTATAAATAACTATTAAGGTAGAGGGGGTTCTTTTATGACGCACAAAATACATGACTAAAACAGATAATTTTTTCTAACAAAATCTCGAAACTCACAAAACCAAAAACTACCCCTTCCCACACAATATGTTTTTGAGATCTGTCACTAAGACAGTTAACAGTTTGAGAGCCATTCTAATTGGATTTCTTAAACAAAAGACAGTGAACAAAGCCTTAAAAACAAACAAAATCTGTTAGACTTAACAAAATAAGTCAAAGTCTCTACGAAACATTAACACATTCTGTTTCTTACTCATTATCATTACCCAGAAACACACACTATCAGCGCAACCCAATCGCGCCAATTTGACACTTGAACTACTTGGCCAAATCCCAAGGAAATTAGATTTCTCCCATATAACCACCTAATTTGTAATCTATGAAATTATTCAAGTCACAATCAGAAGTAATTGGCAACAAAATGTTGGCCTGATCTTTTGATTCCTTATCATTTCTACTCGTTTTTACATGGCTCTACGCAAAAAGCACTTGAACGACTCCATTAAGGAAGGGTTTTTTTGTTTTGTTTTGTATCGCGTAAATAAGGAGAGGCAAGTATAAAATAGGTGCGATTGCGATACTTTTACTGACATTAAATTGTGGTGTGGAATGTCAAGACTTAAGTAAGAAAAAGTTAAGTTTGACTTTTTTTCTTGTTGTTGTTGTTGTTGATGGAAGAAATAAAATGCGAAGGATAATAAGAAAAATAGCAAAGTTTTCGCATTTATATGGTCGACTTGAGGGGAAGAGTTCAATTATTTCGCCCAATGAACATAACAATTCATTTGAAGTGCATTCTTCTTGCTGTACGTTCCATTTGCTGGATTCTGCCATTGAAAAGGATTAAAGTCTTGTTTTGCAGACAATGTTTATCGTGTTCGCAAAGCTAAAGGTCTTAGGGGAGTACAAAACAAATGGATTTTATTGACAAGAGGATGGCAAAATGTCTGCAAATGTTTGTTCTTACTTTTATGCAAGTTCATGCTCCTTAGTTTAGTAAATTGTGTGTGTAGCTTATAGCGTGTTGAAAAATAACGATTTGAAAGAATGTTGTTTGGTATAGTTATTCATAAAAATAGTATAGGTTCTATATCTTTATGTTAAATGTGCTTTTACACTTTTTCACAGAGTACAACACTTTTCAACAGGTTCCTAAGGGCTGCGTTTAAAGTAAGATTATTGTCATAGATTTAAGATTTCTACCGATTTAAAAAAAAAATTTAAACACTTCTCCGGATCAAAACAGTCAAAATAGACGAAAAACCCGGGGGGTATATTTTTAGGGTGTGCTATTACGTGCCATTTTTTTAAATCATACGAACATTCGTGTAGGATAAGTGTTTACAATTATTTTCACAATAACTTGAGAAATATTATTCTTCTGATAAATGTCCAAATTACACTGATCTGCAAAAATAAAGTTTTTTTTGTCATTCATATAATTTTTAGAAAGATTTGACTTTTCTGAATCTAAATGTGGTTTTAGAAAAATTCTGCCACGAACAATATTTTTTTAATTGATTTTTAATAAAATGTCATTGTTTGGTAGAAAATATCTCTCTTAGATTGCATTGACTTTGTATAAATTTTTAACTGGCTAAGACCTAGAACCAGTTTTGTGTTGGTTCACCAATGTGTATTCACATTTTAAACCATTATTTAAAAAAAATCACCATAATTTTCAAAATTCCGTAGTTTTTGGAATGTACACAGCAAAAATAACCTGTAATTATCAGGATAGTGGAATTTCTATACTGTTTCATATTGGCCTGGTTATTTATGTTGAAAAAGGGCATTAATCAGAAGAACTTAACTTTTCTGTTTTCTGTAAAAAGAACTGATTTTCATGGATTTTTCAACAATTTTTTTGTGACGAATCCAGAAGTCCTGCAAAAAATTGGTTTAGACAAAAATTATATATAATTTTTTCTTCTTAAATTCTGCATAAACCGTTTTAGCAAAAAAATGTTCACATTTTTAACTATACACCAAAAACTATAAAAAAAAAACAACTATTTGGAAGTTATTCGATGATTTCTCATGTTTACCGCAATAATTATTTGTGTATAGCTTCAGATTCGTGCTCATCAAAAAACCTAAAACATAAAGAAAAATTATGTTAAAAAGGTAATTTATAAACCTAAAATTTTGTGTATCTTGCAAACTCTAAATTATTGTGGTCTCAAGTCCAACATCGATTTCTTTATTTTATTTCATTTAATTCTTTATGTTTTTTTTTTCAGTACAATATTACAGTACAGGATTGCCAACTTTTTCAATCTTTTCTTCCCAAGTATATTTGTTTACGACGTCTTGGCTGCTACTCCAAAGCATCAACCCGAAGGGCAAAACATTCATCATACATTAAAATTCAACGCAAGCATTCGGATTACATACTAAAAGAAGATCCAACATTTTACTGCAATTGGTACATCATTTCTCAGAAAAAAACGAAATGAACTGAGAAAGAATATCAATTGGCTTAAGTATAAGTAGCTCTGAAGAACGTTGTAGCTATAAACGCATACTTTTCTATACACAATAAACAACAATAAAGAATATAAAAAAAAAACTGGAATGTGATTTAAAGCAAATAAAATGAAGATATCATTTATTTGGAGAAAAAAAAAGAAAGGTCACTTCAACAAAAGGAAGAAGACGACCGAAGACTACACCAGATGAGTCCTTTAAATTCAAAATCACATAATACAATAGGAATTGAAAAAAAGGAGTTTTAACTTGAAAATAAGGACATTCTTTCGAACCCAAATTAAAATTTAAAAAGTTATGTTGAGGGTAAAAGTTTAAACTCCATGATTTTCATATATTTTTGAAACACCTATGCTTTGCCAGAAATATTTGTTAAAAATCACGATCGTGACCCTTAACCAACTCACTTGGTGCATTCTATTCTCCCCATACTTTGTGCGGTTATTCATATACCTTTTCTATAGGCTAGCAGCTAGCTAACTAATACAGTCCAATACGCTAACCCATCGCATATATTAAATGCTCATACATCACGGTAAATCAGATACAAAAAAAAAAACAGCAACACACATCCAGACACAAAACATACTCTTAGATTGGAAAAAAAAACTAAACTGCATTTTCGTTTCATATCACCAAATATCTCACTGTACATTGTTCCAGAAATGCTCCAGAGCATGAAGTTGGACAGGAAAAAAACTAAATTTTTTTTATTTTTGTTGTTTCTCGCCTCCTAATCAGACACGAGGGTCTTATTGTATAGTCTGCAGTAGTGATGGAGGTGGAAATGGCACACAAACTCTTCCAAACACCAACACTTATAATTTTTGCAAAAATTTTATTTATTAAGTGAGTACTTTATGGCACCTACAATCATCCCAAAAATCCCAAACCAAAAGTTTATGCTGTTTATGAGTTGTGCAGATGATTTTAATTACGAGTATTGAAACAACAAGACACAAGAGTGCGCTCTGGTGTAGTGTATTAAGTGGGAATAGGTATAATAGTTTGGTGTATGATTTTGCAACGAGATCTGTTAAGTTTTTATTTTGTTTGTGGTTTGTTTCGGATCTGCGAGTATTTATAATATCGTGACAAGTGAGAGGACGCACAAATCGGTCATACAGCACATTAATATTTTTAATATTTATAGATACGAGCATAAGTATATACACAATTGGCTGCAGTTTTTGAGAAAGGTAGGTAATTATTCGAGCTATATTTATAACAAAATTGTTGTTGCAACTATTGATGAGGTACTAAATTGAAGTATAATTAACTCAATTCTGCTTCGAACAGTAAAGCGAGTGAAAAATATGTTTAGACAAAACAAAAAAAATATTCACATTGTTACACATTTAAATCTCAATGCATCAAAAAAATGAAATAAGACCCTAAAATTGAAACATTTTCCTTGTTATTTTTTTTGTGATATTAATTTTGTGAGGCTTTTATCATTTTTTGCTGAATACTACGAGGGTCTTATAGTTGGTACGTTCTACGCGTACATATTTCAGAAGTTGCAATATTTATTATTAACTTCCCATTTGAAGTGGCCCGCGGAATTAGGAAAAAAAATTAAATAAGGCCCAAAAAAAGCACAACATCCAAATTTCTTTATGAAATAAGGCCCCAATGAAATAAAACCACAACATTAGTTTTGGGGCTAAATTTCTTTTGATTTTTAAAACAATTTGTGGCCTCATTTCATTAAAAATTAATTTTACCTCGTCAAAATATTCTGTGTAGAGGAACAATTTTAAAGGGAAACTGTGCAGAATACAGTTCAAGTATTTGTTTAACAGTTTGGGGTGATGTTTCATTTTCTAAAATAGAGTTCAATATGAAAAAGAAAAATTTGGACTTTTTTCAAAAAAAAAAGTCAAAACAAGTTTAATTGTTTTATTTAAAAAAATACCTCAGTTTGGGGTCTTATTTCATTTTTGCTTTTGAGGCCTCATTTGCTGGGGCCTAATTTCGCGAAGCCATTGCAAGTTATTATGATTGGTGCGATTTGTCGAAGTGAAAATTTTGACATTTCTTGACGTTTTGAGGTCCCTAGAGTCTGAATTAGTCGTTTTTAGAAATATGTATGTCTATGTGTGTGTGAGTCTATGTGTACGTTCGTACGTTCGTGACACATTTTTTCGTTCACCATATCGCTCATTACAGAGAACAACTTCCTATTTCAAAAATCAAAAAACTTTGAGTTATTGATACAGAAAGTTTTTTTTATAATCTTAAAACTTCAACAATTTCATGTCTGTAACTTCAAAATTGTACTCGTAAAATATTTTTTAATTAGTTCTTTTATAGAGCTTATATGGGAATACAAATTTTTAAACTCATTTTCTTCAAAATTTAATTTTTTGAGATATGACGTTGTTCTTTTAAATGAGCGATATCTCGAGAACGTTTCAAGATCTCAACTTCGGATAGATTTAATTTTACAAATTTTAACCCCAAAAATACCAGAAAGGAGTTGCAAGGCAATTAAATAGGTACTTATTTTATCACTGCAATTTGAAAAAAAGTTGTAAAATGTTCCGAATATTGGTATAATAAAAAAATGTTATGAATTTAAAAAAAAAATTAACCAGGAGTTTTTTTCAATATGAAAAAAATTACGAAAAATATGGTTAAAAAATGCGTTTGCGACCAAATGAATGATTTTGACTCCAAATAATTTGTATTTTTTGCAAAATACCGTTTTTATGAAGTGGTAGGATTAAGAAATAAATCCCAATGCAATTTTTATCTCTCAGATAATTTCGTTTCACTACTAATGGGATGACTGCGAATCTACATTATGTTGTCACTTTTTTTGAACAAACAGTTTTATAAGTTTCCCAATAAGTAAGTTTTCAGGATTTACTGAAACAAGTTTATTTAAAAATAATAATAATATTCGCCAGAGCCAAAGCACAACTTTGTAAGTGTTCCTGTTGTGTTTAAGCATTTATTTTGTATTGCAAGTGGTCCCTGAGCTAAAATTGATGAAAACAGAATCTCCTCTTAGTGTTTTTCTTGTATTGAACCAAAAGTGTGTATTCAAGCCCCACTGTAAGATCCATCAAAACTATGCTAAGTACCATTCAGCATACTCTATCAACCGTTTTCGTCTAATTTTTATTCGTTTAGCTCTAATTTTTTTCTATCCGATCTGCTTTTGCTTCTTCGTCTTCATCTTTTTGGCTTTCATTCTATTTAAACTTTAAACACGCAATGCATGCAACAATATTATATTCAATTCAACATTAACCCATTGTATGTATGGAAGAAAAGGCAGAAGAAGCATACTACCAGCCAGCAGCAGCATTTAATTAAGATTCTTGAGCAGAAAGAAAAGTTAATTTTAATTTCTTTGCACGCGCCCGTGCCGCTTCTACTTCTTCTTCAGCTTCATAATACCTTTAAAGACTATGAGGCTATAAAGAGACTTAGTATATGTGAAGCTTATACCTGGGCTAACTGATCGCATGGTCTATATGTTTTTCGACTGCTTATAGTTTCTACCATCATCATGCGCTTCCCAATTGAATATCAGTTAAGTTTTTGATTTTAATGATTTCGGTTGGTTTCTTGGCCACACGAAAAAGAAAAGCCACTTTTAAAACTAAAGAAGCAAACAAATATAAAAACCCTAAAGAGCGCTTTCCAAGAATTTAATTAAAAAAGAAACTTTTTTTCTCTAATTCCTTCTCCGGTTTTCGGCCAAATAATAATTGATCCAAAAAAAAAGAAGTCCAAGCGACATAAAAGTGCAAAATTGCAAGAAACGAAAATAAAAAAAAAAACAAGGTCGAACCCAAATAATCATGAAGAGTGCTGGCCAACGGGCAATTGCAATTTATTTTAAGTGAAAAATTGAAAATACAAAAGGACCCAAAAAAAAAAAAAAAAAATATATGAAAAACCCTCAAACGGCTGCAAATATTGGTTGCATCCTTGTGCTGAGTTCTGGTCGCCTATAGTGTGTGATTCTCATATGTGATTACATTTTTGTTTTTCATTTTCTATACACACAGTTGGGCCTATCCTCTTTTTTGTCGTGCCAAATTGAACAGATAATCCTTTCGACGGCAAGGAGGAGTGAGTTTTGCCCACATCACTTTAGCTGCTGCAATATCCCTCCTGGCAAGGACGAGAAAATTATATTGTGTAAATTGCTTGGCGCATCATATCACCCAGGACGACCGACGTGATGTCCTTCCGCCTACTCGACTGAACATTTTTGTGTGGTTTTGTCCCCCCTCCAACAGCAACACACAACAAACTGTGGTGTATAGGTATCGTGCGTTTTCTGATCGTCGTCGGTCGTCGTAGTTGATGCTCGTCGGTGTATCAGTCACAGGAAGGAAATTAATATATCCTTCCCCCATCACCACCGTCACTGTCGTCGTCGCTGTTGTCGTTTTAACCGCGTTATTGTTTGTGTGTGTGACAAGTTTTGCAAAATTGCCTCTAATTGAAAGTCCTTGGAGTGTCGGTGCCACTGATACTGCTAATGCTAGCTAACTGCATGTAGAACATAGCTCGGTGTGACATAATTTACGCGGAACTGAACACTTGTGCAGTACAATTTATTTTTTTTTCTAACTGGATCTCCTCTCTATATTCATTGATCTAGGAACTAGGATAACTAACTCACAGCAGGTAGGTCCTTTTAATGAATTTTGCAAAATTTCCTTTTTTCAAAGCAAAATGGAAAAAAAATCTGTCAAGCAAAAGAAAATTAATTAACGAAAGTGGAATAAGGAGACCATTTTCCACACACATATGGTATAGTCCTGGCAAAAAAAGGAAAAAAAAAGGATTAAAACTTATTTCGTTCCGACAAAGTTGTGGGTGGTGCGTGGGTGGTTTGGTGGGTTAGGTTCGAGGGAGGGGCAATTTCTGACGAACGCGTTTGTATTGCCTGGCATATTGATTTATATCGAGAGAAGAGGGAATTTTATCTGTATGCGATTTATTGGATGTGTGGTCTCTCTTCTTCGGATATTGATGGCGGTGTTCTCCGTTTAAGATTAGTAAATGAGTGTCTGTCTGGTGAGGAGGAAGGAATCGATTTTATTTTATTTTTAATTGCTTCATTCTCTATTTTTATACACTCGTGTGTGATTACCAAACACGAACAGAAACAGAGTATAAAAGGGTTTTCTGAGCTTGAAATTAAATAGATTGGTGCGATGATTTTCGAGGAGCGAAAAACAAGTGTTTAATATCCGTTGAAAGTGGGGGTATTGAATGGTGGATTACCGATGGATTGCAGGGTTTTAAAAGATCTTTGTTTGTTTTCATTGTTTTTGTTGTTGTTGTTGTTTGAAGATGATGGAATTGCGATGGATATTTTGTTAAGTGGTTGTTTACATTGTAAACTGTTTAAAAATTGAACAGTTAAAATGTTAACTGAAAAATTAAATTTACTTTCCATCAACACAGATGAGGCTATTTGAGTAAAACAAAAAAAAAAAAAAACACCAATTAAATGAATAATTCGGTCACACGTACTTGCTTTTACCGTATAATAAGATACAAATCATAGATAATAAAATTATAAATTAAAATGATAAAATTACAGAAGAGAAAGTGTTAATGAACTGTTTTTATGCTTATAGACAATAACTGTTTAAAAAAGTTGAAACTTTCTTGAATAAAAAAACTACATTCAGTTGTATTTTTATAGAAAATCATTGTGCCTGTAAACTATTCCACTGAGATAAATTGGAGAAAAAAAAGAACTAAAATTAAGCTTTTTTTCTTACCAATAAAATTCATTTCATTTATTAGGGATTTGTGAAACTATGTCATGGTTTTAAGCAGATATTCGACTTAGTTGTTATAAAATAGAATAAAATAGAAAAAATAAATCGAAAAAAATAAAAATCTTCTTTGTTTAAAATTTATATGATTAAACGAAATAGTCTTACTTAAAAAAATTTTGATAGCAAATTAAGGTGCAATATCACGCTATTATTTTTTTTAAATCCGGTTATTTTTTCCTGGATTTTTGTATCCAAATAGTTTTAAAAAAAAACTTTCAAACTCAAAATTAAAAAAATTAAAAAAAAAAAAATAATACATAAGGGGTTAAGTGACATTTTCAAACATTTGAGTGATAAAGAATTAAAGTTTTTCTTCTTCATACAAAGTGCATGAAACCTCTGACCTAACGTGATCTCAAAAAGGTTTTAAGAGTAACACAGTAATAAAAGAAAACAAAAGGACCTTCATCATTGATAATTTCAAAAAAATTATACTTAACCACGTCTTCAACATGATAAAATGTGTATTATTTTTTGAAAAAAACTCAAAAAAAAAAGAATATATTATTTTTGAAAATACTTTCAATTTTGAAGTTATAAAGCAAAATATTTATTTGAACACAAAACATTAATACATTAAAAATGCTTGATAACCAGATAACAAAGCATATTGACAAAAACAAACAACAAACAAATTGTGAAAAATCAAATGGCCAACGAAAAATTTAATTTTTTTTCAAAATGAAAATTTCGATTTTGGTTTTTTTTATGTGATTTGACCAAAGTATGAGTGTTTAGTCTTGTAGGTTCTTGCATATTAATATCCAATTTAAAAGTCTGGCAGGCTTGTTTTGATGCCGGAAGCGACTATCGGTGTAAAAAATGCAAAAATGGAATATGCTTTAATTTGTATTTAAATATTCGATTATCCTCTGTCAATTTGCAATTACAACTCCTGAAAAAATGAAGTATTAAAAATTTGTTCCGCATGTCAGCTTATTTTTCTTGAATAACTTTTAATATAATGTTAAGAAAAAAAAATCTATTAATATTTTTATTTTTGATTTTGTCTTCAAAATGTAACCTTATTTCAAAAAACATAAAAATAAAATTGTTTTTTGCTATTAAAAAAATTCAAAATTTGTTTTTGAAATTTATAATTTTTTATAGATTTTTCTTTAAAGTTTGAAAATTTAATTTTCAATGTTTTTTTTTTCAAATTAATATCGACTTAAAAATGGCAATCCAATTGCTTTAAATGCTACTAATTAGTTTTTTTTTAATTTTCCATTTTTTTATTCACCTTTTTTTTAAAGAAATCCAATTAAAATTTTACGTTTCTTATACAATAAACTAATGTTAATGTACAAAAACTCAAATTTTTGGCACTCTAATTGCATTATATTTTTGAATGTATTTATGTCTACACAACTCGAAAATCAAATGAATAGGTTTTAGAAATGTTTTGTTTTTCTTTCGAAACATTTTCGGTATTGAGTATCTGATATTTAAATTTATATCAATCTAAAAAAAGTAAGAACAAATAAATCTTTTTTTTTTTGTAGATGGGTAAAGAAGATTATGCGCAGTTTGTTAAAATATTTCAAAAAAAAAAACATTTGAACTATTTTTACTCTTTCTATGGTAGGCCCATACTTAATTAAAATTTAAAAACGGTTTCTTATTTTCTATGATTGTAACTTATCTATATATTTTCCACAAAAGTAGCTTAAAAGTCAAATTTTTAGATTGAGTTTAATTTTCTAGTTACATACAAAATAAGTTACTAAAAAAAGCTGTTTTTACAAAAATGCTCATAACTTAAAAACATATCAATAAATTTCTTCTAAAAAAAAACGGTTTTTCTTCGTCAATAGCCAGACTATAAGCAAAAAATATAAAACTTTACATGAGTCTACTAATATTTTGTTTTTTTTTAATAACTTTGTATCGCAACTTTTTTATTGGAAATATTTTGACAAACTGTCCGTAATCTTCTTTACTGGTAAAAAAAAAGAAATTAGAAAGACTTTATTGAACTCTCTATCAGTATTCATGTGCAATTTTTTTTTTGCGCAGACTGTTAAAAACTCAAGACATTACTTGGAAGAACTACAAAAAACCTTAAAAATATATTTCTCGAAAATCCATAAATATTTTCTTTGATGCGATTTTCCAGTTCTACAGACAATACTATACGAAAAACATAACAGCACTTAATTTGCACTATGGCTGTCAATTATTATTAATTATTAATTTGTAATTTCAAAGCATTGACACAAAAAATCGGTAACATTCTATACAAGGAATATACATAAAATCGCAGTGGGTCATTGGGGCGTATGAGTAACATTTTTTTTCTATTCACACATTTTAATGATTTATACATGTTTTCAATGGTTGCTGTCCAAAATGTATGACCAATTTTGAAATTGGATATTTTATGTATACAAATGTCAGACTTTAGAAACTAATGGAGCAATTATAAAAAAAAAAAAAAAACAGTTTCTGTACTCCTTTTGACAATTTTACAAAATTAAGTTAAATTGCGTTTTACTATTATGTTCGATTTGAAACATTTCAAAAACAAGTTTAAACGTTTAAAATTGATGAAAACAAGCTTAGGCTTAAACATTATTTTTCGAATGAACATAAAACTTTATAAAATTTAAATTTTCAAAACCACAATAGCCATCACCAGACATAATTCCATTAGGGTACACACCAAAATTTATTCAAAAATTTAATCTTTTCAATTTAAAATTACCTAACTCTTGGAAAATAAATTCCATAATCTGATGCTAGCCTCATATTGTTCTTCATACAAGAATTTTCAATTCTCTCATTCTATACAGTCCGACATAAACAACATGCTGTTTTGTCTTACTTCTCTTTATTCTGCAACAACCCTTCCTTCATAAATGGAGAACAGTTCTTGTGGAAACTCTGTGTTCACACTTTAAAATAACATCGAATTTGTGGAGACGACGATAGGATAGGTTCTATCAAGTAGAGGTAATGGAATTTCATTCTGAACATAAGTTTGAGGTAAGCCAAAGCCTTCTGTTGCAGTTGCATGACTTAAATTTTGACACAATAACAAACCATATAGTTAAAAACCTCCTCTTCGAGAACAGAAGTTAGAGAGGTAACTTAAAGATTCCTCTATAAAACCATACCCACCTTCTGCTGATGGTTTTGGCGCTCCAATATTGATAATTCCGTTTAATTTGGTTTTGTTCCGTGACACATGCTTTAAGTGTGAAAAGTTTTCATCCTTATTTCAGGTCAAAAAGGAGGTGGAAAGAAGTTTTTAATCCGGAAAGGAATAGAACGACGACGACGACGATTCAGAGACAAATAAAGTTAAGCAATTACATTAGTCTGTTTGTTTGACTTAGACAAACAACAAAACAGGAACACAACTAGAGACGAAGTCTTTAAAGATCTTTCCATTTGAACTTTGCCATAAAAATTTATCGTAACATTTATATATATTTTTTCTAAACGTCCCTACTCGTATAGAGAAATCGAACATCCTGAAAAGTGTCACGTTACAAACATATCCATTGAAAAAATATGTACTGTCTGATGTTTGCTGTGCCATATGACCTTTTATGAATGTAAACGAAGAGATTATCTCTGGGAGAGGATGTGTATGGAGAAGCTTAAGCTCTAAGAAACCAGCGAATTTGGGTCACATCCGGGTTTTGGCGATATTCCAAAATAATTTCGGCCTAACATTTTCTTTAGAGTTAGCGACACGGCTGCTGCTGCTACACATATAGCCTTTTTTCCACTTTCAAAATGTCTACAAAAGCTAGTTCTTAAACAAGTTACGAGTAGGACAAAAAAAAACAACAACAAGTACGAAAGAAAAACCTATGGATTTTGCCAATGTGTCTGGGAAAACATAGTGCCATTGAATTTTTTTTTGGGTAAAGCATTGAGGCGCCATCATCATCGGGGGAATACATAATAAATATTGGATGCCAGGTTGAGTATATCTAGACAAGAAAATTTTCAGGATAAATTGCATCCAAATAGAGTCGCTATTTTATTGCCAATAAGGTGGAGACTTGTACAATGCACGAACGAAATAGTGTCTTGCAAGTCGATGGTGGTTCTTCCCTTGTGGGAAGAACTTTAATTTGCACACAATTAGTGCCTGACAATGGAAGATAAATATATAATAGTGTCAGCGTATCGAGCCGCAGTGGAGTTGCCTTTTGTGCTGAATGTCATTAACGACTGGCTCTAATTAGTGGCTTTTGGGAGACATCAAATAAAGCTAGACATTATTATCGTTGACGATGACGACAACGACAACCACGACGACGACGTTTATTTGTTTTCCATTCAATTTATTTTGGAATTTCTTAGCATAGTTGATGAAGTGTCAATTTGTGACGTTTAAAACCATTCGTAGCACTACTTGGAAAACCATCAATTCGTAATGGGTTAGCTAAATATATGTATGTAAGTAGGCACAATTATTTGCTTGTTCATTGTAAGTAGGCAATTAAATCCAAGTGGTCTATTTAAATATTGTACAGACATCAATGACAGTTTGACAGTCATTGAATTTGAAAATTTTAGACAACTCGACAGACAAATACATCGATAGTTCTTGAAAATGAATCATTTTAAAAATTTAGACTTTTCTTATAGAGGGTGTCCGGTGAACATTTGATAATCCTGAAATAGCGTAAGGCCTACGTTACGACAATGGTTCTCAAAATAAATGCAATTTTTCGTTCAGTGAATTTTGATTTTACTTACTTTACATTTTTGAATACCACGACTACAAATGGATGAATTCCATAAATTTACTTTTTTTTTGCACCAAAACATTGGTGCCAAAACATAGTTGTTAAACAAATTTATTAACTCTTGAACTTATTTTGTTAAAAATAAATGAAACTTGTTTTCAAACCCAAAAATAAATATAAGAAAATCGGATGGAACCCTAGTGCGAACTTAAAAAAAAAAAAAATTGACGTAAAGTGAATAGGTTTTAATCTCTGATCATGCTTTATGATTTATTTTTAAACATGGCTAGGAGCTTTAAACGAAGTTGGCTCTTTTATTTCATTTAGAAATATGATTTTATTAAGAAAACGCGAAATTTAAAAATCATTTAAGCCATTAAAAAAAAAATACTTCTTTTATATAAAGAATATTCATAATTTTTTCAAAAGAATAAATATTATATGTATGCTTCTTTTAAGTACATAGTTATTATTAGGCACAGAATATCTCATATTTTCCCAAGCAACCTAGTTGATTTTTTCGGCAGTATTTAACGAATTTTCTCGCGCGAATAAGTGTTTTATCTTACGACTTCACATGTGGTATTTCGCGATCATTCACTTGGTGTTCAAAAGTATTGTAGCGATTCACCAGTATTCCGTGCTTTTATCTACGACTTTTCAGGCTTTTTCCGGCGACTTTTCAGGCTTTTTTCCTCCCACTTTTCAGGCTTCTTTGTGACTTAATCCGCGATATATTACTCTTTTTCTAGTGGTATTAAACGCCTTTTTCGCGACCTATCTTGCTATTTTCCAAAGTTTTAAAGAATCTTCCAACAGTATTCCGCGATTTTTTCCACGGTATTTCACACTTTTTAACGGTATAGGCCATGGTATTTCACATATTTTTCCGCTACTTTTCAGACTATTTTCTGAATTAGTTTCGGTCGAAAACTATAAATGTTGCCAAATCAAGTGAAATCTTACACAATTTTTTATAAAGCATAATACTTAACTGGTTTTAACTGGCATTAATTGTCCTGACAATTTTTCAAAATTTTAATTTTAAGGACCAAGTACAAAATGTCAAGTTGTCAAAATCGTCTACAACTTTATATTTTTTTTTTTGAGAAGACAAAATAGAGTTGGAGGATTACATTTTTTGATTTTTTGATTAATAAAAAACAAAAGAATAAGCAGAATTTTAGTTTTTGACTGCTTAAATTTTGCAAGTACAATTTTTATCAGTTTCAATTTCTGTTTTCAAAAATTATTTATTTTTAAATGGTTTTTATAACTTAAAAAATTTATTCTATGAATTTGTATACATTTCTTCAAAATTTAACTTAGCGTTTACTTAAAACTTTATTGTTTAACACTTTTAAAAGGCAAATAAATCAATAATGACATTCATTGAATGTAAATGTGATCATTTATTCAAAGGAACACCAAGTGCTCTGATTGTTTGAATTTTGTTATTATAAATAATAAGGAAAATAATGTTTGTTTAATGTTCAAAAATGTATACAAAAAATGTACCTAAATACAAATAAATTAATTCACCTTCCCAAGACTGGTATTAAAAGTACATATTTTAAATAGAGAAATAAAAGTTATTATCATATTTAGCAGTGTGCAAGCTGGTGTTGTGTCCTTGTTGAATTTTAATCTCTATACCATAATAATGAGGCAACTCTCTGGTGTTGTGATTAACATCTGTTGTTATGAATACGAGTATAGTACAACTCCCACACGAATAATTCTCCTCTAAAAAGTGTCATGAAGTTCACCCTCAGAATTTAAATGATTGCACAAGTAAAATAACGTCACACCTGTGGGTGACTTTTTAGCATAAGTTGAAAGAACCCTCTTAATATTAAGTTAACATTATGTACAGTTATTATTCAAGGAATTCCAGGTGCGAAGGATTTTTTTTAAACGTGGTTGGTTTAAAGCCTAGAATGAAATGAATGAAATGTAAACAAAAATAAAGAAACATACACATAAAGGGGTTCTTAATTATGTTTTAAATTAAACGATGAAGGTATTAAACAACATAAAGTACAAGTATATGTATGTATAAGGATATGAGATTGTCAAATCCTTGAAGCTTCATTGAATGGAATCATCATTAAAAATAGATGTAAGATAAATCAATAAAACACATTCATGCGTTATACAGCATTCAATGAATCCTTGCAAAAAGAAATTCGAAATCATTAATAATGTTCTGGGTGAATTAATTTAATTTATAAAAGAACACGTTTTCAACAGAAGAACATCAGAGAGAGACGTAGGTACAAATTGACAGCGTTCCCGTTCAGTGAAATCATTTATTATTTAAATTTTGCAACATTTATCAATATTAAATGACTTTTAAAGTCATGCTTCTTATGGCTGGGCTTATAAAGAATAAAATGATTTAATGTGAAAATTTCAATGGATTTATTTTTCAAGTAGATGACAGGAAAATGAAATAATTTGTGTTTTAATATTTAAAAAAGAGACATGACAACCCTTTGACTGTGTGAACACGGCCGACTCGAGCGGAAAAATAGCACCATTATGAGTGTTTTTAGTATTTTCAGTCCTTCAAAAGTCTTTTAATGGACGTGTGACCTACACATAAAAATAAAAATAACTTTTAACTTCTAGGGTGATTGTCTATTTTGACTGGACTAATGTCCATTTAAGTTTTAATATTGCAAAATAAATTTTTCTTTCGTAACCATAGATATAATCCATTATATTCGTGACTTACTCTACTCTTATTGCAGGTAGAAAAATAATCACCTTTAATAAATTGTGCGTTGAACAATTAAAAAAAAAAAAATAAATAAATAATCCTCTCCCTTATCATTTTATTAAAATTAAACCGAACTCATTTCATTTACACAAAGGCAAGAGACTCAACGAACGAATAATTATAATGAATTTATATTAAATTTAATTTCAGATTTTTCGAAACGAATATTCTCATCGATTTGAGATTCAAAATAGGCTCCGGGCAAAGTCACAGTCTTTGTTATGGCGGCGGCACAATGGTTAATGGATATTCTCGTTCATCTCAAACTCGCAAGGATAAACGGTAAGTCAATGCAGACAATATTTTTTTTTTTTTTTTGTTTGTTCAGGAAAATCAATTTTATAATGAAACAACCAACGTGATCATAAATTAAATGAATCTGAAGGAATATTTTGTAAGAAAATGATGTTCATTAAAGTATAAAATTCAATAAATCGCTAAATGTCAACTTTGTCTACACTACAGGGTGTATCAAAAAATATTAGCAAATATTAAAAAAAAAAAAAAATTTGGACAGGTATGTCATTTCATAAAACAAAAAAACAATAATCAAATGGATTTTCTTCTATGACTAAACAAGACATTTCTTAATCAAACCATGACGATGATATGATTTGCAAGAAAATACAATTAATTAAGCAATTACAGTTATTGTGTTGGTTCACAGTAGTTTTTATTGTCTTCACACGCCATATAGTTAAATCTTTAAAAATCAATTTAAACTAAAAGATTGTTTTTTTTTGTTGTAATCTTAATTAAAAGGCAGCTATTAAATTACGAAAACAAAAAAACAACGTCACACACGCGAGAAAAAGGAGAAATCATATACTATTTTATTGCACGCAAAGTTATAGGCATATTTTAGCAATAAAATTATTTTATTTTTCTGCTATACGAGTGCACGTTTTGAAAACATCAACAGTTGTGGATTGTCACGCACCAAACCATTAAAAAAACATATCATATGTTTTTGGATTCAAGGACTATATAAAAAATATGGCATGTGAGTGCAATTTGGTTTTGGTTTGATAATTTAATTCAGATAAGAAAAATTATATACAATTTGTTTATTAAATAGGAATAATTTTAACTGTTAAAAGCTGCTACGATTTTTCGCATTTGCCATCAAAGGTCAGAGAACTGATGAGGAGGATTGTAGAGTTATCTTTTTTTTTTTTATACATAATGAACTTGGTTTGGAAAGATTAAAAAAACGCAATGAAGAAATACATTCATGAATGAATGCAGACTTTTTTCTCATTCTAATAACAAAAAAGGTTAAGAACAACATTTTTAACTGTAAAAGATAAGTATAGCAATTGGCACAATTTTTTTTTTCAAAATTAGTCTATTTCATCATGAAACATCATGAAACGTAAAGAAAACACGTTTTAGAGACATTTTTAAGTGCGTGTGCCGTTGTCGGCGTCGTCGTTGTCGATGGAAATTTGTAAACATGATAACTTTTAATAAAATAAAAATAATTGGAATTTGTAAGGGCCAAAAGTTGAGGAATACCTAAACTTGGCTTAAGTTCAAAATTCTTTCATTTTGAATAAAACCTACTTGTACTTTTTATAAAAAAAAATTTCCAAAATTGTCACTTTTGTATGGGCACTGCTATATTCGCATTTTTTTTTTATTGTTCCAATGAACAACAGTACTGATTTGCAAAACAATGAAGTTATCCAAAAACTGGAATAATTAATTTTTAAAAGTTTTGGTAGAACTCAGAATTTTAAAGAAATATCTTAAAAAAATCACGACAAATCACTTATATTATGATTTCTATAATACAGTTTTCTGGATATCTAAAATAATGCTATTACAACTTATTAATATTATGTTCCTTGTTTTTATAGTCACTTTAAGAGATTCAATTACTCACACTTTAGTCAATTTTCAGAAATAAAAAAAACAACGCATCCCACTCTCAACTTACAAATTCAACATCAGCTCTAAAATAATATCAAATTACAGGACCCTTGAAACCTTGGCACAATTATTTTTTATTACTTTCGTTCAGATGTCAAAAAATTGAGAATAAAAAGTTAACGAATTTGATCTCATTCGAAAATTGACAAATATGAAACTTTTACTACCACATACAAAAATAATGACTTTTTTATTTCTCTACTCATCCGCACCCTTTGATGAAAAAAAAAAAAAACAAAAGAAAAATCTCAGATTTTCTTCACGGCTTTAATCGGTGTTTAAGGCAAAAAATCCCACCTCCTATATACCTACTTTAAAGAAAGTCGAAAATTACCGTGGATGAACGAGTGACATAAAAGGTATTTTCACTTTAATTGAACGCCATTATCGGGAAAAGTTGATGTTTCATTCATTTTTCGTTCAAACCGTCCACACCTTCCGAATATTGGAAGAACAAAGAACAATCACAAAAAAGAAAAAGACAATCTTTTCAGAAACTCAGCAATGAATTTAGCATTCAGCTCACGTAAAAGTGCTTGCCAAAGAAAAAAATCAGTTTCTTTTTTTTTTCGTCTTTTTACCATAACCATTCGAAAAAAAAACGAACAAACAAAAAAGAAATCACTTCTTGTCCCAAAACATAATAATCATAAAGGAGATGTGGATAGGTCAGTGACGAAGACATTTCTTTGGTGTGCGTCTTTTTCGTTCCAATATCAAACGGATTTACACATAATCCCTGAGAAAATTCTTAAAGGTCCCCGATTAACTAAAACTGTGTGCCTTATAGTCTTCGGCTGGCTTCCCAATATAGACAAAGACAATTGACACTGAGTTTTCGCATAAAAATGAAATTTGCCTATGGCTTTGTCGAGTCTTAAATTGCAATCTTTTGCTGTAATAAACGTAAACAATTATTATGTTGTCGGAATAATTTGCTGATGAAAAAAAAAAAAAAAATTCTGTCGGAATGCAGATAAAAGTAAGCTTTTTGATGACAAATAAAATAAAAACACATAAGGAAGTTATTAGCACCCACACTATCATAATATAGGTATTTTGTACTATCTACTAATGCGCACATGAGGAGACGACATTTTGATATCCGGAATACCGGAACTGTCGATATGTGCTCAGGCGGAACACAAATACTAGCTCGTATGTACATTATATAGACTATACATATGGGAAGGTTCTTCAAAATTATGTTAACAAATTGTGCATTAGGCAAGGCAAGGCATTTCATGGTATGTTTGTTATACAAGGTGACATGATGGCATACTTATATCCATGCAAAAAGATGTCTCTCGTTGCAGCCTCGAACCAAGGGAATTGGAGTCAATGGAGCGCATATTTTCTTCATAAATGTCTCGGCTACAGACAAGAATGCACTCATGCATGGCAATGCCAGGAACGTGAACCTATAGAGCTGGAATAAAAGATGGAAATTTTAAGGATGCATCATCAAGTGCTTAGATGTGTGAATAGCTTCGCTTGTTTTTTTATTTATTCAAAGTGTCAATAAAGGCGTTTTGCCATGAGGAAATTAGAATCGATGGCATATAGTTGAGGGTAAAAGTTGTTGGTTCTTATTTTTGTTACGAGAAAAACAACAATGTAATGTTAATTTGCGTGTGTTACGTGCGGTTTAATAACATTGTGTTTAAGGCAATTTTAATTTGAGCAAAACTGATGATAGTGTTTTGAAGGTTTTGATGTTATGGGCTTATGACTTTGTCTTGATTCTGATTTAAGAATATAAGTGCGTTTGATTGAGATTAAGGTTAGTAAAAAGAAATGTCCATTGTACTTATTATGGAACGTTGGCCCAGAGTGAAAGTTTGGTATCAAATGAAAGGTAGATTTTAGCTTGTTATGTCAGGCCTTGAGATAGAGCCTAACCGATTTTTTAACCTATTCCTTTAAAAGGCGAAATTTTGTAAATATGGGCACGAAAATTGGTTTCTTTTGAAACAGTAGTTTATATGACATATCAACGAGTATAAGTTTTCCAAAAAGAATTGAATGCTGCTAAAGTAAACATAAGCTTTAGATTTCAACTAAAAAAAAAGTGAAAAAAACAGTTAGGCTACTATGGCTCTCACGGCCCAATATTTTTCCAGTATTTTTCTTTGGAGAGTCAAGATATTTGAGCCCACCAACAGATTTGGGAAAGGGTGTCGAAAATCGTGTTTTTAATAAAATTCTACCTAAAGTAGGCCTCGAAGAGTGGTCATAGAAACCAAATTTATCTTTTGCAACAGGTTTTGACTCTTTTAACTCGTATCTAGTATCAGAATTACTCTACCATTCAAGTTTTTGAAATATTAAAAAACACTGTTTTTGTGATGCTTTGGATAAAGAAAGGTTTCATTCAGAATCTCAGCTGATAGGAATAGGAATCAAAATAGTATTTGTTCTTCAATAAACAAAATTGATTTCTATTTGGCAATACCTTCTCTGATGTCGTTCGGGGCTTAGAGGAAGTCTACATACAGAACTTTGGTACGAGTGTCTCTGTGATAGGGGCGATAAACAGTGAGAATTTTTATAAAAGTATACTGTAAAATTAATTATTGTTTCTTTTTTGTTTTCTTTAGTTTAGATAAACAAACTGGCAGATTATACGTTTCTGAAAATAAAAGAATTAATGCTACATTTTGAAATTAGATTTGACTTAGCTTTTCACTGCTTAAAAATGTGAAGTGGAAATGACAGAAATATTTGTTTGAACACAACTTCTACCTAATATTTAATACATATAACAAAGCTTAACGTGCTTGTTTTCTCTTCACATTCGTCTATCATTCGAAATTTACTAACTTGGTTTTTAAAGCAAAGAAGTCCAATATTTTCCAAAGAAAATTCAGATCCCATAATTTATGTAACAAACTTTGTCCTCTACATAAATATCTTCATAGTTTTTTTTGCATGCTATCCTTTCAAGATGAACAAATAAAAAAAAATACAATAAAACACCCTTTCACCTACAAGTCAAAAAAGATTAAACACTACTTTTTTCATTCTTCTTTTATAACCTTTTTTCCTTTGCACAAAATGAGAGACTTGATTAAAATTCTGACAAAAATTACTACACTCACTTTCTTCGAAGATTTATATCTTTTGTTGAACTCGAAGATATTGCAAGATACTTTATCACTTCTTCAGACAGATAATATACCTATACTCGTCGACTCGTAGTTCTTGTCTTCACGTATGTTTCAAAAAATAGAAATAAAAATTATATTTTCAGGAAACTATTATCACTTCGTGTACGTTTGCACCATTTGTTTCATCTTTTCGTTCTGAGCTTTCATCAAGTCAAGGAAGTTGACCCTACATCTTTTTGATGTATCTATATCTTTTAACGGGATATTATATTCTAGTTTCTGAATAGGAGGAGGAAATCATTAATCTTTCTTTCATGAGTTGACATTAAAAGTTTAAATTGAATGAACTTCCTAGAGTAACAAGAAGAAGGTTAAAGACCTGATACAACTACTTAGATAGTTTATTTAAACTGATTACACTTTAATTATAGTTTATTGCTCACCCATATTCCCAATCTTAAGCAATTTTAGTGCAGATGGTATGATTTTCAAAACAAACTTACCAACCAAGTTAAATGGGTATCAGAACTTCATGACACCACAAATTAAAAGAATTATTAACAACTGACCTGAAAAAAAATAGAAAAAATTAAAAATTAGAAAAAAATACAAAAAAAAAAGAAAAAAATCAACAATTAAAACTTCATTTCGTGCAACCACATTTATTAAGTGTGACTGGCAATGGTGGTGGTAGCCAGTTGGACATGGTTGTATCTTTTTTTTTTGATTAATTAAATTAATTTATGTAATCGCCAGCTGAGTGTGATGGGTTGACAAATCTAAAACACTCTATTGCAGGATGGTCGGTACGCGCGTACGGTGGTTGCAATGTCGGCCAGCAGCGAAAAAAAAGTTATGGAATTAAATTTTAAGCAAGTTTTACCACATAGCCACCCGTATAAACTTAGCATGACAACTTTTGAAAAGGTAATTTTTTTTTGGCTCAGTAATTGCCGTATAATTGCCGCATTTATGCCGTGAAGTCAAAAAAATTGCCGCGTTCTTAGTTTGGTCAGAATTTGATCGGAAGTGTTTGTCATGCTAACTTTATATAAAGTTAGCATGACACTTTTTAATTTTTGGTCAAATCAAATTTTTTTTTGCTCATTAATTGCCGAATAATTGCCGTATTTATGCCGTGAAATCAAAAAAAAAATTGGGCTCTTTGTTTTTTCAGAAAAAAATAAAAACTTTTTTTTAAACCCAAATTCCATATAAAGTTAGCATGACACACCCTGTATTTCGTTAATCACTGGTCAATATCAAATTTTTTTTGGCTCATTAATTGCCGCATTCGGTTTATATGTAAACTGCAAAACCAAAAAAACTGCCGCGCTTTTGGTTAAAAAGAAAAAAAAAAAAACATTTTGTGACGTCATTCCATATAAAGTTAGCATGACATATCCAGTATTTCGAAAATCACCTGTCAAAACTAAAATTTTTTTTGCTCATTAATTGCCGCATTGGGTTTATATGTGAAATGCAAACTCAAAAAAATTGCCGCGCTCTTGGTTTTTTCAGAAAAAAATAAAAACTTTTTTTTAAACCCAAATTCCATATAAAGTTAGCATGACACACCCTGTATTTCGTTAATCACTGGTCAATATCAAATTTTTTTTGGCTCATTAATTGCCGCATTCGGTTTATATGTAAACTGCAAAACCAAAAAAATTGCCGCGCTTTTGGTTAAAAAGACAAAAAAAAACATTTTGTGAAGTCATTCCATATAAAGTTAGCATGACATATCCAGTATTTCGAAAATCACCTGTCAAAACTAAAATTTTTTTTGCTCATTAATTGCCGCATTGGGTTTATATGTGAAATGCAAACTCAAAAAAATTGCCGCGCTCTTGGTTTTTTCAGAAAAAAATAAAAACTTTTTTTTAAACCCAGATTCCATATAAAGTTAGCATGACACACCCTGTATTTCGTTAATCACTGGTCAATATCAAATTTTTTTTGGCTCATTAATTGCCGCATTCGGTTTATATGTAAACTGCAAAACCAAAAAAATTGCCGCGCTTTTGGTTAAAAAGAAAAAAAAAAACATTTTGTGAAGTCATTCCATATAAAGTTAGCATGACATATCCAGTATTTCGAAAATCACCTGTCAAAACTAAAATTTTTTTTGCTCATTAATTGCCGCATTGGGTTTATATGTGAAATGCAAACTCAAAAAAATTGCCGCGCTCTTGGTTTTTTCAGAAAAAAATAAAAACTTTTTTTTAAACCCAAATTCCATATAAAGTTGGCATGACACACCCTGTATTTCGTTAATCACTGGTCAATATCAAATTTTTTTTGGCTCATTAATTGCCGCATTCGGTTTATATGTAAACTGCAAAACCAAAAAAATTGCCGCGCTTTTGGTTAAAAAGAAAAAAAAAAAAAACATTTTGTGACGTCATTCCATATAAAGTTAGCATGACATATCCAGTATTTCGAAAATCACCTGTCAAAACTAAAATTTTTTTTGCTCATTAATTGCCGCATTGGGTTTATATGTGAAATGCAAACTCAAAAAAATTGCCGCGCTCTTGGTTTTTTCAGAAAAAAATAAAAACTTTTTTTTAAACCCAAATTCCATATAAAGTTAGCATGACACACCCTGTATTTCGTTAATCACTGGTCAATATCAAATTTTTTTTGGCTCATTAATTGCCGCATTCGGTTTATATGTAAACTGCAAAACCAAAAAAATTGCCGCGCTTTTGGTTAAAAAGAAAAAAAAAAACATTTTGTGAAGTCATTCCATATAAAGTTAGCATGACATATCCAGTATTTCGAAAATCACCTGTCAAAACTAAAATTTTTTTTGCTCATTAATTGCCGCATTTCACATATAAACCCAATGCGGCAATTAATGAGCAAAAAAAATTTTAGTTTTGACAGGTGATTTTCGAAATACTGGATATGTCATGCTAACTTTATATGGAATGACGTCACAAAATGTTTTTTTTTTTTTCTTTTTAACCAAAAGCGCGGCAATTTTTTTGGTTTTGCAGTTTACATATAAACCGAATGCGGCAATTAATGAGCCAAAAAAAATTTGATATTGACCAGTGATTAACGAAATACAGGGTGTGTCATGCCAACTTTATATGGAATTTGGGTTTAAAAAAAAGTTTTTATTTTTTTCTGAAAAAACCAAGAGCGCGGCAATTTTTTTGAGTTTGCATTTCACATATAAACCCAATGCGGCAATTAATGAGCAAAAAAAATTTTAGTTTTGACAGGTGATTTTCGAAATACTGGATATGTCATGCTAACTTTATATGGAATGACGTCACAAAATGTTTTTTTTTTTTTCTTTTTAACCAAAAGCGCGGCAATTTTTTTGGTTTTGCAGTTTACATATAAACCGAATGCGGCAATTAATGAGCCAAAAAAAATTTGATATTGACCAGTGATTAACGAAATACAGGGTGTGTCATGCCAACTTTATATGGAATTTGGGTTTAAAAAAAAGTTTTTATTTTTTTCTGAAAAAACCAAGAGCGCGGCAATTTTTTTGAGTTTGCATTTCACATATAAACCCAATGCGGCAATTAATGAGCAAACAAAATTTTAGTTTTGACAGGTGATTTTCGAAATACTGGATATGTCATGCTAACTTTATATGGAATGACTTCACAAAATGTTTTTTTTTGTCTTTTTAACCAAAAGCGCGGCAATTTTTTTGGTTTTGCAGTTTACATATAAACCGAATGCGGCAATTAATGAGCCAAAAAAAATTTGATATTGACCAGTGATTAACGAAATACAGGGTGTGTCATGCTAACTTTATATGGAATTTGGGTTTAAAAAAAAGTTTTTATTTTTTTCTGAAAAAACCAAGAGCGCGGCAATTTTTTTGAGTTTGCATTTCACATATAAACCCAATGCGGCAATTAATGAGCAAAAAAAATTTTAGTTTTGACAGGTGATTTTCGAAATACTGGATATGTCATGCTAACTTTATATGGAATGACGTCACAAAATGTTTTTTTTTTTTTCTTTTTAACCAAAAGCGCGGCAATTTTTTTGGTTTTGCAGTTTACATATAAACCGAATGCGGCAATTAATGAGCCAAAAAAAATTTGATATTGACCAGTGATTAACGAAATACAGGGTGTGTCATGCCAACTTTATATGGAATTTGGGTTTAAAAAAAAGTTTTTATTTTTTTCTGAAAAAACCAAGAGCGCGGCAATTTTTTTGAGTTTGCATTTCACATATAAACCCAATGCGGCAATTAATGAGCAAAAAAAATTTTAGTTTTGACAGGTGATTTTCGAAATACTGGATATGTCATGCTAACTTTATATGGAATGACGTCACAAAATGTTTTTTTTTTTTTTCTTTTTAACCAAAAGCGCGGCAATTTTTTTGGTTTTGCAGTTTACATATAAACCGAATGCGGCAATTAATAAGCCAAAAAAAATTTGATATTGACCAGTGATTAACGAAATACAGGGTGTGTCATGCTAACTTTATATGGAATTTGGGTTTAAAAAAAAGTTTTTATTTTTTTCTGAAAAAACCAAGAGCGCGGCAATTTTTTTGAGTTTGCATTTCACATATAAACCCAATGCGGCAATTAATGAGCAAAAAAAATTTTAGTTTTGACAGGTGATTTTCGAAATACTGGATATGTCATGCTAACTTTATATGGAATGACGTCACAAAATGTTTTTTTTTTTTTTCTTTTTAACCAAAAGCGCGGCAATTTTTTTGGTTTTGCAGTTTACATATAAACCGAATGCGGAAATTAATGAGCCAAAAAAAATTTGATATTGACCAGTGATTAACGAAATACAGGGTGTGTCATGCTAACTTTATATGGAATCTGGGTTTAAAAAAAAGTTTTTATTTTTTTCTGAAAAAACCAAGAGCGCGGCAATTTTTTTGAGTTTGCATTTCACATATAAACCCAATGCGGCAATTAATGAGCAAAAAAAATTTTAGTTTTGACAGGTGATTTTCGAAATACTGGATATGTCATGCTAACTTTATATGGAATGACGTCACAAAATGTTTTTTTTTTTTTTCTTTTTAACCAAAAGCGCGGCAATTTTTTTGGTTTTGCAGTTTACATATAAACCGAATGCGGCAATTAATGAGCCAAAAAAAATTTGATATTGACCAGTGATTAACGAAATACAGGGTGTGTCATGCCAACTTTATATGGAATTTGGGTTTAAAAAAAAGTTTTTATTTTTTTCTGAAAAAACCAAGAGCGCGGCAATTTTTTTGAGTTTGCATTTCACATATAAACCCAATGCGGCAATTAATGAGCAAAAAAAATTTTAGTTTTGACAGGTGATTTTCGAAATACTGGATATGTCATGCTAACTTTATATGGAATGACTTCACAAAATGTCTTTTTTTTTCTTTTTAACCAAAAGCGCGGCAATTTTTGTGGTTTTGCAGTTTACATATAAACCGAATGCGGCAATTAATGAGCCAAAAAAAATTTGATATTGACCAGTGATTAACGAAATACAGGGTGTGTCATGCTAACTTTATATGGAATCTGGGTTTAAAAAAAAGTTTTTATTTTTTTCTGAAAAAACCAAGAGCGCGGCAATTTTTTTGAGTTTGCATTTCACATATAAACCCAATGCGGCAATTAATGAGCAAAAAAAATTTTAGTTTTGACAGGTGATTTTCGAAATACTGGATATGTCATGCTAACTTTATATGGAATGACGTCACAAAATGTTTTTTTTTTTTTTCTTTTTAACCAAAAGCGCGGCAATTTTTTTGGTTTTGCAGTTTACATATAAACCGAATGCGGCAATTAATGAGCCAAAAAAAATTTGATATTGACCAGTGATTAACGAAATACAGGGTGTGTCATGCCAACTTTATATGGAATTTGGGTTTAAAAAAAAGTTTTTATTTTTTTCTGAAAAAACCAAGAGCGCGGCAATTTTTTTGAGTTTGCATTTCACATATAAACCCAATGCGGCAATTAATGAGCAAAAAAAATTTTAGTTTTGACAGGTGATTTTCGAAATACTGGATATGTCATGCTAACTTTATATGGAATGACTTCACAAAATGTTTTTTTTTTTCTTTTTAACCAAAAGCGCGGCAATTTTTTTGGTTTTGCAGTTTACATATAAACCGAATGCGGCAATTAATGAGCCAAAAAAAATTTGATATTGACCAGTGATTAACGAAATACAGGGTGTGTCATGCTAACTTTATATGGAATCTGGGTTTAAAAAAAAGTTTTTATTTTTTTCTGAAAAAACCAAGAGCGCGGCAATTTTTTTGAGTTTGCATTTCACATATAAACCCAATGCGGCAATTAATGAGCAAAAAAAATTTTAGTTTTGACAGGTGATTTTCGAAATACTGGATATGTCATGCTAACTTTATATGGAATGACGTCACAAAATGTTTTTTTTTTTTTTCTTTTTAACCAAAAGCGCGGCAATTTTTTTGGTTTTGCAGTTTACATATAAACCGAATGCGGCAATTAATGAGCCAAAAAAAATTTGATATTGACCAGTGATTAACGAAATACAGGGTGTGTCATGCCAACTTTATATGGAATTTGGGTTTAAAAAAAAGTTTTTATTTTTTTCTGAAAAAACCAAGAGCGCGGCAATTTTTTTGAGTTTGCATTTCACATATAAACCCAATGCGGCAATTAATGAGCAAAAAAAATTTTAGTTTTGACAGGTGATTTTCGAAATACTGGATATGTCATGCTAACTTTATATGGAATGACGTCACAAAATGTTTTTTTTTTTTTTCTTTTTAACCAAAAGCGCGGCAATTTTTTTGGTTTTGCAGTTTACATATAAACCGAATGCGGCAATTAATGAGCCAAAAAAAATTTGATATTGACCAGTGATTAACGAAATACAGGGTGTGTCATGCTAACTTTATATGGAATCTGGGTTTAAAAAAAAGTTTTTATTTTTTTCTGAAAAAACCAAGAGCGCGGCAATTTTTTTGAGTTTGCATTTCACATATAAACCCAATGCGGCAATTAATGAGCAAAAAAAATTTTAGTTTTGACAGGTGATTTTCGAAATACTGGATATGTCATGCTAACTTTATATGGAATGACGTCACAAAATGTTTTTTTTTTTTTTCTTTTTAACCAAAAGCGCGGCAATTTTTTTGGTTTTGCAGTTTACATATAAACCGAATGCGGCAATTAATGAGCCAAAAAAAATTTGATATTGACCAGTGATTAACGAAATACAGGGTGTGTCATGCCAACTTTATATGGAATTTGGGTTTAAAAAAAAGTTTTTATTTTTTTCTGAAAAAACCAAGAGCGCGGCAATTTTTTTGAGTTTCCATTTCACATATAAACCCAATGCGGCAATTAATGAGCAAAAAAAATTTTAGTTTTGACAGGTGATTTTCGAAATACTGGATATGTCATGCTAACTTTATATGGAATGACGTCACAAAATGTTTTTTTTTTTTTCTTTTTAACCAAAAGCGCGGCAATTTTTTTGGTTTTGCAGTTTACATATAAACCGAATGCGGCAATTAATGAGCCAAAAAAAATTTGATATTGACCAGTGATTAACGAAATACAGGGTGTGTCATGCCAACTTTATATGGAATTTGGGTTTAAAAAAAAGTTTTTATTTTTTTCTGAAAAAACCAAGAGCGCGGCAATTTTTTTGAGTTTGCATTTCACATATAAACCCAATGCGGCAATTAATGAGCAAACAAAATTTTAGTTTTGACAGGTGATTTTCGAAATACTGGATATGTCATGCTAACTTTATATGGAATGACTTCACAAAATGTTTTTTTTTGTCTTTTTAACCAAAAGCGCGGCAATTTTTTTGGTTTTGCAGTTTACATATAAACCGAATGCGGCAATTAATGAGCCAAAAAAAATTTGATATTGACCAGTGATTAACGAAATACAGGGTGTGTCATGCTAACTTTATATGGAATTTGGGTTTAAAAAAAAGTTTTTATTTTTTTCTGAAAAAACCAAGAGCGCGGCAATTTTTTTGAGTTTGCATTTCACATATAAACCCAATGCGGCAATTAATGAGCAAAAAAAATTTTAGTTTTGACAGGTGATTTTCGAAATACTGGATATGTCATGCTAACTTTATATGGAATGACGTCACAAAATGTTTTTTTTTTTTTTCTTTTTAACCAAAAGCGCGGCAGTTTTTTTGGTTTTGCAGTTTACATATAAACCGAATGCGGCAATTAATGAGCCAAAAAAAATTTGATATTGACCAGTGATTAACGAAATACAGGGTGTGTCATGCTAACTTTATATGGAATTTGGGTTTAAAAAAAGTTTTTATTTTTTTCTGAAAAAACAAAGAGCCCAATTTTTTTTTTGATTTCACGGCATAAATACGGCAATTATTCGGCAATTAATGAGCAAAAAAAAATTTGATTTGACCAAAAATTAAAAAGTGTCATGCTAACTTTATATAAAGTTAGCATGACAAACACTTCCGATCAAATTCTGACCAAACTAAGAACGCGGCAATTTTTTTGACTTCACGGCATAAATGCGGCAATTATACGGCAATTACTGAGCCAAAAAAAAATTACCTTTTCAAAAGTTGTCATGCTAAGTTTATACGGGTCACATAGCCATCCATAGCTTTTAACTCTCGTGTCTCATGTGTCTGCTTTAGGGAAGGGGAACTTAGTTTTCATGCAACTTTATTATTATGGTTCCATCATGATGATGAAACTTTTGTTAAAGTCTGGTTTTGACAAGCACCGACAATTGCATTAGTCTAATGGTTGGAATATAGCTGGCTCTCAATTAAAAACAAAGTTTTGCGTGTCCCTCTCTAGAGTTTCTCTAGAGACAAAATAATGGAAACGATAAAAAGTTTTATAAATATTTACATTTCGATGGAGAGCGACAGCGAGTTCAGTAAAAGAAATGTGTTTGACGTGTTGAAACTGGCCAAATGTAAAAATTGCTCTTAATAAAAGTTTTGTGATAAGACTATCGAAGAATTCGATTGGTATGGAATCACAATTATTTGTTGTATATTTTTTTGTATAATGGGACAGAAAACTGTTCCATTAGCTCCTCTTGAAAAACATTATTTGATAGTGGAAACTAGCAAGGAACTTGAAAGTTAATCTTTTCATTATAAGTGAAAGGGAATCGGTCTCTAACACTGAAAAAAATATCCTTAAGATTACGATGTCAACATTTAAATGTGAAATCCTACCCCGATAATGGAAAGGACTTTTAATTTTATCACTTATAGAAGTAGAGTCACACATTACATCGTAATTTTTACTGTACCTAATATTTTTTCAGACTATGCTATGGCAAAGGAAATTTTGTTATGAAAAATATCGAAACAAAAATTGTTTGATAACTTAACAGCTATTTTAATGTTGTTTGAATTTTACCTACTTTTGTATTTTAGTGGATTTTTTTGGAATCCCCAAATTTTATTGCTTCGAACTTTTTGAGAATATCATTTTTTGATATACCTACATACGTCCTCGAAAGCTATTCCTTTCCAAAGTGATCAAATTTGAAATTTAAGGTGCATTAAATAATTTGACTTGCCGCAACTTTGCTGCCCTATTTACACATTTTACAATTTTTTTGTTTTCTCCCTTATTTAACAAATTTTTTTTTGACTTTATTTATTTAGTTTGATGGCTATGGCAACCCTAAGGATCCACTAACGCCTCTACCGATTTTTTTGAGACAATGTTTGTATCATATTCAGAAATTTATTGAAGTGAAAAGGTTTGGTGTAAATTTGAGAAAGATGTTCTTAAAAAAGGATTTCAAAAAATATAGGCATTGCAAAAAAAGGTTTCCGAAGTTAAATAAAATATAAGACAGAGTCGGACGAAATCGCTCATTTGGCTTAGTTCTCTCAAAATGTAGCAGAGCTTTTAGTTAAATTTAAATTCACGACTGGATTTAAGGGTTTTCAAATGGGGACCTGACAACTTTGGATTTAATTTGTGAACGCACCCTTTCACAAATCATCGAACTGTCATTGTCAATTTATTCAGTAAACTCAACATTTCATCATGAAAAAGTACACGGTTGAGCAACGTCTGCAAATTATAAAATTTTTCTACCAAGTTGCCCTAGAAGACGAGTTGAGTGCAAACATTTGAGTCTACATATTCGTTGTGCGATGTTGCCGTGTCAGTGAGACAACGGGTTGTACGAACAACCGCAAAATCTCAGACTTAGGGTCAAGAAACAGTTTTTTTGGAATTTTATCAATTCGAAAAAATCTAGCTTTGCCAATTTTTCACCAAATTTATATTTTTTGCATAGATGAAGGTCGACAAAACCGTTTTTTGCCCTTACCTCCAGAATACACTTCTACATGTAAAAATTTAGTTTGTAGCTCTCATAGCTCCACGCGTCTGTACAAAAAAAATCTTTTTTGAAACTACATTATGTAAAATCAAACAATTTAAAAATCCTCATCCAAAAATTGTAATTTAATTGAAAAAAATTTTCACTTTTTGTTTGCGTTTCACTAATTTCTTCTGCCAGTGTATTTCAAAAATGTGGTTACTGATAAAGGTAATACAAAAATTAATGAAACAACAAAATAAAACTGCTAGTACAAAGTTTCGCGTCGATTACCAATAAAAGGCATTTAAATCGGGAAATCAGTCTCATTTTGTCAACATTCAATAACCAACTTTTATCTGTTGAATTACATTCCCTTTCCTTGAATAAAAGTCGTCTATCATGAAGAATAATGTCTTCATGGTGCATGAATAGGATTTTAATAAAAATAAACAAGAACTCACACCCTTATACGATACTTGAAATGCAAATTAAGTTGAAGTCTTCTTTTTTGGAAACTCCACATTAAGTATTCGGTTCTCTTTTATTGTTTAAATTAAATCATTGCCTTCTTCTCTGAGACATTTTCATTGCATTCTACCAAAATTCGTCCTTGTTCTCTAAAATTAGGTTCTCCATACTTTATAGCAGAGATTATCAAAATTTGTTACAAAAGCCAACCAGTGAGTGAGAAGTACCTATGCAAATGTACTACTTGTCTTAAATAAGCAGGTAAACATTGTGAAGGAATTATCATCTAGTTCCATTTCGTCCTTGATACACACCATTCTTCTACTTCTTCATTTAGATTTAAATAATTCATTGCCTTAAAGGGCTTTTGTGAAGGAATGTTAGGAACGAATATGATGAAACTTTAATGAAAATCAACGCTACTCCGACTCCACCTTTTATAAGAAAAAGACTTTGCTTAACATTAATTATTCAAAATTTATTCAGCAATCGTTCTGGAATTGTTGTGTTCCCAGATGAATTATTTGTGAGGAATGAAAATTGCCTTTTTGATCGTCTAACATCTATCATAAGACCCAAAATGTCATAATCCAAAAAAACGAATATAGGAATAAAGATTTATGTTGGGATACCTCTACAACACTGATGACCAGAAGATGACTTAAATTTGTTTTTCACTGCCCACTTGGGGATTTTCTCTTGGTATCTTAATGCTTCTCAAGAGTTCCTTCCGAAAAACTTTTTTTTTTTTTTTTTTTTTTGACTGGAAAGATAGAATAATTCCCACGCCCAAGATATATGTATAAAGATAATGGATTTGCTTATTCGTATACCTACATACGAGTCTATGGACAAGGATAGACCTTTTATTCTATTTCAACTGTTGCTGTTGGCCACTTAAATATGTAATTGAACTTAAAGATGTACAATTTCTTCAAAGCACCTTCAGCACTTAGCAAGAAGCTGACTTGAGACTATATAAAATTTATAATTCAATTATATTTCTCTAATCACTCCAAAGTTTATGGAAGAGAGAAATGCAGTCACGTATCTGGATTTTAAATTCCCAAAGTGCATGTAAATGTTGTTTTAGACAAAAGTCTGTCTGAAGCCATGTCTGCGTCTCCTTCTTGAAAACACGTATTTCATTATTTGGCAGAATAAACTTTAACACATTCGAAAGAGTTTTGTATCTGAAAGACGAACATCAGTAAGTTGTATTGATGATAGATGAGCTGATAAACTTTATACACACTTTTATAGTTTCTTCAAAGTTGTATGACTTCGATTTTTAAAAGTTCAAGTTAGATACAATTGTTCAAGAAACTGGATATACTTTAGGAGCTAAGAAAACTTTTAACTATATCTCGAGTCGAGAATCCATTAAATTCTACCATACAAAAGAGTATGTATTAAAGATCAGAAGTGGGATAGCACAGTTAATAAAGTAGTGCGTAAATCCAATTAATGCTCAGTTATTCGGTCTTTTGATCCTTATTTGTACATCACCTTTTCACCTACTTTTTGCCAACCTACAATCAGTAAAATCTTCCAGTCAATTAGTCTAATTAATTCCCACTAACAAAATTTCAACTATAATTTATAGTTCACTGAATTGCATAATTTTCTAACCAATTCAATAATAATACCTCCATAGAAGCCACTCAGGTCTCTGTGCGGCAGGCGGCTAGCCTATCCTTGACAAAAAGGATCAATTAATTCAAAATGTGTCGCTCTCAAATAAAAATGTCAAAACAACGATGAGGACGAGGACGAGAACGAGAACGAGAACGACACGACGACAAGGACTAGACGATGATGATACCGCAAAGTAGCTAAAAGCATAACTCGCGCACAACTCATGAATAAAAGCTTCAAGATGTCATAAATTTTATAATGAATGAAAGACTCATTTAAAAGTGTCAATCAGTATGTATGCGGCGTGTGGCATGCGGCACGGCAGCATGGCACAAGTCACAAAGTTAAAGTACTCTGCAATGACGTCAGGCTTATGATTATGATGCTTTGTGGTTATTAAGCGGAACTCTATAGCTCCCTATTAAAACAAGAAAAAAAAAAATAATAATGGTGAACTTAACCCACTTCTGAGAAAGGTAAATATTGTTGATTTGTTTCTAAACAAATTCAAATGCAAAGTAAGAGTGTTGGTACTTAGGTACTGGGTGGGTTCACAATTTGGCAGGATATAAGATAAGCTTTATGGAGTTTTATTATTGTAAAGAAAAAAATTAAATACGTTTTATATGGAAATAAAAATAACAATAAATCTTACAATGGATGGATGTGGCTGTTACTCGTAAGAAGCTTACTTGTAGGTGAGGGATGCTTTGGAAATTAAATTAATTTTTATTGCTGTGAATATGTTTTATGAAAAATTACAATGTTATTACATGGCAATCATACGCTGTTAGCTTATTCATCAGAAAAAAAATAATGATGTATGATAAACGCGATTTTCTAGAAAATAACATGCACGGCTGGGGCACATGTCTGAAGTTGCTTAAAAATTTTTATTTTAAAATTGTTTTAGAAGTTCTGACAAAAAATTATTTAAAAATTAATTAAAAATGTTTATTCGTTGCACATATAAAAAGGAAATTTCAAAATTTGTATGAGATTTCATAAAATTCCAATTTTTAATGCCGCCGAATCTAATTTTCGTTCAAAAATTTTACGATATAAAATACACTTTTTCTTCCAAAATTTAATGGCCTCAGTATAAGACTTATTGAAATTTACCTTTTTTCAACAAAAATTGAAGGGCAAATATCATGGAGGTGGAAAATTTGATATCCAGGTTTTTTTTTTTAAATCAAAATTACACTAAATTAGAATTTACTTCTGACCTACCGCTTAAAGTAATTAAGATAAATCTTCGAATGTATTAAGTATGTGTTAAAAAGAGTTAGATTTTTTTTTTTATTTCAACTAACATACCTAACCGAAAAATCATTCCGGGAACGCTTCCATAACTCAAAAAATTGAAATTCAAGTGACAAACAAAACGTGCCTTACAAAAAAAAGAGAACATTTATTATTTTATTTAAACAAAAGTTGTCCGAATATCCAAAATATCAATTTTGTATTTATCTAACTTGCAGATGGTGCTACAAATGGTTTATAATGATTTGCACAGTGAAATTTCGCACCTTTATGATTTTGGCCCCTAATTTTGGTAAAAAAAATGAACCTCAATATGTAATTTTTTTTTTTCAACAATAAACCCAACAACGCTTTCTACATTTGGTTGACTAAAAATAAAGCCAATGAATTTTGGACGAGAAAATTGTTATGTACAATTTTGAAAAAAAAATCAGCTAAAACATTTTGAGAAAATGTTCTATCCTATCTAAACAGGAAAAACTATACCACTTTCTTTACTAGTTGTTTTCCTTAATGGCATAAAGGCTTAAGTATTTTTGAATATCAGCATTTGAATTGGTTGGATTTCAGTTTAGAGCACATACAAGTTTATTTTCAATTTAACGACAAATGCAAAAATTTCAAAATTTGTTTAAAAAAGAGTTGATTAGCTTAAAATTTCGATCTTATATTTAAATCAAATTTTTTGTGCATTTTTAGTGCTTATTAAAAAACAATCCAATTTTGTGTGTTGTTGTTATATTAAGTGAGTTTTTTTACTTTTTTTCAAAACAAAAATCGCAGTCGCTGGTTTGCTATCCAATATTTTTGTTATAAATGAAGCAAATACGTCACATCAGCCAGACTGTTATTTTCTCACATAATAAATCTAAAATGCGTACACATGATTGTTTAGCGTTCTATCCAGTTTAGTCAAATTGGTACCAGCTTTCATAAACTTCATAGTGGTGTTGAAATCTTCTTTTTCGGTAGTGCAAGTGTTGGAGTAGACTTTGCAACGCGTATACAAGAAAATAATTAAGGATTTGCAAAGTATGACATTTTCGTCCATAGTTATAATTTATAAATATTAATTACACAGTTTTGATTATTCCAAATTCGAAATATCGCATGCTAAAATTTTTTTTTCAATTTATTTAGATTTCATTTCGTCAACTACTATTTTTGCCTATTTATCGAAGGTAATCGATATTTATCTTTCAAATTTATCTAGCTTTAACTAACTTTAAGTGCATAACCTATCTACATATGTTATTTATTTACACAAGTGTAGGTACTTTATATTTGCAAACAGTGGTTTGAAGTACCTAGAAGTTTAGTCCATCAATCAATCAACAACAATTACTATTTATCATTCAATATCTTAAATTAGATTTAATATCATTATTGCGTTTGATCGAAACATGTGTTACATTCTATTCAAAGAGTACTGAAAGAGATAACTAAAATGCAAACATAGATATTTATAAAACTTGTATACTAATTGATAATTATATATGTAATTAAAATAATCAATAATTTTATTTTTAAAATATGATTTTAAAAATGATTTATCTTTTGTTTTAAAACCAATTTTAACATAAAAACTTAGATAACTTAAATATTAACCATTTTTAAGTTGATCTCAAAGTGTTAGAAGACCAAAATGTTACATACTTCTTGAAAAGTTTAATCAAAGAAAGGATATAAGAAAACTTTTGCTAGGTCCAAACATTGAGCATTTATATTTTTTATTTGTTTTGCTAGAAAGGTCATGTGTAAATACACAAAAAAAGAAAAAATCGTATAAGAACTTAGACAACCAATCGAACTCCTTGAGTTCAAGAGGTGAAACACGTGAGTGCTGCTTCCAAAGAAAATATATTACATAAAATAGTTTTATATTTTTATGGACATACAGTTGTGGGCGAAAAAAAGTTGACTTTTTCTCCATGTGAATTTTCGAAAATAGGAAAAAATAGACTGCTAGAATTTTTTGTCAATTAAACTCATTCACTAAGAACTCTATTGTTTTAAACAGATTTTAAAAAGATACTTTAAATTTTTAATTCTTTAAGTTTATATATTTGATAGTGACGATTCATAGAAAAACCGTCATGTAAAAGCTGCAGAATTAAGTAATGTCCTCTAAATGTGGAAAAACTTTGAACAAATTTGATTTAGTGTAGAAGACTTCTCTTCCAATTCGAATTTCGCTGTATCCTATTCATTGACTTCGATAAATGGAAAAACATTCTAAATTACATTTTTATTTTATTAGACACGGAATAGGAATAGTCAAGGGAAGACTCGTATATAACAGAAACGATCTCCATTGACAAAAAGTCTATGTTTCATCATTTTTTATTCACACGAAACAATATATTCATTTGATAACAACATGCACATTTCTGCCACAACTTAAACACTTTACAGGCCCCTTTTTTGAATTCATGTTAATAAAAGAACACATCATTGTGACTTATTCCAGAAGGAAGCACAACACAACACACACAACAAAAAACCTATTAACTGGAAAACAAATAAAATTCACACAAAAAATATAACAAAACAATTTGGTTCCGCCTTAACGGTTGAACTCGAATCGCGTGAAAAAGGGTTGAACTTTTATTTACTTGACTATCAAATGTTTTTTTTTTTGTTGTATGTTACATGTTACTGAGCCTAGAACAGATGACTGAACACACCAAAAACGATACCAAATCATTGCAGAAGGTTCTTCTTTCTTCTTGGTCTGCTTCTGCCAACAAGCTCTTGTTCCTCTGTGCTTATGGTACACACAGCTGGTGAACTACCACAATATTTTGTTGCATGCCATCATCATGGATGATGATGATGATGGTGATCAACCAAACTACACACCAGTACATGTATAGGATATTCATATATAAGCGAGGAAGAACTGGAGAGCTCTCATGATGTGGGCGAGAGATTTGAGCCCATTGTTTCCTAACCCTCTGTGCCGTAGACCGAAATGATAAAATGCACGTATGAATGAGCATACTTCCTCTTCTTGCACAGAATCGCTTCAAGGGTACATCCGGTATAGCGTAAAGTAAGTGCCAGAATGAACACAAATTTATGTGAGGGTCTCTCTGTGTAAATATTTGACTGGGTCTGAAGGAATTTGAAACCTACTGAACGAGTTGTAAAATGCGCACAGAGGGACACAAGGGCATTGTTCTCTATTGGTTTATTGATTCAAAGGAAATTATTTTATAAATGCTGCTGCTGCTGCTGACTCACACACAATCCAGATGAAGAGATTCATTTAATTAACTTGAGAGAGATGGAGAACACACACGAATAAAAGGATGAAGAATAAGAAGTTAATTTGGCAAATTAAGAGATGGATTATGGTTTTGCTTTTGGGGTTATTAAACGTTAGTGTGGGTAAGTAAGTGGTTATTAAAAATTACATGAGATTTGTCTCAAAAGATAACACAACCGAGACAGTAAAATTTGAACAAAGAAATAATACAAACTGGAGCTTGTCTGCTAATTTTAAATTATTGTTTTTTTGTTATTTTTGTTTTGACAACGACAAATCTTCAAAAACAAGACTTTGCACTTTCACTTTACTTGACTTGAGTAAACGCACATGAAATATAATTATTTTGGGTTAATTGATGTTTTAATTATTCAAAAAATTGATGAGACAGAAAATGAAAATCAAAAATTTAAGATGATTTTCATTTTCGAGGGATTTTTATTTTTTGGGGGTCAAAGTTTAACGAATAACTAAGGCAATGAGAACGAGAGTGGTATTATTTTGTTTGTGCTGTTGTTTTAAAAGATGCCAACTAATGTTAATTGTAGCCCAAATCAGTCTTTTTGTTCAACTGATTAATTGAAGACGTATCAATTTGTAACTGTTGCAAAACAGCAACTAGGAAACTCTGGTTTTCATGGCCTGTTGACTCAATCTAAAGAATTTGGCACGTATAATATATTTTAACTAATAATAGACCATACTACCATACTTCTAGGTTTTTGGGTTTTCGGGTTTCTTTTTTTTTGTTAGGATTTTGGGTTTTATGGACATTAAATTTTCGGGACTTCTAGACTAATATTTATAGACGGACGGACAGAATCCCGAAATTTAAAATCCACAAAACCCAAAATCACGAAATCCTAGGAATCCACGTATCCTTAAAATCCAAGATCCAAAAAACAACCCAGAATGCCTTAAAATATTGAAAACCCAAAATTCCAACGAAAAATCCGTAAAAATTAAGTAATTTTTTTCATTTTATATAATTTTGCAGGATTTTTACGTCAGTGTTTTGGGTTTTCGGGATCCCAAAAAACTCAAAATCCAGAAACCCCGAAACAGAAAATGAAAAATTTTTCTGGATTTTGGGTTCCTAGGTTTTCAGAGTTTTGAGTTTTCTGGATTCTGTTTTGTTTTGGGATTTTATATTTTATTAGATTTTCCGGATTTCGGGTTTTCTGGATTTCTACTCTCGGGAAAATAATAAAATATACTGGAATTTAGTAGTTCTTCGTATTTTTTACAGCAAGATCTATTGCTAAAATTTCAATCCGTCATTTCTCAACATAAGGCCGAGAAGACGAGCAAACACCTAGAGCAGCCAATTGTTGACAACCAGGCCGATCAGCCCCCGCGCGCCGCCCTTCCCTAGCCACACCACTGATTGGAGCATTACCCTTCTGAATTTGAGACAAGGCATTCTTGGTGCACCATTTCAAAGAGTTACTAAAACTCATCGTCAAGTTCAGAATGGTTAAAATTACAATTCCAGTCCATAATTAAAATTTTGTTGATACACCCTCCCCTTTTACCTACAACACTCCTCTTTTTCCAAATTATATCCTAAGGATTGCAATACATACATCAAATCCGATTGAGATAATATGGTTCACCAAATCATCACCCTAACCTAACATAGCCTTGAGCTAATCAGGCAAATACGTCAAAACATTATTTATAATTAATTTGAACAAAATTAAATCTCAATAACCTTGATGACTTTTTAAAAATACAAAATTAAATTACCTCTTTTTTTGTCATATATCCTTGAGTTCTATTAATTCATCAACTTGACATCCTTGTTGCAATATTTGATTCAAGCAAAACTATTGTACCTTAAAACAAACCCCCTCAGCATTATATTTTCAGCTTAAAGTTTTATTTTACTTTTCAATTTAAAAAATGTAAATACCCTGTCTAACATTTCCAACATTTTATTTTCCTTGAATGAGTTGCCAGGATAAATTCAATTCTATGAAGAGGGCACTTGAAATTTATTTCACATTTTTGTTTTCCACTAGAATCAACAGTAAATTGCATTTATTTTATCTTATTTTATTTTTGTATTTTGTGTTTCATGGCTCCGTGTCATGTTTCCGGGAAAGAATAAAAGTTTTTGTTTTTATTTTTGAGTGTGTGGTATCCCTATAAATGAAGATGGATGACATTTTTCATAAATTTCAAGAGACAATTCATTGCATTTGCTGTGCAGTGCGGTGCATTCGACCCATTTTTTTTTAACGAAAAATGAAACATCTAACTTCCCCCATTCCAATAAAAGTTCATTAAAAATTTAAAACTTATGCTTTTTTTGTTTTGTTTATGTATTTTGAAATGCTCAAAGCGTATTTTTTTTGTTCGTTCTAACGAATTGCCTAGCACGTAACAGTTAGTGCTGCTCAAGTTGAGATAACTTCAGCATCAATGCGATACGTGACTCATGATATCAAAACTTTTCCGCCTTCAAAATAATGAAAGGAAAATCTAAATCTCGCAATGAAAAAAAAAATGTATGTGTGTACTTGAAGCATTGCGCCATTTGTTATTTATTTTCCATCCTTGTATTTTTTGTATTTTTATTTTATTTCGTCCTTTTTTCCTCTTCTGTCTCTCTCTCTGAACGAATAAAGAACTTCTTCTTCTTCTTCATTTGAGTAACGCTTTAATGTCCTTTGCAAAAATAAGTTGAAAATGAAAAATAGCGAACATATGTGGCATCCTCATCGTCGGTGGCGTCGTTACCGTGTAACGCCATCTTTCGTTTCGTTTTTTCTGCAAAATGACTTTGGATGGTTTGGATCTTCATAGGTGTTTTATTTTAAATTATGCATTCAAATTCACCATTTATGTGTGTGCTTTGTTCACCTATCCTTTTAGGCGTTGTGTGAGTTTTTTTTTTCTTCATCCTTTTAAATGCCATTAAACGTATTCAGTTTTTGTATATCATTTTTAGCCGCTGAGGTTTGAATGATGTGACGGATATGATGGGTTAAAGGGATAAGGGACAAAATATGATGATATAGCTTAAAAATTATGAAAGTTTCTTGAATGCGCCAGTTTTTTTTTATGTAACGGAAACTGTTAGACAAAATTAAATGGTTTAACTTTAAGAATCTTTCTGCAACGACATTTTTTCAAAAATTTACGCTAGACCATTTTAAGTTGAATGCTTTAATTTATTTAACGAATGTCATTTAAAGCAATCTTAAACTTCAAGTTTAAATTCTCATTTGTTGCTGAAATTCTTTTGTAACGTATGGGATGACGAAGCTCGCTTAAAATTTATAAAAAAGGCAATTTTGAGAGTTTTTGTGTGGAAATAATGACGTCTATAAAGCACATATGTTGTCGTATCCCTAATATGTTTTATATTTTTTTAAGGTCGAATATTAATATGTTCCTACTGGCAGTGAGTAAAAAAAGGATATCAAATATAATTCGAAAATACGAAATTATGTAAAAAAAGGGATATTCGTTGTAAACTCCATTATGAACCTTCACTTTAAAGCGAAATAATGTGACATATCCCTTCAACTGGTGATATATTTAAATCTTTTATATAATTTATGCAGAATACCCAACAAAAGAAATTACTTTTAAGGGTTTACTTGAAAAAATAAGGGTTTAAAAAAGAAATAACAAATTAGTATTTAAATAAAAACTAAACGCACCCTTCAACTTTTTGTTTTTTTGATCTGTCAAAATGTCAAAATGACAACCAAAATTTAAATTTTTTCGTGGAAGTTCACTAAGAAACATGGTTTTTTAAATTTAAACAAATTAAAACAAAAACTCTGAGTAGGTAATTAGTATTTAATTTGCTAGTGACGCAAGGGTAAGCAAGTGCTTCAGTTTTGAAATGAGCCAAAAGGCAGATTTTTTTCAAATCTGAAAGTGTATTTGGTATTCGAAAATCTTAAATCATGGATTTCAGAACGCCATCTTCCATGCGTGAAATCAGCAATTTTGAAATATCTAAAAAACTATTAGTTTTAGTGGAGATGTTGTCAGAACAAAGAATTAGAAAATGCAGGTGTCTTTTATTTGCGCCTACAATAATTGTTTATGAGCTGGATGTATTTTTGAGTTTTTGAAAATTCAATTTAAATTTGTTTTTATTTTTTTTGCATTTTTTCCTCCAAGAATCTAAAGTAAAAAGCCTCAACGGTAAATAAAGAGGAACAAACAATTTTCAACATTTTGATGACTAGAATGTCGTAGTCAAAAGTAGTGGTAGAGTAACTTAATTTTTTTTGAAATGGCGGGTAAAATTTGAGTCGATTTAGTAATTGATATACTATAGGGGTCAACAAATTTTGGGGCGTCCATGAATTGTAACATATTCAACAATCATATCGATAAAAATTGTACAGCAACGGGCTCATATTGAAATTTTAATGTATTACTTAGTCCAGTTTTGGTAGCTTTAACTTTTGTCAGCAATATAGGATAATTTTAAAAATGTATTGAAATATCAAAATTGCTTTCACCATTATTACTATACCGTACACGTAGTGTTAAGGATAAGTATAGTAATTGGAACATTTTTTTTTCAGAATCATTCCAATTCACCATGAAACATCATGAAACGTTAAGAAAACACGTTTTCGAGACATTTTTATGTGCGTGTGCCTGAAACTTAGGTTAAGTTCGATATTCAGCTATTTTGAATAAAACCTTCTTGTATTTTTTGTACAAAAAACCTTTCAAAAATGTCACTTTTGTATTGGGAATACCACAAATTTGCATTTTTTTAAATTGTTAGAATAAACAATCATACTGATTTTTTAAATAATAGAGCTATCAAAAAACCAGAATACTTAATTCTCAAAAGTTTTGGTAAAAATCAATAGTTTTTGTAAAAAAAATTCTTGAAACGGTACATAAAAGTTTAAGATTTTAATAGGTTTTCACACATATTCAACTTTTAAAAAAAGATTTTAACTTTTTGTTGGGTGGTTTAGTTTCATTTGATTTGGCATTCAAAATGCTTGCAAATCATGTATCGTGTGTATGAAATAAGTGAGCATACATTGTTCAGTTTTATAAAACTACCTGGCCTTCTCCATATTAAAATGATGTTTAAAAAAAAGCTATAGTTTGGTTTTGGGCGTCTTTTTATATAGTAGATGATAATATTCTGGGTCGAAACAAATCAAAAAGTTCAGGAAGTTATTATTCGAACCCTAGACCCAACCTATCGCTCCTAGACTTTTCAGAGAAATGTGGAATCTCAGTGTATATTGTAGCGAATTTTTAGTAAAGTTATTGGCCTACTTTTTCAAAAGTCTTAAGATAATCTTAAACTTATATAGATTTTAACAGCCTTTTTTCATACAAAGTATCTTGGCGTTTCGCCCATAACAAAATAATTTTCGACGATGAATTGTTCATTTTTGGTTTAATGAACTCTTCTTTTAAGAACATCGAAAAACAAATCAACCGCTCCATTTTAACCTTCAATATACATTTAAGTCCCAAACATATAAAAGTGTTATTCAAACAAAAATATACTAGTACTAGTAGACATCCCCCTATTAATAAATTTCAAAGCTCCACATTTTTCTCGAAGCCTCATGACATGAGTCTTAAAAACACAAATAAAATTTCTTAGATTTATCGATTGCAAATATTATGACCAATTTCAAACTTTTATGATTGTGGTGATTAAATGTGAGCTGTGTTTACAAAAAAACGTATAATAATAGAGCTTTATTTGTTCATTTGGAAGAATTGCTACAAGCTCGTAGAGATTTTTATGGTTCATTTTCTTCCAAATAATGTTATTTTTGTCACAATAAAATAGGTATTGATTGAATTTATTGTCGTCGACACGGTTAATCGTTTGTGTTATAGAAATGAATCTAAAAAAAATACTAATATTCAATGAACCAAACAATTGAGAATTGGTATCAATTTGTCACATTTATTATTATTTGAACAGTTGAAAAAAATTATTTTCGTTGACTAATACAAAGGGATGTTTATATTTAATATATTTTTAATTTTCATCGAATATATAAACTCCGATTGGGTACATTCTTTGATCCTTATTGTATACAAAACTAAGCTTCATGAAGTCGGAATAACGAACGTGAATTTTTTGACCCCATATTTCGTTTGTGCACTTTTGTTCAGTAAAAACTATGTTGCATTCAAAACACCCTCAAATGATAACTTATAAAATCGAAACAAGGACCGTTTGTTTCGTTTTTTTTCGGAAAAGTGCGTATTTTTTAAGAAAATAATAAAAGATCGTTCATTACAAATTTTTAACGAAATCGGTTGATCCGTTTACAAAATAGAATTTCGTATTAAATTTTGGACTATTACATATATTCTGATGGGTTTATTATTCAAAGAACCTTTGTGATTTGTACCCATTGACTTAGATTGAAAACCAATATCTAGAAAATTGTTTACCCTGCATTTATTCTATAGATTTAACCGTTGGCAAAACTCAGAAGTTATTTATGAGAAAATAGCGTTCCTGTCTAAAATATAAAATTTTATGTAAAACTTCTGCCAGAAAACATTCAAAAGCAATTATTTTCTGGTCTAGTACTTACTCTACAATCCCAAGTAATGTATAGAAAGACACTTGATTATTATAGGGCAATCAACCACTATTCATTAAAACTATAATTTGACCGAAACATCAACTTCCTACATCTTACTGTTGTTCCGGAACATTGGATTTGTCTTTCAAAACTTCAAAAAATTAATGATGTTTCAGTCAAAGTCTCAACATCAACCGCAGCAAAACACTTCCTGGTTTAAAAACGTTTCAATATTAACTCAAAATGACGTGTAATTAATTTCATTGAATTCTCATACAAAAACCCCAAAAATATTAAAACCTTGAAACCAAAGTCTAATAATTACAAACTCTTTCTGACGCCAAACAAATAATAGACATCTCCCTCTCTTCGAAACCCTATTAAGCTTTGTTAACCCGAAACCAATTAATGTTGCCAAAAAAAAAAAAAATTGAGTGATTTATTATTAAACCACCAACGACCGTCGTCGTAGTTGTCGTTGTCGGCATTATACTTAATTTAACAGCATCAGCATCAATTTTCGACAGAAGCACGCTCATCATCAAAAATTCGTAAATAACCAAACTGTAACCTTTGACCTATTTCATGGTTGCCATAATGCAATCAATAGAACAACCGACTATGAAGAAGAACATCCCCTTCCACAGTGTGTTGTTTCTCTCATTGACATTCATGATTGAAAGATGAAATTATGAAATATATCGTAGCACAGAAGTAGCCGTAGCCGTAGTATAGTCAAGCAACACATCACAACTCAATTTATTTCTCAGCAATCAATTAAAAAAGTCATGATTCGACTCTCTGTCTCTAGCTGACTGCTACTGCTGCTGCTATGTCCGTGTCCCAGAAATGAAGGAAATTAGTTTTTAACGAAGCAGCCAGCAGCAGCATCATCGCTTATATCGAAATGGAAAGTGCTGCTCAAAATTTCAAAATCAATGTCATTCATATGAATAGTTTATGTGTGAATGTGGACAACAGACAGTGAGAGAAGAATTAATATTCAAATTCATCAAAGTTGTGAAATATTCAACATTCGCATAAAGTACGAAAAAAAAACACACAGAGAATGGTAAAGGTCATGAGTGTCATGAGTGGCTAAAGCCATCTGTTGTTTAACACAAAAACCCAAAAAACATAAACAATGCTAATGCTTAATGTCATTTTGACAGCAAAGGCACAAAACCATAAACAAAAAAAAAAAAAAACCAACAAAGTTGGGCAACCAAGTACAAGTACCTACATACCTGCCAGCCCATCAAAAGTTCACTTAAAAGTGACACAATTATCTCAGCCAAGAGCGCCACCCGGTGGCGGTTGTGTTATTGTATGACGCCCGACGACGACGACGACAACAGGAGTATGTAAAGAAAGAATCTCCATTGTCATTCAATATACACATGAATGGATTTACATGTGTTTGTAGCAAGTGCAGGGAGGCAAATAATTATTATTGCCGTAGGTTTTTTTTTATTTTCACTATTCTGATTAAGGGCGAGTTGTAGATTCATAGAAAAAAAAGAGACAAAAGAAACATTCCATCACAATTCCAAAAATCAAAATCCAAAAAGTTATTAATTCTGAAAATCTCAAAAACTCTATATCTATGTATAAAACCGAATATCCCGAAAGATCAAAATCCCTAAAGCGCAAAATCCTTTATCAAAATCCCAAAATCATCTTAACTGAAAATTTCTTAAACTCTAAATTCCTAAAACTTAAAATACAAAAAATTCAAGATCCGGCAAATTCAGAAATTTGAAATTTAAAAAAATTAATACCCAAAAAATTATTCGGTATATAGTTTTCGAAATAATTTGTTTAGATTTAACTTTGTACACATGAAGTATTGAAAAAATATGAAATTAATATTTTTAGAGACAGTTTTAGACCTTTTGACGAATACGCATTTTTTTGCAATTAAAATTATTTAAGTTCAAGAATTTCGTTTTTAGATATATTGGGTTTTTGAAATTTAGAACTTGCGCGGTTCTAGTTATTTTAGGATTTAGGCCTCTGGACTGTCAGAATTTGCGATTTAAGATTTCTGATGTTCAGAAAATTGGTGCTTGAAGTTCTTAGTTTAGAGATTTATAATTTTCGGGATTAAACGGTTTTTCTATATTTTTTTGTGGGTTTTTGAGGAATATTCGATTTTCGAGATTTCAAGTTTTCACGATTCAATCTTTTTTTGTGGTCAGCCTATTTTGAGATCTGGATGTTTTTGGATTTAACGCTGAGTTTTGGAGGTTTTTAGGTTTTGGAATTTTTGGTTTATTTCCGAACTTAGGATTTTCCAGATTTTGGGATTCGTTCTTTTAGGGATTGAGGATTTTCTTGTTAAGGATTTAATTTTTACGCGTTTTTTTTTGTTTGGGATTATGGGATTGGGACATTCATCATGTAACATGTCATTTAATTAGTAATCTCTAGGTAGAAGCAGATAAAAAATGTTAAGCAAAAATGTTAGGCAAAAGAAAAGTTATATTTGAATCGGGATCTGAATCGTGAAGTTAAAATGCTTAACAAATTAAACAAACCCCCGAAGCTTACAAACCAAAAAACTCAAGGATAGTGAAAACTGATTATTACAGAATCTTAAAGAAAAAACTCAAAACTATATACTTCACAGATTACAGAAAACCCAAAACAAGAACACTCCAAAGACCGATGTTCGAAAACTCAAAAAAGTCCATATTTTCGAGATTTTCTTTTTTAGTTCTGACATTTTGCTATTACGGGTATTTGGTTTTTGAGATTTTGTGTTTGCAAGATTTAGGGATTTGACAGATTTGGCTTTTTGAATTTCGGATTTTCTAGATGATGGGTTTTCATTTTGTGCTTTCTTTTGAGATTTTTAGATCTGAGGCTTCTAAGATTTTGAACTTTGGGGTATTGGGGCTTTTGTATGAAAAAAGTATTATCTCAACCCTAAATCTAGTTTTTGTGAACTATTCCATACGATTTTGAGGTTTTCATGGAAGTTTAGGTTTTCTAAATTTTGGACTATTTAGGCTATTTTTCGACTTGGGTTTTTTGGAGTTCGGTGTTTATATTTCGTATTTTTCCTACCTATTTTGAGATTCAAACAATCGATTTATGGTTTCTTTTATTTGGATTTTTTAGCGTTCTATTTTTTGTGTCTTTCTTGTCAAAATGATTGATATCCTCACTCTGTTTCTCGCTTTATAAACTACTACAACTAAAACACACAAAAAACATAGTAAAAATGGTAATTGTAGGGCTGTCCCTAAAGATTGATTGCAATCTCAAAAATTATGAGTTCGAAGCTTCTTCGATTTAATAGTTTTTCTCGTGCGAGTGTATGCGACCTGGTTTGTGCACTTACTTAACTTTTCTTTGTACAAGAACCAGATGCCCCCAACTTTGAATATTGTTTTTCGTTCTGTTTTTGTTTTATAATATTATCATAATAAAATAAACAACAACAAAAGACTTGCGGACGACAAGCCAGAGCCGCCGCTATGCTCTATACGCGTCAACTGCACAAAACAATATGCTTACATGCTGGAGAATTGAATCAAGAGGAACGAGCTGGCCTGGCGGTAATAGCTACCCGCGCATGGTTTTTAGTTTACATCCGAGCTCGACCGCGAAAACACACATATAGATACGGGGCATCTATTATAATAGTGATACGGTGTTTGGTGTGCTGTAAGATACTTTACCAGCTGTGACCTCTCTCACTTCAAGTTAGACACTTTCGGTTCAAGTTGAATAGAAGCGAGTAGAGTAATTGGATTTTAATCACAAAAAAAAAAACGAACCGATGATGCATTAAGTTTAAACTTGCCCGAGGAGTGAATAAGAATTCAAACGAAGATTATTATTATATTGACGGATCAGTGATTTTTTTTTTAAATCATAAGTGAAGGTCGTTAAGGTTTGAAAACAAAGTCAATAGTAATGCTTCCGTGAGATCATTAATATTTTTTTTTTATTTTGTTTAAATGACACGGTGTTGTGCTGACTTCAAGTTTGAAATTACTTTTTAACGATTTTTTATTTGCAAGTTCTTAAGTTCGGTTTGGTAGATTGTTCATGATAGTGGTTTATTGCTTTGGGGTTTGTTAATGTCAAATAAGAAGTTTTAAGTGGTCAATTTTGTTTGTTTTTTTTTTGAGTGAAAAAGGAGTACAAAAGAAAGATATTCAACAATTTCCTGAACAAATTGGATAACACTCTTATTTAAAAGGTAAATACCACAACACAATATTAAGTAACTTTTTTATTTTTAGGAGTAGTTTTTTTTTCTATTTGAATAATCATTATTTGCCAATGGGCAAAAGTACCTACACTGTCGCAAAAAAAAAATAAAAACTTTTATGAACCTACAAATTGAGTTAACTTTTTAATGAGTCGAGTCATCAGTTTTACACCCGCAAAGTTATAACGTTACCTATTGTTGAAAAACAAAAAAAAAAAAAAAACAAAAAATGGTATTATGTGTTATGATGTGATTTTTTTTAGCATGTGTTGAGTTATGCATATTCGTGTTAAAAACAATAAACAATATTGTTGGAAACATTTTTAAGGAAATGGCAGTTTATTTTATAAAATCGTTTGTAAACAATCTAATCGTTGAGACCATAACAAACCATTTGACTATTGTTTTTAACACTTTTTGTAATGCTTTTTCAATAGTGGTAGCCTTGAGGATTTCAGGCGAAAAATAGAAAGGTTAAGTTACGTTGAAGGAAGAAACCTGAAGGCATGCAACAAGTTTTGAAAACATCGAATTAGAAATTTACTATGCATAATTAATCCAACAATTACTAACCTATAGACCTGCAATTCACAAGGAAGAGGTTAATTTATAACAAATTTCTAAGACATTTGGTGCAGTAGTTCATACCTATTAAAAAATTAGCTCTAATTGGCTAACGCCATGAATTTGTGTGGTTTATGTTTTCTGAGCATTAGTGGGAAATGTTAGAAAAAATAAAGAAAAAACAATACGAAAAAGTTTGTTTTAAAAATTGATGGGATATATTAGGTACTTAGAATAATGATTGGTGAATTTCAAACATGATTTGTTCAAAATGATAGAGTTTTTAAGGCTGTGTTATAAAGTTTTGTTTGTTTAAAAAATTATTAAATCCTAGTTTTGTACAACTAAAATCGGGTTTTGTACAAGCTAAGTTTCCGACCCAGAGCTTATTGAAAGTCCCAAATCAAAAAAATGAGAATACAGATCTGATACACGAATTTTGTACAAGAAAATTTTTTTAAGCAGAGTTTATTGTTTTAAAAAATCAGCAGTTAACCACTGCGAAAAATATAAATTCAGTTCTGAAAGGGTACAAAAAAAAACAAAATATGGAAAAATTAACTAGTTAAAAACAAATCGGATTTCTTATTAAAAACATTTATTAAATATTCTCAAAAATGTTATATCATTTTGCTATGACAATTCAACACACTTACTTTTAAGGTAACTTGTCAAAATTTCGTAGGATATTTTGTTTTTAAATTACAGTCCATTGAATTAGGGTCATGTAAAAATTTTGAGTACTTAGTTGGTCAGAAATGTGATAATTTCTTAAAAACTGGTGCAGGTGTGTTTAAATTTTTTTAATGCAATTGTTAGCAGGGTTTTTCAAGGTTCCAAAAAATTAATATTTGTTATCACGGCGCTTGAAAGACCCTCACAAGGTAACCATTTTTGACTTTTCTTCGAATGCTCATAACTCACAAAATACATGGCTACGATTTTTTAAAGTTATTTTACTGATAAGTGTCATAACCTACCCTAACACTCATTCTCGTTTAAACGTTGACTTTTGGGATACCCCGTATGTACCAGGCATATTCTAGATCAAAAAAATTTGAATGCAAATGTCATCCACAAGTTTTGTACAACAAACTAAATTATATAAATTTTCGACTTAAGCAAAAATATATGAAAAAACGCGCGTTCAAATTGAGGGTACTTTTATAAGAATTGAATAAAAATCGTTTTTTCTATATTTTCCGCTCGAAATTACCTCGCTTTTACGTAAATATGAGTGCTTAGTTACAAATTTCGAAAATTTAATTAGATAAATAAATTATTTTCATTAGAAATTAAATCAAGGTTCATTTTCAAACGAAATACAAAATTACAGAATGTGATTTCTATTGTGTCTGTCATCAGACAGGTCAACGACACATATAGAACTACTCATAGGTAGACAAAAAAAAAAAAAAAAACACAAAACAACAAGTAAATATTTTAATTGGAGTCTTTTTTTTTTGTTAGGTTTTAATCAAATTTCAATGAACTTTTCGACAATAGAATGTATATAGATCGATAGTTGATTTTCATTAAAATTGGGGAATCAGATACATTTTTTTAAAAGCTGTTAAATGGCTTGATTGTTGATTTGTTAGTGTTTTTTGTATTCAATTATTAATCTACGTACTTCAGTTTATTGTTCACCTTTAGGAAGAGTGGTTTCAAATTACAAAAGAAAAATGATGCAACTATTTTGGGAGAACATTTTAATAACCTGCCAATCAAAAAGCTAATTTATTGCTGTTTTTGCCTTGTTTTAAATTGGTAAACAAATTTTTTTCACTTCAATACATTGTTTAATTGTTGTACACAACTTCACACAGGATTGTTTTTATTAATATAAAAGATTAAAAAACTAAATCCTTTATGAATTGGTTTGTTGTACCTTTGTCCAACATTTCTATAAAAAGTATTTTCAGTCAAATTTGATTAAATTATCGACAACGATATTTTTACAAAGGAATAACTTTGCCTTAATATAGCACCTTTATTTCTACATTCCTTTATATCGTATTCTGTACATTCCTCTACGGACAAGAATTCACCTAAGACCTTACACTAAACAACCCATACAAAAGGAAGGAAAAAAGAGATAATGAATAAGGGAAGTGGCACACTTCACTGCACTATAAGTGCTCCATTCGATAATGTCTTTGAAAACAGAAGAATATATACAAACAAGGATAAGAGTTCCTTTGAATATTACGAGTAGATACGAAACATATTTTTTCGTATTCTTCGTTTTGTGATAAAATTCCAAAACATATCAACTACTACTGACGATAAAATAAGGATAATGGTGATACGAGGTGAACAATGTGATAAATAACAAAACATAAAACAAAAAAAAAAAATCCTTTTGTTTTATTGTATGCACAAGAGAAAATGTGTACACAAGTTCTTATAACATTAAGGATCATAATTTTTATCGCAAATATTTTTTTTTTTTTTTCTGAACGAAGAAATATTTTCTTATGAAAGGATTTATCAACAGTTGTGGGATGGTAAGAGTAGTTTTTGTCGTGGAGTTTAGATAGGCAGAAATGATAAGCCACATTTTATGGCAGGACTTATTAGAAGGAGTTATTTTTGAATTAAGAGTAGACATTATTAAATGTTGATTGCGAGACTAAGAAATGAAAAAAAAATTAAATGAATTAGGTATATCGATAAACTTCACATTAAACTGCAACGTAATCAATACACAAAATTCAAATTTTGAAATGTTTAAGTCTATTTGGAAGGGCAAGCTTAATTAAATCATTACAAGTTTTCCTAAATATTTGAAATTAAAACATTAATAAAGGAGGATAATGTTTTTACGAAGAGTGTTTTCATTTCCTTAATTTATCTTTATCTATTTAAAACAATTATTTGGTTTACAGAAGGAGAAGGGAGAATTAACTTTCACACACTAATAATAACACAATCACACTTTTACTATGTGAACTTCTATAAGTACCTATTCTAGAATATTTAATTTAAAATTAATTTTTAATATATTTGTTCTCATAATAACTTTGTTCCATAATTTAAAAAGAATGATCTCTTACCTCAGATAAGAAAAAAATATAATTATATCAAATTACTAGACACTCTAATTATTACATAAGACGTAGAAGAAAAAAAAAACAAGATGTATCTTAATCTGTTTCTCATAAATTGAACCACTTTTAATGCAACTTAGTTCTTGTGTACATTATTTTAGAATCTAATTATTATAAATTGAAATAATTTGTATATGGAAATCGAGAAGGGGTTTGCTTAGCATTAGCATTCAATTAATTAAATTTGTGATTACTGATTTTATCGTGTTGGTTAAATTTATTTTCTATTGGATAAAGAATACCAAGTCAAATTAATGGGAATAAATAGTAAAATTGATTATTTGAAATACCCAACTTGCGTCTATACCAGGGTGGGCCAAATACAAGTTTCTTTTTATAAATTTAAGTCCTATCGACATCGAAAAAAACACCGGATAACATAATTTTGGAAAGAAGGGTTGAAATCGAATTGTTTCAAAGTTCTTCTGCCAGTATTCCGTGGTTTTAACCTTACACGCTTTTTCTACGACATTTCACGCTAACCTCAACTATTATCATCAGAAATTCTATATACTCACGCTTTCTTTCACCACCTTCCACCTTTTATACTAGGACTTTCTTCGATTCTTTCCACGGTACTAAGCGTTTTTTCATGATTTCCCATGCTATTTTCTGCGAAATTCTGCGATCTTTTACCATTATTTAGCACTTTTTTCACGGTATTATACGCGGTAGTCCTCGAAATTTCGCATGTTTTTTTCTTTTTCTCGGTTTGTTCCACGACTTTGCTATTTCAACCATCATCGAAAAAATCAGTTATCCCATGATTTTATTTTTTTGTCGATAAACCAAATGCCGGGAAAATTTGCATACCTATTGCAAATTTTTGCAGGGATCTTTGCGGAGTTTACTTCCATCAATTTCGCAAATTTTTGTTACTATTAAGCCGACGGTTTACGACCATTTAGGTATATTTGCATTTAAGTAAGAAATAAATTCAAAACACAAAACTAAAAAAATCCTGAGAAACTTTAAATTTTTGAAAAAAATCAGTATGGAAAAAATTTTTAGGTAATACATATAACTTATCTCTGCAAAATAAAAATTTTTTTTCGAAATTTCTAGTTAGAAAATTATACTTCCTTTATAAAATAAAATGTCGTTGTAATTTTTTTTTTTAAATGTACTTTTTTCTATTATAATCACCCTGTGGAAAGCTTTAAATTTTTTAACAACTTGAACTCTATAAGCATAAACATACGACTCGTCGTAAATTATATATTTGTAGCTTTTTTTTAAGTTTAATTAAAACTTTCTAATGTTTCTGCTTTTCTTAATTCATATGTAGTGGTTTCCAAGTCCTTTATTTATTTTCCAACTTTTAAACCTTACAAATCAGGTAGTTTAAATACGAGAACAAAACCACTGATACTTTTCAAAGAGACATTAAAGTACATTCGACTTAAAACTTAACTTACATTGCCACATTACCACATTATCCATTTAACGCTATGGACGTGGTTGTTGAAAGTTTCTTTAATCCTTTAAACCGATTTTTTTTGTTCATTTCTTAGCAATGTGTAGTTCCATGTAATCTAATCGTTTTTGCTACAAGTTAAGGATAATATTTTTTCTTCTATGACAAAAATTTCAGTTTAAAGAAGAAAGAGTTTGAGTTAAGGAATAGATTTACATTGACTTTTTATTGGGTCTATAAAACTATAAAATTAAATTTCGAATTATGGTTCAACTTTTTTTATATTTCGATCAAAGTTTCCGTAAATGTGTTTTTTAAATGAAAATAAGTTTCAAACAATCAATTTGAATTTTGTAACGTGTTGATACTTACTTTAAAATTTTCATTCTTAATATCCAATAAATCTTTAGGCAGCACAATAATCTAATAAAAAATTTTGAGGTCTTACCTGAAAAGATATAAAAATTTTTAAGAATTAAGAAAAATTAATAAATTTTGATTATGCTTAAAATAAACTTTGAAGAATAGATTGCAAAACAAACTTCCAATACTCAAAATATTAAGAATTAATACGATAGAAAAATGAAAAACATTTTTTTTAAATAATTTTTAAGAGGGAACTTAACAAGTTTTTGAATATTTTCCAAAATATTGAATAGTGACTAGAATAGGGTATCTTAACTCTTCTACATAATGGCAAGTTCAAAAAACGAATGAAACAGTACAGTATGTCGACATTTTTTAGTTGAAGTTTTTACCGAGATACATACATCCATTTTTCACGAAATTAATTCCATGTTATTCTGCAAAGTACCACAAAAATATGCTAAAAGAACAATGAAGCAGAAGTTGTATAACAATGAATGTTCGTTAACACGATGGAATATGACCTTCTACATAATTTATGAACTTCTCCTAAGTAACCTAATCCTTAGATATTTTGTTCATTCCATTAGACACGGTTTATTACCCAGCAGTATATTTATGAACAACCTCAAATCCACTACGATTTATCTTTTTACGTAACTAAAATCCTTACATAATGGTTTTTTTTTTGGCTTTTAATAGACCAAATCAATGATCTGCCATCAACAAAAAATTACCTTCAAGATGTTATTAGCTAAAAGCCATTTTCCAGGAAAGTTTTTCCGAATTCATTAAATTCGGCTCTATGAAAAGATGAATGGGTCATATTGTCATGTCATTAATTTAAAACAAAAGAAAAAAAAAACATCCTTCAACTTAGGTAAAAATAAATGGCCAATTAGCCGCATTGAAACCACTTTTACCCTCAAAAGTTCAATAGCACAGCAAATTACTCAAAACCAATGGTTTTGTTAATTAAACTTTTCTTGCACACCATTTGCCTTAATTTCCAATTTCCTTTTATTTTTCTACTACCCAGCCATTACCTACCACGACAGAGATGAACGATAAACGTCCTTAAGAAAGTCCTTTGTGTTTTTCCTCTCATTCTCTGTGGTAGGGTAGTAGCAGTCTAGGTTAGGTCTAGTTGTTAGCATTTTATGCAGTTTTTAAAATACCATTTAGAATAAAATACTCCTTCAGGTTGTTGGGATTATGAATACGAGTAGTTAAACGTTCTTTGTTCTTATTTTTGTAGGATAAGTTTTTAAAACTGCAGCTACAACAGCAATCAACCAAATAATATGCAAATAGTTTTAATCTGGATTTGGTTTAAAAAAATGCAAATGCTTTTTTACATTTGAATAAAGAACACATATACATTTATGCATATATGCATACAAGAGTGCGGAGAAAGGGCTTATTAAATGGACTTTAAATTCAAGACTAAGTTAGTTAGCATTTATGACTACTTTAATATTTTTTGTCTCAATAAAGTTTTTTTGTAAGGCTCATTGAAATGGCAAAAACAAATTTCGTGCTAAGGCAACCAGGCAATAAACGGAACGGATTGAATTTATGAATCATAATTTTTTTCACAAAAATATTCGAAGTTTTTTTTACTCATAAGCCTTTAAGATTGAATGTCATAAAATGTACTTTAACCCAATTTTAATTCTTAAATTAGGTACACTTTTGAACATACCACAAAATAAGGGAGTTATTGGGTAAAAGGGTTTTTATGATTTTGTATGTTTTTTTTTTATACCAAAGCTCAATCACAAGGTGCCATTATTAAATTCACTATTGGGAATTTCAGGGGTTTAGATTATAACTAAAAAATTAAGTTCAATTTGAAATTTGAGGTAAGACGAATTTTGTGTAAAATTAAATTTTCTACAAAAATGAATGGGTAAATTTTATTTAATAATTTTAACAAACAAAATATGATCACTTATTAATCCATGTATCATATTTGATCAGAATGTCTTGCTCTCAAACTGAAAAAAAAAAATTAATTTACGATGTTTTCTTCTTCTATTTGGCGATCTAAAATAAAATGCACGAACTTGCTCTTATATTTATATTTTTAATTAAAAATTTATAAATTAAGTTTTAGAAAAAAAATTAAAAAAGCAGAAAATTCGATTTTCAAACGACTAAAACAGCTTCTTAAATGAATTAAACCTCAAAACGAAGTATGCAATCTGATTTCTTCTATAATGATAACTTGGGTTTTTGTGTCAGAAATCAAACACTTTTTGTTGAAATTCAATAAATTATTTGTTTATAAAATTAGAGACATAAAGAAAGTGTACAAAAAACACAAGTTCAAAAATAATACTTGAAATTTCTGAAGAATTCATCCACAACTTTCTCACATGTTTCTCAAATTTCACTTCACACTCTATTTAGTTGCATGAAAACCAATTAATTGAATTAATTTTATAAACAAAATTAAATAAAGAAGAATAAGTTAATTGTTAAAATTGTTATTATAAAGAGATTATAAAAAAATAAACTTGTTAATTTTTAAGTTATACCAAAATTGTTTGCAACCAATTAAACAAAATGCAATCTGGTACAAATTCATTAAAAATTCATTTAGATCCATAAAATGAAAAAAAAAACACAAAATTTTATTCATCTCTGCCAGAATAAATTAACTAAAATTGATGAATTCAACTAACGCGTTGACTATGAAAAGCAGTAGCCTATGCATACAAATTCAGTTTTAATGTTTAATATTTTTCTTTTTAATTTTTTTAGTCGAATTGTTATCCATGTACCTTACTCGTTTTGCATTTGCATAAGCAAAACACTAAATTAGCGAGAAATATGTTTTCATTAGCATAACAACGACCATGATATGAATACAAACAAAACAACAACAAAAAAAAGTGAAACATTCCCAATAGCCACACTACATCATATTGTTGAATTTCATGGAGTCACTATTCGGTTGGGTTTGTATCAAATTTATGTTCTATTTTTAAACTTTTTCGCACTTAATCAATTTTTTTTTTTGGTTTGTGTCATGATTTATTTTATCTTTGATCTACTTGGGTTACTGGTTTTGTTTCGTTTTTTTTTCGTATAAGTTTGCCTAGCACGTAGGAAAATGTCAATCTATGTTAAGACCTATAGAGGTAGGAAAGAAGTTTTTATCGATTGAATTTTCACGTCATTATACGCGCTACCTACGCTTTTATTTTAATAAGTTTGTTTTACTCGTGTATAACTGACATGACATGGCACGTAGTGCGAGATTGAACTTTTGAACTGCTTTTGTTAAGGGATTAATTTTTGATTGCTAAAGTGAGAGAGTGGAGAGACAGCTCACAGCTATTGAACAAGAACATCTTAGAATGAGTTTAAATGATTTTTTTTTTAATAAATTAAAATGTATTTAACCTTTTATGTTGCATATCATTAGGAGCTATTTTAAAATTATATTTATTTTTTGAGCAAAGAAAAACGAATTATAGCGACTTATCCCTGAATATTTAAATTTTTAATTAGTTTGTGCTAATGTTTATTAAAATTCTTCAAATACAGCATCTACAGTTTACTGTAATGTTGCATATTCTAGGGAGTAATGTTGTTTTAAGTCATGTTATGAAAATTTTGTTTTGGGTGGGAAATTTTTGTTCCAAATTATGTATATAAGGAATAAAAAATGCATAATTTATGAAGCGAAAATACCCCTCTTCACGCTTAAGAAAAAAATTAAATTACCTAAAAGTATGCACTTTTTTCTAAATAAAATGCTTAAATCTTTTCTTTTTAGAAAAAGCAAAGAATACACTTTCAACTACGTGGATCGCGTTCGTTTGGGTCAAAGTTCGTTACAAAAACAATACCGTCCCCCATGCGGTTCTGGTTGGCGCCAAAAATCCATTTCAAATTTAGACCTCTCAACTAATCGTCATTCTTCGAGTCATTACATCGAAGAAGATCGTCGATTACGTCCAAGTCGATCTCTAGACTACAAACACACCACACACAAAGAAGATACCTTAGACATTGCTGAATTCTATTGGCGAATTGATCCGGAGAAAGACTACGACAAAATACAACACAATTACGGTAAGAGTCTACAAGTATTTAAGTGTACATCCCCCGGCATAATGTCATAAAGTGTACATGCATATCATCTGTCATTGTTGAGAGATTATTTTTAAATTTTAATTTTTATTTTTGACATTTGCATAATAAATTACTTTTATTTGTATAAATTTTTTTTGTTTCTCACAAAACAGTTGATGAAAGTGGTTATCACTCATCAAATCTATACAATCAACAACCATTTGACATTGGAGGAAACGAGTCATGTAGCTTACGTCGTTCGAGAAGTTTGGCAGTAATTCGTGAGGAGACATTTAGTGATTTACAAATTTCATCGGCAAACAGTCATCACAGGCGATCGCAACTAATACCCCGTGCTAGGTTAGTGAATCGAGGCTTTTTTGACGAACGGTAAGAGTTTTGAATTTTGTTTGTTTGTTGTTGTGACAGACACCAACCAAAAAGAAAAAAAAAAAAAAAAAAACAAATTGTTGGTTTAAGCTATTAAGACTCTGATAAATGGTAAGCTTGTTGCGATTTTTTAGATAATTTATTTATTTTTGTAACAAGCATCAGTTATTTTGTGAGTTCCATTAGATTCTTGATGATTTTTAGATATCAGTTGGAATTCGCTTTCGGATTTTGAATAAGATTATTTTGATTTGCGGGAAGTTGATAAGTTTTCTTATTTTGTTAAAGGTGTAAAAAGATTTTATTAACAAACCAGCTTTCTCAGTAAGATTTTTAAAATAGAATTGAAATTTTTTGGAATTTAAAAATTGGTCGAAACAAATATTGGATAGTAAAAAAAAGTACGTATACGAAATACCCTTTGTATTAAGAAATTCAAGAGGAATCTATGCTTTAACTTCTAGTGAGATGACAGTAGCTATTACATATAACAGAGGTTTTTATAAATGCTAAAATGTTTAAAAAATATACTAGACCAAGAAATTAAAGAAATTTTTCTTTATACAAACTGAAAATTTTACTATTTCTTAATGTCGCGTTTGATGAATATGATGAATACGAGGAGTATCGTGTTCGTATACTGGTGGCACCCATAATATTTTTTTAGTTTTTGCGTATTTAAAGTTTTTGATTTTAAAAGAAAATGAGCAAACAATTATCTTCTGCAATATCCAATTGTTCTGCAGTACTGCAGTATCCAATAAATTGTAATGAGTAGATAGTTAAGTGCGTCATAAATCCACTTTTAATTAGGAATTTATATAATTAAAGGAAAGATGTAATGGCTATTGCTATTGCAGTTCTAGACAAGTGCTTTGGTCTATACCGCAAAAACAGATAGTAAAAGAAATCATGAATCAAGTTAATTAGCGTTTAACGACACTTTACGCGAAGGACATAGAACGTACAAATTTATTTATTTTCATGGGATTGTTGTAGTAATATAAAATATAACCTTTCTAACGAAAAACAAATTAATATAAGAACCGCGATGAAATTCAATGTAAGATTTATTATATTGATAAAAGGAACTTATTAGGTGTAAGAAACGTCAAGGATTATGGCTAAGAGTTTAAGTTGACCTATTATTTTGACTTATTTGACTAAATATCCTGAATAGCCTAAATATTCGAAAAGTCTAATATTTATTTTCAAATTTTATAGACGTTTCTTACAACAAAAACCTTCAATTTAAGAGAAAATGGGTGAAAAAAATTGCAAATAAATAAGACTGCACATAAATTATAGAATAGTTTTCTAAATAAAATAAAAGGATTTTAATAAGGATTGTTTGTATTGGTAATCTATTTGAAGAGATTTTCATAAAATTTCTTCTCTAAATAAATATAAACAAAAACATCACCCAAAAATTAACATGAATCCAGGGGCATCTATCGATTAATTGAAAGTTCAATGCATTTAATTATTCAAACAAATGCATTCGAATACCAAAGATAATAATCCAATCCAAATCTCCAAGGCCTGTTGCTCTCCCCTACCCACATTCATAATTTAAAAAGTAACTTGAGCAGACAAATTTAATTAAATGCCAGGACTACAAATCACTACTGCACAGCTCTGCTTTCCCTCAATTACTATCTAGATATGTATACCGAAAATAAAAAAAAAAAATACTTCGGATCTCAATTTAAATTTTATGCTGCGAATCAATGAAATACAAACGAAGAACCAAAAAAAAATATCGTTTGAATTTAAATATTTATGAGGTACGAGTAGCAGAACAGAGCAAGGATCATTATTAGTGAAATGTTTATTTGATCCCATAATTTTAAAGAATTTTTTTTAATGTTTTAAGCAAGCAGCCAAATTAATTAAATATTTATGTTGCTCATTATAATCATCCTTAGTGTGTTTATCTAAGAGTTTTTGATTTTTTTTAAATATAAGCAAGAAATGAATAGTAGTCCAAAAACTAAAAAAAAGTCGTGCAAAGACTTTCAGAGAAATTTCGATGTCAAACTTGTCAGCTTTTATTGAAGTTCTGTTATACATCGCTGGTGCTTACTGTATTTTGTATATATGAATATATATGAAAGTGATTTCTTTAAAAAAAAACTGAAGCTTACAATATTTTAAATACAAATATGATATTCAGCTAATTTTACAGCCATATTTTTAACAAATTTAGTTTGTGAATTTAATTCTGAAAAAAACATACAATTTTGAACACTCCACTGCCATTCAGCTGACTATTGGTTTCTTGGTGTTAAATCTTCTGATGATTTTTTATTGAAAACTGATGCTTTCAAAATGTTTCAGCTCTTAACTTACATTAAGCAGAAATTTTCTGAGGAAATAGAAACATCTGAGAGGTGTTTTTTACGAAAAACTGATGATTACAATCTTGTTTCATTACTGCATCTATTTGATATGACACTCAATTAAAAAAAGTTTCCCTTCTTCCATTGCTGAATAACTTATTCAGCAAAAGGGGTTCCAATCAATTACATAACTTGGTACGTCTCTACCCTTCGCCAATTCAACTGTAATGATTGTACTTTTAGGAATGCTTACCAGTTTTGCTTTTGAGTCAATTGCCTAAGTAACAGACATAGTTTGTACAGCCACACTACAAGAATGTTGAAACGCATCGTCCAGCACTTTTTTTTTTAACTGTCATTTTAATAATCAGAATTTTAAAATCAATGTGCATTGGTATCTCCTTTTACTAAGTTTGCCATATTAAAGGTTATTTAACACATTCGCTTGATACAAAACCCTAATCAAAAACTGTCCAAGTCCAAACCATTTTTATTAAAAAAAATTAACATAAACTTGATAAATTTTCAATCCATTTTTTCTGTTCAGCCACTCAAACTAATTCTCTCAATGCTTTCATTCATAAATTTACATAAAATACCCTTCAGCTGTTATTTTCCCACACAGGGGATGTACTTAACAGAAACCGCATCATCAATCAATAGAAACATTCCAACCTGTCACATAGATTCAAGTCCGAAAGTGTATTCAGTATCCCCATTGAAAATAGTTTCAAACCTCAATTATTAGTCAGCTACTAAATTTATCAGCATTAGCAGTAGCAGCAGCAGAACCAGAGGCAAATTCACAATATACTCTCTGCCAAGTTAATTTCTACTCTGTGAGAGATTAGTCAAAATCACTGATAGATAAATTATAATCACAGCACTTAGAGAACGATTTCCAATTCCCATCACTACAACTTACCATCAATGTCAGATCGAAACACCCAACACATAATAGCTTTAACTATATTCTACCCCCTTCCGTCCGTTTCTGTCAATAAATCATCCATGTCGGTCGGTTGTGAAGGGAACAACTCAACTCACCACACGCATTAATTTGCGGTTAAACGAAAAATTATTTCAAGACTCTCTGTCATGTCATGCAACAACGAACAAGTTTCAAAAATAGAAAAAAGAAATATCAACACAAACACACACTTTGCGTGTTTTGGTTGCCTTCGGTTCAACTTGAACTTGAAGGTCAGATAGGAATAGTGCAACAACTAAACAACTTCCAACCAATTCCCACTTAACTTCTATTTTATTACTTTTTTTTTTTAATAGATTCACGGGTTCTAAACAACCAACTTACTACCACCACCACCATCACCAGCATCACCAGCATCACCACCACCAACATCAACCGTCATCAACACTTGACCGGGCACTTGCGGTTTCCGGAGAATCCCCCCATCGCCAGTCACCGCCAACAATTCTAGTTGCACAACCTCCCGAAACAACATCTATAACACGTGAATCCGATGAATATTATGAGAATCTAAAACGATTAGACGCTCATCAGCAATCAATCTGGCAAAACGAGAAAAGCGACTTGGAGAGCTTGAACTCGGAATACTTTAGGAACTCATTACATCAAAGTGATTCTAACTGCGGTGGAGGCGGAAACGGCGGAGGCTGTGGAACTGGAAGTGGAGAAAAACAACGATTGTATCAGAGTCGCAGCCACAAGTCGACCTCCCATCGCAAATATTCATCGCAATTCTGTGGCGAAGAGTCGTCGTGCCCTGAGCTGAGTCAGAGTAGTGTTTTCCCCGAGACAACAACTACAAGTAATTCAGACGATCAATCGGATAGTTTGACAATTTCGGAACAGGAATACGACATCGAGAGGGTTGAAGAGATCCTCAGCAAGGTTTACAACGAGAAATTCGAGGTTATCAGTTTGACCGAAGAACAGAATCAGAAGAGGTCGGAGAACACCGACGAACAAGGGGCACTCATTGCATATGATTCAGTTTACCTTTCGTCGGAGGAAAGCTCAGAAGGCACCCTAGTTGACGGGAAACAGGAAACCGCATCACTTCTTCACATTTCCATCGAGGACATTTACGATCCCCCAGAAAGACCCGAAGTTATTGAAGAGAAACCAATTGAAAATCCAGATTCCCAAGTTCTTCGAGTTCAGCCAGTAACTTCAGTCGATACGAAGCCAAAAATTCTAGCCCTTGTCGAAAAGAAGAAGAAACTTAAGCGATTTTCGGACTACGCTGCTGTGCCTAAGCGAGAACCCAAGGGAGTCATCGAACACTTGACCTACGTCTCAACCCATCACAACAGTCATCAACTAATCGATAACCAATACTTCAGTCTGCCCGACGTCAATATTGGCAAGAGCCTCAAAGTATCGGAACGTATCGATGCCAAATTGCGTTCATCGTACAACATAAAGGAGGAAACCTCAGTCACTACCACCACCACAACCACCAGCTGCAGCACCAAGAACAACGAGTCTATTGCAATCAACGACTCCATAAAACGGTTCGGTCGCGCACACAAAAAAGTACGCCAACGCGAAAACGAATCCCATCAGGATACCAACAACAACAACAACTATCGCTCCGAGGCAGAAAAAAAAGAAACGGAAATCGAAGAAGAAATCGAAAAACCAAGAGGAGCACCATCTATTCAAGTGGAAACCTATGCCAAAGAGATAATTGCAACTGAAGCAGCAGCGTCAGTTGCAGCAGACAAGAGCAGCAGCAACACTTTCATTGAATTAAACCAATTTAGGATAATTGTAACAGACGCCCAGAATAATATCATCGAAGAGGATTCAATAGATGGCAGCAGTGTTCCCTCGCTGCCGACAAGCCTAAATAATACCGAAGTGCAAAGTGCTAATGGAAGTCAATCTAATTCAAAGCAACAGTATCAGGAGAAGCAGCAACAGCAGAAGGAAGAAGATAAATTAGTTCCAGCAGCAGCAGCAGCACCCGCAACACCACCCCAACCAAAGAAAACTACTACTCTCTGTCGAACTCCTTCCAAATCAAAGAGATCAACCGGAACTATTGTCCATTCGGAGGTGTGCAAGGCAAAGGACCGAAGATTGTATGGCACATATCGTGCCAGACCTATTAAAGTCAAACCAAACGATTCCCTGAGGCGTGTTGGCAAAATGTCCCGACCACAAGTCATTCAAGTTGTCGACTCAAAGAAACCAATGGAACCAACCAAACAACAACACCCTCTGGCGGGAAAACAAGCCGAAGATGAATTTCTTCAAAAAGTCGATGCCATTCGGTGTTATTGGTCGAAAATGAGTGAGAATAAAGAAAATCAACAGTCCTCCACGGAGACAACGACGACAAAGAAGAAGGACTTTCTCATAGGCGAAGAAGTCAAATGTGTGAAACCAACTCCTCCAATATTCAACGAAGATGATTTCCAAAGTTTAATGCCGTCGATAGAAATCGTAGAACTCGATGGCGATAAACAAGCCACCATAGTCAAGGCCAATGCTGATGAACCAGTACCAGAATTTGATCACATCCGTTACAAGGTCATGAAGCCGAACCTCTTCCGCAGCAACATCCTGAATCGCAGCAAAAAGGAAGCACAATTCGACGGCTTAATTCAGTATTTGCAGGAATACAGTTTCCAAGAGTTACTGACAAACAATAATGTAGTCATTGTCGAACCGGTACGAACGAAAATTGAAAGACCCTCCAAGGATTCACAATCGGATGGCTACCACCACCAACAACACAATATTACGAAGGGAGGACAAAATTGTAAAATTACTGGTGGAGCTGGCAGTAACTCCTGCAACAATACAACAAATGTCACCACCACCACAAATTCCAACCACCAGCAACCATCATCAGCTGAGAGTCACAATAAACTGAGCAAACGACACTTCTTCTACCAGCCAGTCCGGGTCAATAGGGAACTGCTAGAAGAGGAGCTGCCCACACCGGATACAGTGCGAAATGTTCGAAAGTTCTTCGAAGAGAATATCGTTCTGCCAACTGGCAGTAAGCGACCAGAGAATGAGTTAGGGACGTTACTGTCGCCGGAGGTGCCAACCAACGACAGACAACAGAATAACAATGAAGGACCAAGGACGACAACACAACGTTTGCGATACTTAACCATCGATACATCGTATGGTAATGGACAAGTAAATAACAACAACAACAATAGTTCCCACGGCAATGGCCACCTTACAACTCCTCCTCCTCATGGAGGTGCTGGAACTTTGAGAAAATGGGATTCGGTGAGTCTGTCGAGTGGGATATCAAGCGGTGATTTATCATCGCCATGTGAGTGCAGTAATGGAGCATCTACTGTAGACGGAAGATCTCCTTCACAGCACCTCCATCAGATGAAGGATGACAACAACGAGCTGCCGCAGGAGGCTGCTGAGATACGACGAGGTGGAATGCATGTTCGGGATTTCATAAGGAGGCATAATGCTTGTGGTTCACAGGATTCAAATGGATTATGTGGTTATTATATGGATGGTGATGGTGAGGATGTTGTAGAAGGACTGCAAAGAGATGATGTCGAGGAGGAGGATGAAGACGAGGTCGACATGGTGGATGATGAACTATGTGAATCGTATTATGTCAGTGAGGTAAGTGATTTTTTTTTATATTTGATATAAAAAACGGCAGAAACTATATTTTTTTTGAAGGAAGATGAGCTGTGGGTTCTACTCGAAAATGTTTCCGAAAGTTTTCCTTTGGGGAATTTGAATGTGATTTTTTTTTTTCGAGAAAGAAAGAGAGAAAAAAGAAAAAGTTTGACCACAGCAGTCGATTTTTTGGCAAATACCCGTATTCCACACGGGATTTCTTTTTTTTTCTTTATATAAATACGATTTGCATGCGGGTTTTCATTCAACTTTGTTGGTTTTTTCCTTCGACTTTTGTGTGGGGGACAATGCATGCGGCATTGAAAGGAATAAAGAGTTCCTTTTGGCAGTTTATTTTTTTTTTTCATTTTTTTGTGTTGCTCATAAAGTTTCTTCCAAAAAATTAGGTACTCGCAGTGGAGTTTAGAGGTTTAGGGTGTTTTTTTCGTTTTTTTTTGTAAAATCAGGAAAGAATGTTGTATAGCTCTTCGGGAAGAGAAATTTAATTGAGTTTTTCCGGAAATTTGTTTGACTTTGTAATGGTAGTTTTTTTTTTCTTTGTTGTGACGGATTATTGAAACGGTTTTTTCGTGAAGGTATTTTTTTTTTTATTAAATTGGAAAAGTTTGTTATAGATTAAGGCCGGAACGGGATACTTATATTGAATAAGTTTCTCTTTATGTGAGTTATTTTATGAATTTTATCTTGTTTAGCAAGAAGAGTTATAATAACCGAGTTTTGAGGAATTTGGATTTCTCTTTGAATTGGAGGTAATTGCGGTACAGTAGAGGCTGGCGGCTATGTTGTTTATGCACCTTCTTTTGTTTTATTTGTTTTAGTTTCGAGAAATAACACTGTTCTATAAAACAAAAAATTAATTCATTTACTTTTAATAAAAGAGGTTGTAGATGAAGGTATGACTGAGGAGATCACACTAGGCGTTAAAAACTTGAACTTATTGCCAAAATGCGGATTTTGAAGTTTGACGTGCTTAAAATTTTTTTTAACGCCGTCATTTTTTAGCTAGTATTTGTTTACAGTATAAGTATAAATAAAATAAAAACTTTTACAATTACACTTCCAAACTATTTGTAGATTTTGTTGATTATAAGGATAGAATTCATAGTCGTTACTGAAGTAAAGATTTCTCTCAACATAAATAAGTTTAGAAAAATTTCAAGCATTTGCTTAGCCGTAGTCTGCATTCTGAGACAAACTGGAAGCTACTGAGGTAATCCTCAAGTAAATCCTTAAGCATTCCCTTGCAATCTCTATTATGAATAGCTCAATTGGCCAAAGGTCGGCTTATTTATAAAGCTAATGATTTGAATTGGTATCAAATGAAAGATGAGTTGATACTGAAAATGAAAGTGGCAACCATGTTCGAATTTCATTATGATTTTTTAGTTTATTGAAAAAAAGAAATTTAAAATTGGCAAAGAAAAGCTCGAAATATAATAAAAATTTTATTAAGACGGTAAAGCTTAGAATGTGGTTACCCAGTTCAAATAAAAATACACTCAAAAAATTCAAATTTAAACACAAAAAAATTGTAGAGTTCAAAGCTAAAAAATATACAACATTTTGTGCCAAACTCTTCTTTTTCAACAAAAAATATTGAGTGCCATCTTTTATATGGGGTAAGAGAATTGGTATTTCTTCTATCAAAATGTCAGGTGTCAAAATGGGGCTTTGAACTCTGTCAAATATGATGCATTTGACTGTAAAACGAGTGTTTATAGTTATTTTTTTGCAATGTACCTACCCCCATTTAAAAGATGGCACCCAACATTTTTTTTTACATAGATAAGAGTTCGGGGTAAAATTTGTATCATTTTATAATGAATTTTAATTTTTTTCAAAATTTCTTTTAAATTCATTATTTTTAATAATTTTATGTAAGAAGCTTAAGCACAGTAACTTTGTCCCTAAGAGCAAGAACGTGCGATCCAGTCGTGCATTTTATTTTATTTCAAAACTTAAAACAAATCTTATATTGGTTACAGAATGACGGGAAGAAGTCAAACTTAAAAATCAGTTTTTTTTGGCAACAAGTTAAAATTTTGAGGGCCTATGGAAGTTTTCAAGTATTATAATATGATTTCTTCAGTCGCTACAACCTCTGATAGGTCATTTCAAAAGGATTTTTTCACTGTTGCACAGTGTTCTCCTACGGGCGAAGTTGACAAAAGCGTTAATGCACAACAGCTGGTATTTAGTAGTGATATTAGTTCCCAAATTCTTCAATTATGAAATAAAAATCACTTCTTTATTTTTGTTGTGAATTCGAAAAAGGGCTTAAAATCCTTTTAAGCCTGTGAACCACATAAATGTTACTGCCAATCTAAAGAGATGTTGACAAAAATGCCTACATGGCAACGGAAAACACAACAACGGTAGTGCAATTGATCCCGAAAAGAACTACAAATCATGGGAACACAAAAAAATTAAATTGTTTCATACATTTGCAGTATGTACAAAGACATTTCGTTAAAATTGAGAAGTTCGTGTTGGGGGTTATTTCCTTGGGGAATTATTTAACGGATCCAAAATTTCCAATTTAAAGAGAAAATTGCTGACAAAATCGAAAATTAAATTACTCAATACACATAGTTTTTCTATCTATTCCATTTTATTTAATCCAATTCAATTTCCAAGCACTCGATAAAAAGAAACAAAAAAATAAACCATCAAATCCCAAGGACTTGACTAAACAAAAAAAAAAAAAATCATCGTATGGAGTTTATATGCTCCTTTATCCAGTTATATCGCTTACAGTATCAATTTGAGAATACTGTCAATATTTTTTCACTCAGTGACCAGTAAAAGTGCACACATTTTGTTCCCAGCTCAAAGCAGTGATATGGTGTGGTAAAAAAACCTTTTAGCTTTTCAAACGATCCAAACCCTAAAGATACACATTTATAATTCAAGTAAAAAAAACAAACAGAACCTCACTCTTCTCCATGTACTCGTACACAACACAACCGCACACCTTCACCATAATATCACATTTTTATCCATTTTAGATATCTAACCCTTTTTTTCTGTGTTTCCTTTTTGTATCTATTTGCAGGATGTTCTTGAAAAGATACGAGAATGTGGTTCCACTGTAACGTACTATGGTGGTCGTGTTATGATGCACAGTCCACCAGCTACGGGTGCAACATTGCGTATCCCTCGTTCGAAAATAGAATTTCTCACATGCAATTCATGTCAGCCGAACGATTGCCCGCATAAGGATCAATTACACGACCAGTTACTTGCCCAACAAAACTACACTGGTTAGTATGTGTGTGCAAGCAAGCAATGTGCATCCTGAATGCATGAACTTAATCCATTTTCTCATGTCCTTCAATTGGGTTTTTTCTTTCTTCTTGTTTTAGGAATCAAATTCAAACTTGTCAAATCAAATAGCTGCAGCAGTCGCCTCGAATTGATTGGCACTCAGAAACTCGTCGGCAATCACTATCCCGACACCATTGGGGAGGATGAATCGTTTGACGGCAATTGCACACAACCAAATGATGATGCCGCCGCCGATGAATATGACGATGAAGAACCTCTAGTTCGAAGACTTGTTCATCGTTTGGAAACAACTGGCAACATAAACAAATACACCGGACCGCGAATCATAGAATCACAGTGCATCGAGAAGATTCCACGTCGTCGTCCCACGAGCCTAGTGGTGGAACGACAAAAAACCGAGACATCATCCGCTGCCGTTGGCCACAAACGTTTTTCTGAAGGATTCACAATTAACAATCAAATGGTTGGCAAAATCCCAGAGCAGCAGTCTTATGCAAAGCTTCCCAAACAAGTAACCGTCAATAATCATATCAATGTTCCAACCGAGTCCATGTCGAGTCCTTGTTTTACATCCTCTGCCATGGACATTCGTTTGGTCGAGAAGGCAGGGGGTATCGAACAGGCTAAGCTGACAAACGGCAAAATTCGCCGCAATAAAAATGTCGACTTGGCATTCACCATGAAAGGACCCAATGGAACTCTAAAAAATGTTTCCTCCTCCTCGACCTCTGCCTTGTCTGTGGAAACAACATCACGGAAAATGGATACTACCATCACTTCAGAAAAGTCCGATAGAAACTATCGAAACACTGCAAAGGATTCAAGAGATTTGGGCAAAAATTTCAACATAACCGAACACTTCGATGGTCACCTGCCGACGACAACGATGCAAAAGGACGAATTGACAGCAGCACCATCGAACACAAACACAACGACAATGGGAAAAGTCTCCTCCTCATCCACTCCATCCGAATTGATTGTGGACAAAACTTTGGTGCGGCACTATGTGACAAATGACAAACGATTGTTTTCGAAACCCAAGTACGACGACATCGAATTCGAGGAATTCGAGGTGTACGATCCTCTCAAGGATGCAACTGCCAAAGCGGAACAGCTAGTCGACGGCTTGGCGGAGGATGTTACGCGTGCAGTGTCTGCAACGTCTTCATATGAGCTCAAATCGTCGCAGCAGGATGAGTGTTGTTATGATAGTCTAGACGATAAAATTTAATCGACCAAAATAAAAAATAAACTAAAAAAAAAACAAAAAAACAGCGAAAAAAAGGATCAAAATAATTCATTCATAGTCATAATAGTCTTTATTTTTTTCTATTTTTATTATTTCATTTTTTTTTTTTTATTTTTTGTGTTTTATTGTTTAATCAGTATTGTTATTGTATTTTATTATAAAATTTAGAAACAAAACAAAAATGTGCTACGTATACGTACTTAAAGAGGCAATGCGGCATAGTGTTTTCTATGTAATATCAGTAAATGGCCAAAAAATAAAGTAAATTATCCAAAGTATATTCTATTTAGAAAAAAAATCATATCGATTTACTGTTTAATTACTCTGAAGGATGAAACAAACGCCCTCTATTGAGAGGATTTATAAATATTATAAATATTTTTCTTGATTTTTATGTGGGTTTTTTTTTCCTGTGGTCTGGTATTCTGTTTTTAGAACCAGGATATAGTATAATATTTTACTCGGATATAATCCTGTTGGTATCCTTGTCACTAATGGTTTTAGTGCCACAGGACCCAGCTGCATATTGGTGGTAGGAAGTGAGATAAAAATAAACTTGGTTATTTATAGAGAAAGTATATTTTTGGCCAAACAAAAAATTACAGCTATTTGGGTGTGTATAGTTGGTCGTTTAATTTAAAAACATAAAAGAAGGTACTTTTAACTTTTTTGTACACTTTGAAACAAAAACTGAAATTTTTTTTCCATACTTCTGAGTTTTCTCCAGAGTTGTGTGGGATTAACAAGTATAAATATAAGGAATCGTAAATTTTGTGGAGTGTAATCAAAGGAATGTAGAACAATTGAGGAAACAAAATTGTACCAATTTAATAATTTTAGAATAATGAACACAAAATTTGAAATAAGTAGTTTAAGTTTGGAATTTTCCTGCGCGTTAAATTGTGTTGCTGTGTTTCTTGTGTGTGTAGTCATAACAACCAAGACTAATTCCATCATTAGTCTCTTTGAGAAAATCTAATTTGGTTTTAATTTTAGCCCGAAAAGTAGGTACTACCATTTTTATGAGCCATTTATTTATGAGATATAACATAATTTTTTTTAAATAAAATTAAATATATGAACTAATGCAAAAGTCTTAGATATTTCAATCCTTGGATAAATCCTGTTTAAGCTTCGTTTCCACAAAAAAATTAACAAAAACTGAATTCATGTAAGGTGGTTATTTTTGGCTTGATTCTTAATTTTAATAATTCGTTAAGCGCAGCAATAAATTGACTTTCAAATTTATATAGCAAATTGCAGTATTGATGACAAATTGTGATATAAATTCATCGTTTGAGTTGAAAAATTGTGAAAAAAAATTCACAAATTGAAAATATCATTCCTGAAATATACAATACAAACACACTGCGAAACAAGCCATTCGTTTGGATCTCATTTTCAAGAGTTGATTGCGGCAAACGAAAATGCTCCCCACATCTAAACACCTTTTCGTTTACTAGAAAATACTGTCGTTTGCAGCAAACGAATGAATAGTTTGTGCATAAACTCTCCAGAAAGTCGTTTGTTACAAAGGACTTCACTTTTGGTGTAAATTTTCAATCTATTTACAATAAATTACTACAGGAAACAAATTTTCTCTATATTTGACTTTGTGTTTTGTTGTGTTCCTTGCTTTTCGCATGGTTAGTTTAGGGTGTTATGCTGAACTTTTTTTTATTTACTCGTTTGCATAAATTGTTTCACAGAAACGAATTCAAGAGTTTGCTGCAAACGAAGTTAAATTCGAAAAATTACTATCCAACAAACGAAAAGTCGGTGACGCAAAAGATTCGTTCTCTAATTTTCTTTATATAGATTCTACGGAGGTTTCCGGTTCAATCACAGGTGTTACGCTCAACTTTTTTTTTTAATCGTTCGCAAAAAGTCTTTAACCCAAACGAATTTACCAATTTGCTGCAAACGAAGCCAAAAAATTATCCAGCAAACGAAAGAGTCGTTTGGGCAATTTTTTCGTTTGCCGCAATCGATTTGTGCTGTCAGTTTATAAAACTATATTAGGAAGGTCAATTATTTCTTCTTTCTAAAAGCTTTTTTTTTCGTCCGTATATGTAAATTTTTCGGGTAAATTATAAAACAAAAATGCACTTTTACTTTAACTACCAAATCCTACAAAATGAACTAGATTCTCAAGTTTAGAACACACGACTTGTGTATACAAAAAAAAAATAATAAAAATAATAATAATAAAAAATAATTTATGGATTTTTTAAAAAAATTAATTTTTTTTTTGAAAACCCAATTTTTCGAAAACGGGACAATGTATTTCTTATAAATTATTTATTCTTAGAAAAAACTTTATGAAAGAAGAAGTGTAAGTATTTACATGCGACCCAGTTGTGTTTTTTTTTAAGTCTTTGAAAGTCAAGTTTAAAAAATATTCTAAACTTTGTAATCCTTTTCTTTTCAACCCCAATATTGTTGTAAAAATTTACAATTTATTTCGAGAACAACTCATATTTACTTTTATGTTTTTTTCTTTAAATTTATTTGCTAAGCTTCTTATACATTCGATATCAAGTAAATAAACTTGTAACTGGACACAATTTGATGTAATTTTTATTTTGTTCACTAACTTCCTTTTTTTCTAAATTGAATTTAAAACCTTCAATTTATAAATTGAAGTGTATTCTCCCACAATCAATTTTCTTCGTATAAGTAAGTACCCACTTTCGTGTAGCATCCTTGCAGGAAAAGTAGCGATAGAACGCTTGTAAAAGAAAAATATTTGTATTCTTCATGATGTAGGGGTATCGTCACACAAGAACTCTCTTACCTTTATTTCATTCAATTACAATAACTTAATGCTGATATAAGCCAACAAAGGAAGTACCGACCTGCCTGTGTTCTCTTCTTTCTAAGTAGGTATCCAAGTAACGAAGGATATTTTTCAAAATTTTATGTATTTGTGTGTTCTTCTTTATGTGACATTCAATTTTCGTTTTATCAAAACACAAAAGGAAATTGAATCAATTAGCATAAAAATATCCTTCAATGTAAGACCCAAAGGTGAGTATAATTTTTTGTGTATAAGTACCTACCTACTCGTATAACTAAAAGGAAGGAATTTTTTTAAAGGTTTAAGTTAAACATGTGAAAAGAAATGAAACTATAATACGTCTCATTCCGAGCTGTGGTTGTGTTCTTAAGAAAAATAAAAAAAAATTCCTTCCAAAGTCTCAGATTGAGGAAGGAAAGTAAAATAAATTACAAAAGAACTCAGATACTTCCTTCCAGATAACTTCTTTCATCTAACTAAGTACCAGAAACTTCTACCTTTGTCACACAACCTTTGGACGAGTATTTAAAAAAAAAAATAATTAAAGCCTTAACCGACAATATACGGGTTCGAGTTCATGCCTCCTGCTAAGCCCTTGTAGATTTGTATAATCGGATTTGAAAGTCATTTTGTAGACTTAACCTTGTTGTGGGTCTTATCAAGGATTTAATTTAAAAACAAAAGCCAATTCAATGGCATGCGAATTTCGATGAAATCAACTAAACATATGTATATTGTATATACTCGGTTACTATGCTAATTGAAATTTCGTAAGTTGTCCCCAGATGATGCCCTAGCCATGTACAAAGTATTGAAATGTTTGCTTTTTCGGTTGAATGGAAAGTAAATTTTATTCAACTTGTGCGTCGCGTCGGTCATGGGTCGATAGATTCCGCATAGAACTCATTGAAAACTAGTCTGGAAATATCGACTCGATTGGTTATACAAAAGGTTCTGGACAATTACATTACACATTGATTGAGTTCTCTGATTGAAATCAGACTAATACTGGCGCAGGCGGTTGTTCAAAGTTCATTGACGTGATTATTATTTACGTTAAGGGCGGGTAGACTTTGGAAAATTCAATTAACTGACTGGCACAATCAGAATATTGAGGGTATTTTTGGAATTTCAAAAATGGGAAAAATACAAACTTCCTTGTTTGTATTCGTTCAAAATAGACGTTATAGGTACAAATAAAAGCGTAGGAATTTTTCAACGTTATTCAAATGGTAACGAAAAATCCATTAAGTGTCACAGTGAGACATTTTTTTTATACATTTTTCAAGCAGATAATTAAAATTGATTGATTGATTCTTTATAAACATTAAACAGCCGTTTTTGCAATAAGCTAGGTACATTGGTTGAAAACACTTTGAAATGAGGTTTCAGGGGGGTTAATTTCCGGTCTTAAGACGTCAGGTCTTTTTATATAAATAAATTACATGTAGGGTAATATTCAAAAGATCAAAAGTCACCATAAATACCTTACTATAAGGCAAATTTAGGATTCGTAAAATAAATTGAACTTGAGATATCAATCAAATATGACATTACGATAATATGGAATACGAAAAAAAATGTATCAGGCAATTTTGTATATCTGTGTGTCTGTCTCTATCTCGAACAACAGCCTAGATCGCTCCAGCAATTTTCTTCAAACTTAGCAGTTAAGGGTTTTGGGTGATATAATATGATATGGAAAAACATCGTTTATTTAAAAACGACTCTAACAATTTTGATTAAATTTTGTATTTATACTACAACAGGCAAGGTCGTACTTTGGAAACAAACAACAATATTTTTTCATTGGTTAATGGGTACCTTATTTGAGGTATCGTCTTTAGTTGGTTCTTTTTCTCGTTTGCTGATGCTAAAAAGATCAATAAGGTGTTCACCTACGAACCATTTGAGCTGATACTAATTGAATTTTCATAAATATCTATTATCATTTAATTAGGGCAGTGAAATTCTTGCATTTAGTGATTTTAATGGCAGTTAGGTAAGATAATAAATTTATACTCGATACACTCATTACCGCACTGCAGTATGACTACCAATTATAGCATATAATATTTTAATCCTGAAAAACATAAAATTCATTTGCAATTTCATTCGCATCACAAACTAGGTACGTATAATGGCATTATTTATCTTAAATAGTTATTTAAATTGATTCTATTTAACATTGAACATTATGACTTACCTGAACAATCTTCTTCCTGTGCAGGTGGTGATTTTGATGTCTGTGATGTACTACAGTACCTTCTGCTCCCCCTATAGTCTGGCCTTGATTCCTGAAAATAAAAAAAAAGACAAACATATCGATAAAAATAGAACGTATACGCCACAGTGTACTGAAAAAAATAACACTCATACGCTACAGTGAATAATTATGTCTTTATTCTTTATTCTTATTAAAAACAATTCAAGCAATAAAACTTTTCAATTAGGAAAAATAATGAAGAAAATATCAAAGTACAAGGAGAAAAAGCAATACCAAGACTTTATACCAAATTTCCCCCCAAAATTCATTCTCTACTAATTAAAAATAACAAAAATATAGTTTTCTCCTGAAACAAACTGACAGCAATGGTTCACCACAATTCCAACAAGAGAAATTTACCAAAACATTCATTACTCTGTACAAATAGATAATAATAAAAATTCCCTTCTTAAATACAAGAACTCCTTCGAAAAGCAAACAGGTTTCCCACCAATATTCTAAAGTGAACTTCAAGAACTCTTCCGCCAGGTAGGTACCTACTAAATTTTTGCACAAAAAGACTTAATTAAGAGAACACACAACACACAATATCCAATCAAGTCAAACAATGTTATCTCAAAAACTTATGATGATTTCTTTGAATCTTTATCTCGTTCAACAAAATTTCACCAAAAAACTCGTTGATGTCGAGTCAATTTTATCTTGTATCTCGCATCCGTTCAAAACTTCCTAAATTAAGTTTTCATTTCCATCGTCATCGTCTGTGGTAGTTATACGGTGCGACGTAACTTGCGCAGGAGTCATAATAGCTCCCTCGACTTGTGTTTTCAAAAATCTATCCTATCAAAAAAATGTAAAAAAAAAAACTTAAACCGCATAATCAACCTGAGCACAAGAACAGCAGCAGCTGTGGGTGATGAGAAGAGCTTTATGGGATGCTTTGCCTATATCTATCCATTCCTCCGGAATCCTGATTAATTTCCGATGCTCTAGATTCCATGTAAGCCCTATTTATGCCATGCAATTAATTAATCCTGCAGTTTTCGACACATAAATAGTTTGTGTCGTCGTCGTCATGGTCGGTCGGCCAGATGCGGTGGGGTAAACGCAGCAAAGTTAATTGCTTATTTTGGTAAACGGAAGCAAAATTTTCACCGCAACTTTGTGCACTATTCGTCGCGCTACCGCCATGTTTGCTCGTTTAGAATGACATCGCAGGTCGCAGCGATTCGATTTAATGGACAAAAGCCTTTGATGGGAAAACAATGTGTGCGACTTGAGTGCCTTAATTGCTTGATTATTGATGGCTAACCCAATTCTGGAACAAAAATAAAGTCACTGGAAGCAATGGACACATGCGTTACGTATCCATTTCACGCAAGCAACACCTAATTTGGACAAAGTTTTGGCAACAACTGTCGATGGCATGCGATGACAGAGAGATGTCTCCATAGAAGTTTGAGAATGTAAGAAGTTTTTTTAATGATCCGGCAAGTGACACATAAATGGGAAAACTTTCCAATCTCCATTAGTCTAAGTTTTTGTTCTAAGAGCTGGAGACATGCCACCACCGACCGACGCGACTGACATCTTTTGGGAGTTTTTTTGATGAGAAAATTGTATGATAAATTAGAATCTCATATCAGAGTTTTTGTTTCATTTCATTTATTTCCAATTTCTTTTATTTATCCATCCACTTTCGTTCTCGAAATGAAATACATTCCAAACTAAAAGAGAGGAAGGTATCATTCTGTCATATATTTTTTTTTTCTTTTTTTTTTGGCATGGAGATTTATTATTGTTGACAATGTGGCTCATTTTGACAGATCCTTTGATTGATGAAATTGCATAAAACAAGATGATGACTTGCAAACAAGACAATATATTGGATTAAATATTGTTTTATGGGTTTTTATTCAGCAGTTGAATTTATGAATACAAATAATTGGGAGGGTTTTTGTTTTTTTTTTTTGTTAATATGAGTAAGCTAACTGCTGACTTGTATTAAGCAATGACCATCATTGAAGTTAAAAGATTTGACGGCTGTATTTATTACTTTTTTTCTTTCGTGTTAGACAGTGGCTACGAAATAAAATTTTTATTTTGACAAGGAGACTAGACGAAGAAGATGATTTATTACTTGAATAATGGATCTTAAAAAATATGTTTAAACGTTATTGTGTAGAAACAAAATGAAGTAATGACCTGCATACGAATAACAATGGATTTGGGTCTTGTTTGATGTATTCTAAAATTTTATAAAATCTTTTTTTGAAAATTTATGGAATAAAAAAATAAGATTTTCAAATACAGAAGTACAAATCTTTGGTATACAAAATTCCTTTGCTACCAGAAAATGAATGAATGTTATTCTTATTATTTAAAAATTTGAATTCATCTGTAATTTTGTTTTGAGTGCCAAGTGATAAAATATATGAAAATCTTATTGACGTTTCACTATGAAAATATCTGATTTTAATAAGATTTCTTACTTAAAGAGATTTTTATTAGGGTTCCTAAAATATCGCTCGCGAATTGAAAAATACAGATCCTTTTCACTTTTTTCCGATCTTCTTACGAACCAAAGAAATAAAATTCTCATACGGATACTGTTTCCGATCTCTGATCTAAATTCGTTCTCGAACACAAATTTTATTTTTAAGATCCGAAAAATAAAATTCGCCATCGAATCGAAAATAAAATTCCTAAAAGAGTTTCGCTCACTAAATATTAAATATTTATTTTTTTTTGTTCGGTTATATTATCACCAATTTTTTTGTAAGTATTCACTTTCTTCTGTTATCTTTCAAAATTTCAGCAATTCCAGACATAAAACCAAGAACAAAGAATGATCCATGAGCTGTGTTTTAGGGTGATGTTTCATCTAATAACACTGTATAAGGTAACACTAAAAAAATAAGGAGGATTCTCAACAACTTGATGTGTGTAACTTAAAGCATACAACTAGAGACCATTCTGGTTAGAAGATTTTGTTGGTTTAGGACGAGCTCTTCTTTAAATTGTGCCCGTCATCTGGAGCCAAAGTATTGAAAGAAAAAATTAACAAAAAACATCTAAAGTAACCGTCGAAATGCTGACTTGATAAAGTTCTCAAAAGAAATTCATTCCCATGCTCAAAAATTAATATCTTTACATAATGTACGGACTTGCCAATTAACCACCAACTATAAAAAGTTCAACCCTTCAAATTTCATCCCTTATATTCTGCGCGCAAACAACTTTTTCAACCGTTCACTATAATAATCTCATTAATTCAACGTTGTTAAACCCCTACTCGCTCATCACCAATGCACACGACTTTGAACAAATGTCCCTTCATGCTTATACACAAATACTCCACCTTACTTTAGCTTAATCCCCTCACAATCCGCGTCCCCGCTTATAGCAAGCGATCATAAAATTATGAAGCAAATTACCCATTTATCGCTTGTTGATGTTGTTGCTTTAGAAGCACAAACATGAAATACAGCAAAAACTGAAAAGGCACCACATCCGCCATCAGCAGCAGACTGACGCCACCCATTTGTCTCTCTCTCTGCCCTCTTATTTAGAAAACAGAAATGTAAAAGACAACCCCCCATCATCATCAGCGTCAGCATCGCATAGTGTTCTTCGTTGTGTTTGTCGCACTTTCCTCCTCCCCGTTATGCCTTGGAGCCCATATTGCCACCAAACTTTTATGTTTCGTTCCTGCATTTCCTTTTATCCTTCACATGAAATTTTCACCCTGCTTTAAAAATGAATACAATCCCGTTCCCGCTTCTCGATATACGACGAGGACATGATACATGGCTAGAAAGGAATAAAGCTTCAAGGCACGTAAAAGGATTCGTTCGTTCTCGTCTGACTGAAGGCTTCAACATTTCTTTTTCCCAAACTGACATGCAAATGCAGCGGAATAGTGCACTTGAATTGCATTGCTATGGCCTTCCACTTCTACCTCCCATGCAGGATGCATTTACTAAAATGGAATTTCTGCATACTATATCCGTCGGATGTTTTCACTCAACTACATCACCTTACAGCATAAACCCCGGAGACAACACCTTAAAGTTTCCTCTCGAGAGGGGTTTCTCTCTCTCTCTGGGGGGTCAATGTTCAAGGGATGCTCATCTTAAGCCACAAAATCGATAAGTAGACGCTGTCGAACAAAAAATAAAATATGAAGAGGAGTATAATTGTTGACTCAATGATGCCAGGCCAAGAGTTTCTGATGCTTCAGTGACATCATAGTCGTTATCGTCATCATCGTCAACAGACAATTATCCTGAAGCTATTGCGATGCTTCTGCAACTACCGCTTTGACAGAAACAATTTAATAGTCAAGATGACAAAACAACTGACGAATTGGGATGAGCAGACAGCAGCGAGCAACGAGCTACAGATGCGAGACAATAAGCATTGTTTCAAAAAGTGTTTGTTGTACATTTTTTTTTTTTTTTTTGTTTTTAGTTTGCATGTGAATATGTTTGGGTAAGACGAGGCGAATATCCTTTGAAAGATCTCTTGAAGCAAAATTGAAACAAAAAAAAATTTGAAAAAAAAAACATTCGTTTGTTGTTGGCAATTTTGGTTGCATACTTTTCTCTTCTTCGTTTGTATAAAACGAGGCGCAACGATAACGACGATGCATGGAAGGACGGACGAGTCGAGCCTGGGTTTTCTCTTTGTTTTTAATTTATTTTCAAGTGGAGCACACCGCACCACCAGCTTTTGTTTTTTTGTGGTAGTTGAATGTATTTTTTCTATTTTTTTGCTTGAATAATTGAGTTGAATTATTGCAGCAACCGTTAAAGTTGAAAGGTGCTTACAAAATACAAAAAAAAAATAGAAAAAAGGATGCGGACTAAAAACAAAACATTCTACTAAAATTCAAGTACCGGAAAGTTTGGAAATAATGATTTTTTTTCATTTTTCGTTGTGAAATACGATCACGGATTGATGCATAAACAAAATATGATTATCTAAATTATTTTAGTTAGAAAAAGTTTGTTTTGTGGAATTTGATTTAGTTTTTATATTTGAATTATTATTTTTTTGTAATGGATAATATTTTTGACTTGCCGATGGGCATTGCAGCATATGGTTAGATTTTAATTAAAAATTAAGTGTAATGATAGTTGTGCTTTTTGTTTTTAGAGTATTGAGCTCTTAAGAATTTGAATATGCAAAGTTGTAGCCCTGAGATTACTGCAATTATTAATTGAGGCCATCAGAACCATAGTGGCCTAACTAATTTTGTTTACTTTTTTTTAATAGGGACGAAAATGTATGTTTATACTTAACCAATATTTTATTCTTGTGAAAATGGATATTTTTAGGGATATGAAATGGATGTAACTGTTAAAAAACAACAAAAAGCACGAAGCACGTACTTGCTTTTATTTTTAAAGTTGATGTGGACGTTGAAGTCTTATATAATACAGTTTGTTTAAAAATATATAATTAAATAAAAAAATGTAACGGTCAATTTCTTGACAAAGTTTTAGCTCTTATAACTCGGTTTAAGGAAAAATTAGAACTCAAATTGTTTAATTTTTATTTTTTTTTTGCATAAGAAAAACTGAGAGCTAAAAATAATAGTTTAAAACTGATTTTAGAAAAAATATATAATTAAACACTAAAATGACATTTAAGAAAAAAGTTGGTATGGCAATTTCAAAACAGTATAGTCACTCGTTTTCGAAAAATTGGTTTTTCAAAAAAAATTAATGTTTTGTTTTAAAAATCCAAAAAAAATTGTGTTTGGTAATTTTGATATCAAATAATCTTAAAACTATGAACAAGCTTTCGTATAAAAAAAAGTCATCAAAATCAGTTTAGTCGTTTGTAATTGAACTCTAATTAAATCGGTACAATTATTAAATGGTTGAAATAATTTACAAAATGTCTTAAAATGAAAAAATATGCTGTGCATTGTACATTTGTTAAATATTCACATTGCGTTCTACATTTGAATGACTGCCAAAAACATCATTGAAACCAAAAAAATGTACGCATTTATTTTAAAATTTTCTTATATTCGTACTTTTCTCTATTTATAGCTCCATCAACAAGTGGATCATTTTTGTTAATAATTGCAAATCAAGCACTTAATCAATTTTATTAATTCCTTCTTACAAAATATTTAATAAGGCTTTTACCTCGTTTATTCTTAAATAAACTAAAAATTTATTAGATTAAATAATTCATTCCTCTATCAAGAAAAAACATAATATAAATTAATAATAACAATCTAAAGCATCAGCTATTTGCCGCAACCAACACAAACATTGCCAAGAAAAAATAATAATTTTGTAGCTTTTCATCTTTCATCAGTATTTTTTTTTTTTTTTATAATTTTTTCTTAAAATGTAGAAAGAAAAAAATATCACATTTATCTAAGTTGCATGCAACCGCACTTGCCGCCTCCTCCTCCTTCTACAACTTATCCGTCTTCGAGCTTAACTTTATTTCATTATAAATTCTTGTGGACAAATATTAAGATTTTCTTATGTGCACACAAAGTGGTGTCTCGTCATTCTGGTGAGTTGACTATGTCAACTTTTAAAAGCTTCACCGAAAATATTTTCATTTTAGCATTTTCTTTGTTATTTTAGTTTTTTTCTATAATTTTTTTTGTTTGTCTTAAATAAATAATTTTCTTCTTTTTTTTTTAAATAGGAATAAAATATAAGAGAAATTTTATTTTTCTGTTTTATTTGAGCTCGTGGTTTTTAAAATAACTAGACGAAACGTTGAGGTGTTTTTTTTTGTTTTCGTTGTTCTTATTTTTTTTTTCTATTTAGGTAAACATTTTCTTATAATATTAATGGTTTTTTGCTTTCTGGTGGGAAGACTTGAGTGGATTTTTATCAAGGAATAAAAAAATAAAGAAAATACATCAAACGTTCTACTTTAAATAGAATGTTGAAGAATTAAGTTGTATTCTTCTTATTTTTTTTTTTAATTTATTGGTGACAGAATTACCAAGATGAACTTGAAACATAAAATCGATAAGATTTTTTATCGAATAATTTAATTAAAACACCGTTCCAAGTTGTTTTGAATGTAACCTTGATATCACGGTTTTTACTAATTAATGCAAGAACAAGGATAGGAAAGTAAGTGTGCATAGTAAATTGAGGATGTATCGCAACTTTTATCTCATCAAATCTCCCAGGAAGTATCAAGTAAAATGTGAAGTACCTTTATTTTCATAGAAATAATGGCTCCTGTAGTGGTACTCAATCTAAACCCACAAGCACTACATCTACAAGCACTTGCATCAATCTATCTTAAAATCTTGTGGTTGAAAGGAAAAATCAATAATTAGGACATGAATTTCAATCAATCTTAGTTGGTGTTGAATTTTTAATTGAAACCACGAAGAACATACATGTTACGTATACCTACGATATCTTCGTTCAATATTTAGATACATTATTGATTTTAAATATTGTGAACTAAAATTGTTTTGGGAATAGTGTTTATGGTGAGTAATTCAGAAACAATGGGCAGTAAATTTGCTTGTTTGAAGAAAGTAATTAGTAGAGAGATAAGAAATACTATGAAAAAAAGACTGCCATTAAACCATTTTTTTTATTTATAAACGACTGAACCAATTTTGATGAATTTTTTTTTTTCTAAAAACATATCTTTTTTAAATCAAATGGCATACTTAGTTTGGAGCTCAAAACAATTTAAGAAGTTGTTTATGTCATTTTAGTAATGAATTAAATTTTTGTATTTCTTATAAAATTATATATTTTTAAGAACTTTATATAAGAAGCTTTAACGTCCACAGCAACTTTGACCCTAAGAGCAAGTACGTGCAACCCAGTCGTGCATTTTGTTTTTGATAGCATTGACCATTTGTACTTTTTTTTTTTGGTAACTTCTTCCGTTTCAAAGCGCTTTGTTTGGAATTACAAATCATGAGATTTTTGTGCCAAATTTTGTATTCTGTGATTTTACCTTGTTGTTTAAATTTATTACACAGGCCAAAACAAAATTTAAAAAACAATTTGGTATCGAATGTATAATATGTTTTTCTTATGGATTTTGGTGTGGTGATTTTGAATCCGATCTCGAAACTGCTTTAATAGCTCTTGTTTTTAAGATATTTTGATCTGGAAGTTCAAAAGAAAGGTTACGTTACATTGCCGCTAATTTTTTTTATAAAAAAAAAATCTTCCACTGTGTCTCCAAAACTAGAGCTGATACAGAAAATCTAAGCACGATTTGAATTCACCATAGTTGACTTAGGTAAAATCAGTTCTTAAATCTCCGGCACCAAAAAAAGTGTTGCTTATGATATTTATCTTATTTTTTTCGTAAAAAACTTTCTTAAACAAAAACCAAAAATAATAACGAAAAACAATATCAAATTGGCGTGTAAAAAAACTGTCAAAAAAAGAAACGAAATCTATAAATTTTTCAAAAAAGAAAAACATAAATCCTAAAGGACTAAGAGAGCTCGCAGCAAATTTTGTTTGGAATTCCCAAATAGTTCTTGTCCGAATATATTTTTAAAACAACAAACTGGCAAAAAAACAACCAATATTTTATTTTTAAGTTTTAAATTAAACTTTTTCATTCGATTATGTTTTTTTTTTTTTTTTTTTTAATTTATTCGAAAACAGTCAATTAGAATCTGAAGGATTGACTACATATTTCTCGGTCAAACACCTGCCCTTTTATATCGTGCGTATGTCTGCAAAATGAGGTTAATGAATCCTCTTTATTCAGTCCCTCTATACTAAAGCTAAACCGAGATTGTTTGTTCATTCAAAAGAAAAGGAACAACAACTAGGATGACGACGACCATCAACAACAATTAAATTTCCTTTCTACAATAGCGACCCATCCGCGTCCGTCCGTCGGCGTCGTCCGTTCGTTCGTTCGTTATTCTCTGCGGGAGCGGGAAACTTGCCATCATTAAAAGAAGATTCCTTTCAGCTTTAGTTCATCCACTTAACGAAGCCGCGGAGCGTTGGCGTTGTTGGCAATGGCAGCAAAGGATCTCTTCTTTTGTATAATGTCCACAAGGGAAATATAAAGGGATGGAAATTGCTATAAAGCGACCAACACTTCCCTTAAAAATGGTAAAAGCCGCCATTCAAAAAAAAAAAAAAAAAACAACACACACATAGGCATGTCGCTTATCTTGTTTTCTCTTTTTTCTCCCTCTTTCTGTTTGATTGTTTATTTTTCTTTCTGGCACTCACTGTTACCGCGTCATCATGTCGTTTTATATAATGTTTGTCTATGTGTATGTATGTGCTGTGTGGGAGTGGGTGTTTTGTATTAAAAAAAGTCCTGTTTTTACGTTGTATAAGAGTATAATCCAATTGAGATCAACTTTTGGGTCGCGGATTTGTTTGTAGTTAATTAGAATCGCATTTGCTGTATGTAGTAGCTGGCTGTGTACACGTTGGCGTTGCCAGCTCCTGCCTGAACTATGATACAGTCCTGTTGTAGGAGTTCGTTTGCTACCAAAAGCAAAGGAAATTTATCCTTTCTTTTGTAATTATAATATTTTTATATTTAATTTTTCAATTTCGTTCGTCTAGGAGGAAGAATGATAATAAGAAAAAAAAAAAGTTTCAAAAGGAACAAAAAGGACTATGAAGAAAAAGAGGTTGAAATAGAAAAGGATTTTGTATAAAACACTAAATAATATAATTAAGGTTGGGCGGCATCAAACTTTGAGGAGGATTTAAAGGATTCAAAGGAATTAAGTGTTGGCGACCTGTTTCTTTTATTTTATATTTTTTTTTATTTTGTTTTACAAATTATAATACAATTTCACTATACAACAAATGTTTTGTGGTTTGAAATGTCTCTTGAATTTTTTGTTTAATTTAATTTGGAATTAGTAGGGATTGATAGGAAAATTTTAATTACAAACAAAATAAGTTTCTAGAAAAAGAAAAACTTTGTCTTCTAATATTATAAGCTGATTTGGAATTTCGCTTGATGTAAAGAGAAAAGAGTCAAAGTTCGCGGATATAAGACAAAAGTCAATTTATTTCTGATGAAAGTGAACTCAAGCAAAAGCTCTTTGGTTTTTGAAGACTAAGTGAGAAGGTTGACAGATTAAAAGAATTTTCAAAACGTGAAATGATGGAAAGGGATGGTTAGTAAAAATAGATTTAATGCAAGAAATATTGACAAAGAAAATTAAAATCGTTTTACGAAATTGAAAAATTAATTTAAGAAAAACTTTTTTTGATAAATTATTTACGCTTAAGCCATTTAAAAAATATATATTTACAAACAAAAAATGTCTTTCAGATTTAAAAAACCCGCTAGCGGGAATGTCGGAATTTAAAAATTTATTTTTCATCAAACACCACAAAAAAACAGTTCCAAAAAAACGTTAAACCTTGTCCTGATACATTAAAGAATATTTAATAGGGCGCATGGAAAAATTGTTTTCTCTTCACTTCTTCGTACAGCAATAAAACTCTAAATCTTTAGTATAAAGCATCAAACAACGGAGTAAGCAATAGCTCGAAACTTGAAATGAGTAAGAAAAAAACTATCTTGATTTAAAAGAAACTTCTGAAGTCAATAATCTGCTATCCCAGAGTGTTACGGATTCTCTGAAAGACAACATTGAGTTTAACATTTTTAAAATTCTGTTTCGAGCTTTAAGTTTTCCTCTAAATTATTAAAATGATGTATAATTTTAAGTTACTTTAAAACCTTTAGTTTGGAAAGCAAATAGTACCCACATAACTGTTTCACTTTTTTAGTTTCGTCCGCTGTGATGATGTGAGAGAAAATCCCAAACCAAACCTGTGTCTCACTTTCTAAAAAACGTCATCACTTGTACACATAATGGACTTGGGCGAAAAAAAAAAAAAAACAAAAAGCGTTTAAGTTTGACCTGACCGCCTTTCAGTTGACATTATGACCAGAAGTACTTATAGTCCTTTAGAAGTGTTTTTAATGTCAAAAAATGTCACAATGGAAAGTTTTAACAATGTCTCGCCAAAATTATACCAGATTCATAGCTTTAATGAGAAATTTTAACAATAAAAAAAACCTACTCCACTCATTAGCCATAGTTCAAGGTTAAAATTCAAATTAAAATTAATTTTGTCACTGAAGGTACGTACCTAAAGGACTCGTGGAATATTAGGTGAAAACTGAAATTCAAAAACAAACAATAGCTTATAGCAGATTCATAGTTTTACATATAAAACTAAAACCACATCAACGTAGTGCTAACAAAGCAATATTATTTTAAAGGTATCCTTTAATATGGATTGGGATGTGTAAGAGTGAACATCTGGGTTTTAACGTTTGAAAATGTTCTGATGGCCTTGTTAAAATTAATATTCCAAAATTATTTTTATGAACCTTGAAATTAATAACAAAAGTAATAAAAATTTAATATGTGTTTGGGGTCTATGTAGTCCCAACAACAGAATACTTTTCCAAAATGTAGGCCTGGGTAGGTATATAATCAATTTAGTTCCAAGGAGAATAATTTTTGTCTGGATTACCTAAAAGTAATTTTGAGAGAAAAATTATGCCAAAATTGTAGCGTCATTATTAAAAAGTCGGAAAAAGATTTTCAAATGAGGATATCAGTTTATAAATGTTTGGCAACATTTGTTTTTATTTCAAAGTAGACCTTACACATATATTTTGTAATCTTACTCAATTAAACTGTGGATAGGTTACTTTCGATGAAGACGTGTATTTTAAGCAGTATTCCAGTTGATGTTATGGTAAGAATGTTGGGCCACACAATCTAGGGATTAAGACTATGAAGTGATTCATCAAAAACATAAACCAATTCATCAAGTCCAACTGAAACTGGATCCACTAATTAGAATTGGGCCATAAAAATTCGAGTCGCTTATTTAAACGACCCGTGTCTAAGTATCGAGTACCAATCCGGTTATACGTGGCATTAGGTTCAATATATAACGAACCCACACACACCAAACTGGTGTGTTTCAAACGGTCAAACCAGCAACCAATTTGAGCTATGCGAGGCAAGTAACCAAAATATTAAGTTTAATAAAATAAATAAATATTGTGGCACTACGAGCTCACAAGGATGCAGAGCCTGGTGACTGACAACAATCTTCTGTATGCGTGAAGGTAGCAGGAGACCTTCAAATTTCTGCCGGTTTTGAACGTCTAGCTGAATGCACATTTTTTGACAAGCAGTACTCTAGGAGGTTTTTTCAATTCCTCGCAAGACGTATTACCCCTGAAAAAATTATCAAGATGGCATAGGCTGGGAATCCAACCCAGACCTCCGCTCCGGCGGGATAGTCCATCGCAATAAACTTTACGTCAAAAAGATTCTGCGAGGAAAGAAAACAATTCGAAAACGCTTAGACGTATTGTAAAAGAACTGAAACCGAAACACAGACTTTTTGAAAAATAGAAGGAAAGCGAAGAACTGGGAACAGGTGATGTATACCGTTTCTATAAGCTGCTTAGTGGAAATTATGCAGAGCATGAAATTCACCTCCAGTCAATGGAGAGGCTAAAGAAGCTATACAAAAAGTTTAAGAATGACAAGCCCACAAGCTCAAATGGCTTACCTACGGAACTGTCAAGGGACGCCAAAGTAAACATCTGATACTTTAGCTTAGCAAGACAAATGGGAGAAAATTCGTCGAATACCTTTCAACACTCGAAGTAATAAAGCAGAACTGGCAGAATAGGTGGTCTGTAGAAAAAGCACTTCATCATCGGCGGCGTACAAACGGAACTGAAAATCGTCTAAATCTGTATGATAAGGATAGTAATGGTGTTGCCCCTTGTTAACACATTCAACCCTTCATTTCTGCCAACTTTTATTTAAGAAATTTTAAAGATTTATTACATTTTGGTAAATGGTAAGGCTCTTTCAGAAGGACAAAAATTATGAATAATTCTTTTTTAGTTCAACATATTTCAACTTTTTTCTTCGACTCAGCAAAATAGCCATCAGAGTATCGAAAACATGAATTATCAATTTCTTTTTAACACCCTCTTCAAACAAATTTGCGTTGTTAGTGCACGTTTATTAATTATCTTAACCCAAAAAAAAAAACATAAACTGACCATAAAAAGTCTCTTTTTTGTCCTGCATTGAAAAATGATCAAAAAAAAAATAACCAAAAACCCATCAATCGTGTCAAACTCAACACTCGTCACTTAAAAGATGTTTTTCCAATTTCTATTTAACCCACACAGCTTGGTTACACAGATTTAACGAACTAAATCAAGAACCCTTAGTTTTTTTTTTCCTTTTTTTGTGGTCATTTTACACTTAAAAAAATAAAAAATCCCTTTCGATGAAATTGGGACAAGGATTTTTGCTCCCATCTTCTACTTTGAAATGAGAAAAAAAGGCCACGAGACATTGTACGTGACAGTGATTTTTAGTTTCCCTTTTATTTTGTGAACATTTTGCAATCCTCTAAAAAGTACATCTCCTTCTCAAGTCAATAACAGACCTTCAAGTGTAGATCCTTTTTCATTGGTTTAAGAAAAAAAAATATTCCCAAGAATTTAACTAAATATATTTTCCTTGAGGTTTAAACATCCTTTTTTATGCTTGAGGGAAGCTTTCTAAGAGGTTTAAGGTTCTGGAAGTAATTGTGTGTTAATGGGTTACAATAATTCATCTTTGTACTGTTTCGTCCATGGAATAGAAAGCCAAAGGAGAAATGGCATTTACGTCGTATAAATTATTTAAAAGGACTCCTGTTGCTATTGTTGCGTGTGGTCGCTATATCCTCATGTATGTGTCTCGAAGGAGTGGCGTAACTTTAGAACAAAAGGACCTTGAATCGAAACACGTATGTTTGGAGTTGTTTTACAATTCTGACTGACAATCAAATTCAAAACAAAACTACCATCCCCCTGTGTGTGTGTGTGTGCTATTTACATGACGTCATGAATTATTCATTTTTAATTGATGGATTGATTAATATATTCGCCCCCCTCCGAAGTGTGTTTTGACTGCAAATCAAATTAAAACAAGTGCAAAAAGAAAGAAACGAAGCTAGAATATGTAGGGGCTTTAAAAAACTACGTCTGGTGGTGTTGACTCCACAATCAAGTTAAATCCAACCCAAACGCGGGTGCAATTTCATGGAATTTGCATTTCACAAATATGCACGGGCGGAAAATGTTTATCCTTTTTATTTTGCCCATCTCCGAATGTGTCTGTTTGGCTATGGAATAAATGTGCCTGGGTGTGTGTGTGTATTTTGGCACCGTACAATGTACGGAAGGTACTGTGCATAGTGTGTATTCACAAAACCAACGAGAAATTGCGCTAGATCCGGATCCGGATGAGCAAACTCTCTTGGTTGCATTTTTGGTGCTTTAATTTGTATCTTCTTTTTAACTTTTTGTTGAAGGAAGTCTGCGTTGAATACCAGAACAGGCGCGAGATATTTTAGAAAGTATTCCAGCATGATTCCATGGACGTGGTGGGTTGTGCTAGAAGCGATATTTAAATATGGTTATTTTTGATAGAAAGTTATTCCATTTAAGAAAGAGCTCTGGTGTACCTTTTTGTTTTATTTTTAAATATCTCCTACAAGTAGCTTGGGGATGTTCTTTATGCTTTTGTATTTTATTTCCAGCTTTAACTGCGTTATTCTATATAAAATTTTGTGTAAAATTTGAGAGTATCCTTGGATTGTCTATGGTGTACAATTTGAATTGTTAATATTAAAGAAAGGAAAAGTAAGGATTGTTCAGGAGCATTGAATGAAAAATTATCCTTCAAGGATGAAAGTTTAACCTTGTTATTTTGTATTGTTTTGTAACAAGTTTTTTTTTTGTTGTATTGACTTTTTGCAACTTCTTTGTTTAACTTTAGACATCTGTTAGTTTTCTTCTTTAAAATACTTTTTTTTAAATTTTTTTCTTTTTAAGATTTCATGAGTATGGCAGCCCTACCCATCGACCTGCCATTCTCCTAATTTTATCCCTAAAATACATATGTTTATAAAGGCTATGATTGCAGCCCTTCTACTTATGATATTTGCTGTTGTTTTTGTTTGTTAAATTTCAATGCTTTTTGGTAACCCTTGGTGTCTGCCTGCCTGTGTACATGATCTCAAAACACATCGACCATTCCTTATGCAAAAGCACGCTAAAATTCTTATTAATGCAAAATTTTGATAAATGAACCAAACGTTACAGGGTTGCCACGTTATATACATGCAGTAGTCCCATATAGATTGTTCTAATAAAATATACAAATACAAATGCAGGTTATATTATTTCAAAAACATTAGTATAGAGTTGGCTTATCAAAAATATTCAGAGTATAGGGTTACAGTATAGGTTTCGGAAAGCTAGAAATGTATTCCCTTGTTCTTGTTTAAAATCAAGTTATTTAGTGAATAGTTTTAGAAAAAAATGTCTAACTTTTATGTAGGACTTTTGGCAACCCTTGTACTGTACACCCAAAAACACTTCGGGCAAATTTTGTTAATCGAATATAAATGTATTACAATTTTTCAAAATGCTGGTTTTTAAAATTCTGCTTTTCAAAATTTTGTTTTTTGGAAAAATTCTTCTTTCTTCAAAGAAAGAATTGTTTTCAGCAAAAAACATAATCACTTGGATTACCGAATCCAAAAATTATGATCTGATTTGACAGACAGAAATAAAAATAAACAGAGCAGTTTTTTTTTCAAAAAGCAGATTTTTAGAAGAGTCAAAAAATATCGACCTAGTCTTTTGTGTATTAAAAGGGTTCACCAACATCTAACTGATGAGTCGTTTTTTGTACCTGGGCGAAAAGTATTTAAGAATAGAGGTCACTTGAAATTATAAATTCAATTATTAAATCGGTCCCCTTTAAAAGTAAAAAAAAAAAAAAATAAATAACTGTTGAAGAAGTCGAATTAATTATAACTTTTAAAATAAAAAAAAAAAATAAATAATACTGATAATAGATTTTTGAACTTGAATAAATCTAAAAGTTAATCAATCGTAAATACTCAAATAGGCTATTGATAAAATGTCTACTAATTAACATATTCATTTCATTTCCAACAACTTCAGTTAAAATGTAATCAAATGATTTGATTGTATAATTAACTGCCAATGGCAGGATATACATATACATAAATTGTTCTTTCTCCATTAAAAAGGATTTTAAAGTCCAACAACTATTAACTCTGTGTGTGTTCATCCAATTAGAAACCAATTAGAGAGACAGAGAGATGCAATAAAAAAGATGATTATATCCAGACAAAAGCTTTTTCATAGAATATAATGGAGAAGGAAATGTTCGTTTTAAAATGATATTCCAATTAATGTGTACGAGAGTGTCTGTATAATATTCTATTTTAAAATCATTAAATTAGAAATTTAAAAAACAAAACAAATAAATCAGACTATTTTTGGAGAAATAATTTGTTTCATATTTTTTTTAACAAAAATGTCTGCAGAAAGATTTAATCAATTATGTTTTGAATTTTGAAGTCCATAATACGTAAATCTATACAAAATTTTTTTTTGAGTTGGTTTGCCGCGAATTAAAAATAATAAACAAAAAAAAAAACAAACAAAAATGTACAAAATCAACGCCTTTGTCTTAAGAATCTATATTTGCTTTTAAAAATTATAAAAACGATTGTAAATTCAAATGAATTAAAAAAACTTAACCTTAACAATTTACTTGAACTTTATATAATCACAATTATAACGTATTTTCCCCCAGCCACTTGTTAAAAGCAAATAAAAAACACATTTTCAAGTGTGAGGTTAGCTTAAAAAAAAAAAAAATATTTACTTTTGTTTGCTTTGGCATAGAACTTATTTAACTAAAGTATCTGCGGGATACGTCAATATTGTGTTGTTGCTATTTTAATCTTTTGAAATCGTTATGACGCTGATAGAACGACAACTTTCTTTTCAATAGTGTAGGTATACCTACCCATCTGTCTTTTTTTTTTTAAGCAAAAATTGTGATTAAGTTTATATACTTGGAATAAATTTAAATTTTCAAAGAATGACTAAACTGCCACCATACTTACCAATGCACAATAAATTAATTGATGATGTGTGTTTTGCTGAGTTTAAATGAGAAAACTTTCCTGTAGACTCTGGCACTGTCACTATCAAAGTGTTTTATATTAATTATGTTAGCAAAACGTTTTATTTATTTACTAACTTCAATCAACTACAACTTCAAACTTGTTTTACTTTGTTTACTAAAATTCAACATCATTTGGGGAAACCATATTCCAAATAATAACAAACAGGAATTCGCATTGACATCAATTATCTGTGAGCTAAATGAAATAAATTCTGAAGAAAAATGACTAATAGATTTCTGAAATTATGATTGTTTACTGGAAGTTGATTGTCAGCTACAAAAGCAAAGAATTTCTTTTTTGAAAGTAGTTTCTCTTGAAGAAATTTTGCGGACATAAATTTCGATTTTATGGAAGCAAATAAAACGAAAAATTCATTTTTAAATCACACAACACCGCTAAAATGTAAACAAAATATTTTTAAAAATAATGAAATTTTCCGCGTAAAAGTGAATTTGATGGAACAAGTTAAATCTCCTGGGATATTAAATATACTTTTTAGCAAGAAAAAGTATAATTTGTTGAGATTTTTGTTATTTGATATTACATAAAATTAAAAACTAATAATGTTTTAATTGGAATGCGTTACTACCAAACATACAATTAAGTGTTTCAAATCGGCAACCGCATTTCTTAGTAATGGTCACAGATTAAAATTCCACTAAGGTTATACCAAACCCTTTTAAAGTTTGTTTTAACTTAAATAAAAAAAAAAAATAATAAAAGGGGAAAAATAAATTGCCCACCAATAGTCCCACGCAAGGGGTTGGGTGGGCGAACAAGTGAGGTGGGGTTGAAAATCGTATTTTTTTACAATTTTTATCAAAAAAACTCCAATCGAAAACCGTTTAATACATGAGTAGTAGATGATTAAAGGATCTACAACTTTTGTTCAAATAATTTTCTATATAACCTCAAAAGTATTGGGAAAAATTCCAAAAACAATTTTTTGTATTATTTATTTTTATCTTTTACAAAAAAAAAAGTTGGATTTTGATGAAACTTGGGTTTCTATAACCAATTCGCGTTGGCTAATATTATTGTCATATACTGAAAAATCTTTTATTTTTTTTTCATTTTTGACCATATTTTTAGCAGTAACTACAGATGTGATTTTTTACTTTATATAAAAAATGAGTATAACCAAAAAGAATCCATTTCAAAATTAAACTTGTCAAAAACACAAAAATTAATAAACAAAATGTAATGAGTAAAAGAAATTCTAATTTTTTTTGCAAAAGATAAAAATAAAAAAAGCGTTTGCTAAAATAATTTATGCAGAAGTTGCATTGGCAAAAAAGGGCATGTTCAATTTTCAGCGCGGTTTTTGTTTTATGGTTTTTGTTTAATGTTTTAAATAATAGAACAAAAGAAGACCTACGCCTCCTTAAAACTGTTTTGAGAGTGAATCATATCCTCGCATTTATGTTGCTCAAAACACCATTCACTAAATTCATCATAATAAATAACACTTTTATTCAAACACGTATAAAGAAATGTTTAACCATTCTGTCACAACGGCTGTGTCTACAAAAAATAATAAAAAAGACAAACTATTCTGATTTTAGTGTGAATTTCAAGTGACTCAACTTCATCACAAATTACAAAACAGATTCCGTAAAAATTGTCCAATCATCACAGACCAACAATTTTTTAAACGTGACATATTTTTTAACATTTCACATCATCATGATGACAATCTCACCTGTGACAAACAGAGAAATCCAATCAAGTGTATCAATTTGACAAAACTACGAGTATTTACAAAAAAAAAAAAAAAAAAATAATAAAAAAACTTGTCGAAATTTTTTATCAATAGTTTATTAAAAGCACAGGTTTATTTGATGACATCGCTTCAATTGATGTTGGAAATCATTCAAATTGAACCCTGATAAACACTGCGCGAATATTTCAACAAAATGTGAAAGCTCAATCGATTCAAAGATTGTTTGAGTATATGTGTAGTGTATATCCTTGTGTTTTCATTTAGTCCAGTGAATAAAAATGTATTCCATGAAAATATCATTTTTATTTGAAAATTCAAAATATTTTCAACCACAAGGCATTTAGATAAACTCCAATATAGTGGCTAAGGGGACCCATTACAGAGGATATTTTATACAAAAAAAAAAAGGATTTCCATGCAAATCTAACACAACCGACGATACTGATGGGGGAATAGAATTTTTAAAAAACCCATGGATTATAAATAGAAGAACCGACAAATTTATGTTTTAAATATAAAACTGTCATAGATTTGCACATCATAAAATATTATTTTTATTCAACTATCACACGATATCCCTATGGATTGGATGTAAAGGGAACATCCATGTCCAACAGCTAGGACTATGAATATTTATGACCTTACAAAAGTATATACATATTTCTACGAATTATGTGTGCATAAGAGTGGCTCTTAATTCGCATTTTTTTTCAACCATCAAAGGCAACGTATAATAAATTAGGAACATACCAAATTTGAACAAAGACGGTAGAGTTGGTTATTGAGAAAATTTTTTAATTATATTTTATATTTATATTTGCGAATATAGTTGAGCTAAAAAAAGTAACATTTTCCTAAATTGGGACAAAGTCGGTTTATCCATTTATAAAAATATGTTTGAATGACATAAAACTAACACTTAGAGAGCATTCAAATCCGATAAATAAGAAATAAAAATCTGAAAGAATTGAATAATTATTCGCAAATTTTTTGAACATCCTTAATTTTTATTCATTTCATTAAGGACCACCCTAATCTATCAAAATATTTCTCATGAAAAACGGAAAACATATTATAAAAAAAAACCCACAAAAACAAATTGTGTAATTTATCATATGAGGATTATTAAAAAAGAGTCCTTGTACGCCATATCGTGAACAAATATCAAAATTACTTATAAAAATTCATTCAAGCGAACAAAACTCGGTCAAACCAACCAACAACCAACCATCACGTGAATTGAAGCTTAAAGGTGTTTATTTTTTGTTTTTTTTTTGGTTTTTTGGTTCAAGTGCTAAAATAAATTGTACCTCTTAAAATATAAACTTAAATGCATATATTAAAAGGTTAAGGGTAATTTCGCAGACAAATTACAATAAAAGTCAACAACGACATAAATGTATAGTCGACTTATCGTAGAAGAGACCCCAGCCAATTTAATAATAAAAAAAAAGAGAACAAAAATTTGCTACACGTGAGTTTAGTAGAAACAAAAAAACAATATAATACAAAGTGATATATCACTCTTGCGTTGCATAGACAGAGACTGTTAAAAAAGGGGTTGTAAGTGTGGGAGTGGGATGTGGGGTTTAACTAATTGGCTAAGAGCCAATTCAAGGGGGCTTGGCGTGGTTGTCTGTTTTAAGAGTTGACTTGACTTTGACTGTTGACTGAAATTTTACGTATCATTTTGATTGCTGTTGATATAGAGTACTTTAAATGGTTATTTTTTTTGGCCAAAACATAATTGCCACAATTTATTTATTTATTGCATTTCAACCTGAAAAAAAAAGAGTTCTCAAAAGGAAATGGAACAAAAAAGTTTCTTACTTTTTCATAGTATCGAGTTTAAAATTCCCCAAAATCAGATTTACACAGACATAAAATTCCTAAAAATCATTAAATATACCTACCCTGGTCGTGATCTGTTATTATTATTTAATTGTAAGGATGGGTTATGATTTTTTGTACATTAAGAATAGAACCACTAATGACACAGGTCACGAAAAAGCTGTTCTCGTTTTCTTGTGAATCGACTATTTTCGTTTATTCTTCTTCTTTACAAGAATATTCAGCAATTATCTGTTTAATAATTTGATTGCATAGCAGTTGTAGTCTGAATAGTGTGGGAGGTTATTTTGGTATTAAATTTACAGCAATGCTTTTTTTCTTTGGAAATAGTTTATTGCTTTTTCTAATACTAACTACTATTAATAAAGTTTTTTTTAAGGAAATAAATGCATCAAAAACTGTTTTTGTTTTACTTTCATCTCAGTTTTTTAGCTCACTAAACTGGCGAAAGTATAATAAAGTAGATACATTCAGCAAAAAGCTTCGAAACGGATCCACTCTACACCAATTTTGACCATTTTTAAAAATTTAATTGTTGTTTCAACCAGGATTAAAAAAAAATATATTTATTAAGGATTTTTATATTTGCGAAGTAGAATAGAAATAATAAAATTGGATTTATGCAAAGTTTTTTCCGTCATAATTCTTTAAAAAAAAAAATCCAAAAAGTGTACGCTCATCTGAGTCGAGTTGTCGTAAATCGAATCGGGCTATCTTGACACCATACATACTATTAAAAAATATAATTTTCGAGATGTTATTAACGGTAGGTACCTCCAGCCGATTTTGTTTAAATATTTTATACACGAATTAACCGATTTCGACCCAAACAAAAAAACCAAAGAAGCTTTAAACTAGCCGTTATTTTATGGACCAGTGCCAATCCAATATAGAATTTTTAACTTTTGATGCGCTGAAAACTATTTGTTTCTAAAAATGGAATCTCTTTTTACCCAAATCATCACAAAAACAGCGTTTTTGGGAAGTTCAAGATGCGATATTTCAAAAACTTTGCGCGGTAGAGCGATTCTAATAACAGATTAGAGTTAAAAGAGTCAAAAGCTTTTACAAAAGTTAAATTTGGTTTCTCTATTATCTGAACAAAAGTTATAGATCTTCTTACCACCTTTTTTTTCAAAAAATTTATTGGCACTTATCTATTATTATTTATTAAAATTCAAAAAATAAATGTTTTGGAATAAAAAAAAATTATCCCACGTAAATGGGATATGCAAATCGTTTTATAATTTTTTGGAATTTCAATTTTTTAAAAGTTAGTATTTAGGTTTAGTTACATATTTTTTAACAAATATTAGTTAATTTTTTTTTAAAATAAATGAGGTATATTGAAGCAGAAGTTAAAGATTCAAGTCAATTTCAATGCTCCAACGATCCGGATTACTACTTAATAGCTCACACAATTAATTTAATTCTTTAATGGACCATTAATCAGTAGTAAAATTTGTAGTCAGTAACTATATTAGATGCCATTCTTTACTTGTAGTTCTCATAAAATGTATAGGTACTGATATCTTAATTAAATTTATATACAATTGAAACTTTATACTCCTCTTCAACTTCCCTTAAATTGATTTAAGATTGTATAGTAGGAATAGGAAACAATGGGTCTTCTGTAAAATTCCACTTTGATGGCTCAATCCATCCAAAATCAAATTAATTGTCCAAGGTCCTTTCATCAGTACGCAATAAATACATAAAATTCAAGGAAGCTACATCATCTTCCTTGTCAAATATTTACAATTAAACGCTAGGTCACGTTTAGTTTACATCAAAGCAAAGCAAAGTAAACCATTATTATTGTCAAAAACAGGTTGGTCGTAAAGTTTTATTAAGAGATGATATAATTGTATATATTCTTCGTTTCATTAAATTTCTCCTCTAGCCTAGATTCGGTTTCCTATTTAATTGTTATGTAAATAAATGGTGTGTTGATTGTGATTTGTTGTCGTTGACAGCAAACAAATTTCTGTTTGAGATTATTAGAGAAAAGTAATTATATGTAAATATAAATTAGTCGTTCAATCAAAAGTAAATTAAAAACCAATTAATTTCTCAATGAAGAATAAAAACAAACCGTTTTCATCGGGATCTTACAGAGAGTTTCGGACAAAAGAGGAAAAAATACCCAGTTTTCTTCACTGGTAATTTTTTGTAGTTGAAAATATAAATTTTTTTCTTTCATGTTACTGGAATTCCGAGGTCTTAGCAATTCAAAGGTATGATTTGGAATGATCAATTTCATGTATCATTAGAACGTCAAATAATGCGGTTAATACAGGACAATTGGTTTAGTTTATTGGTTTCGAAAGAAACATTTTTATAAGCCCATTTTAGTATATTAAATAAAAAAATGTTACGCATACGCCACAGTGCCCGTTTAAATACAAAATTTAAAAATGAATATAAAATTGTTCTATCGCTAAGCAAAAAATTAAACGAATTGATATTTGTAGCCAATTTACTGATTTTTACAATACTATAAAATGTGTCACATTCGAAGGTAGAGGTTACTAAGATTTTTCATTTGCTAAAGTACTAGATCATTCATGAGGAATTTTTTTTTAACTGAACGCCTCTGCCATGTGATTTGACATTCTAAAATAGTTTTCTTTCAGATTACCTTTAAGCATTAATCCATATAAATGACGGATCTTTTTATAAACCAAATATTCGACAAGCTTTCGACAACATATATTTACAAATATGGGTCAGGGTGATCAAAAATTAGATCAAGCGGCTCCGCCATACATTTCATAATTTCTAAATCTGTATTATCCTAGTTTCAAAGCAGAGAAAATACGCAAAGGGATGTGTTTAATCCAGTGGTGGTAGTATATATATTTTAAATCTTTAGTTATGACCTTCGAATCTGAAGAAGAAATTACGGTTTTCTATTCTCTTTTTTTTTCCACTTTTCCACTTGAACTGTATTCAGATTAATTTTAAAGGAAAAAAAAACGAAAATATAAATCTCATCCTTTGTCATAATAATCTTTGCAGTGCACACTGCAAGGAAAACTTAATCCCTTTGAATATGACTTTAAACCCTCGAGCTTAATGGGAGTCCTTATGTCAGAGCAACAAAAATTAAGTATTTGCGTTTTTTTTTTATTTTATCATTCCTATCATCAGCATAGCTGAAAACGCAGACATATTTCTACACCACCTTTGGAAAATTAATTTTTCTTCTCAAAAAAAACCTTCCTTTTTTTAATCAGAATTATCCTTTAATTTTAGAAGAGATGTACTTTCTGAAACCACATCAGGGAGTAAAAGCAAACCCGTATCTATCTGGGATGACCTCATTCTATTTTTTTAACCTCAAGTGACACTGATTAGAATGATTACTAGCCTCTCTGGCTTGTTCCATTGGATAACCATCATCATACTCCAAAATGAATCCAGTGCGTAAGTAAAACGTAGATACAGAGATTTCCCTCTCGAACCGAACCGAACACACAGGATCCATGAAAACCATAAAAAGCTATCTCTCTGGCAAATAGTCATCGTTTCCGTAACTAGAAAAATAAATAAAAAAAAAAAAAAATAGTAAAAAAAACTGTGTGCATTGGTCTGCAACCAATTCCCTTCACCAGGAGAGATACTTTTTTATCTTTTTTTAGAATTAGTGTTGGGGATAATTCTAGAAGCTGCTACGAATTTCTTATCTCGCATTTTTAGCTAAAAGGAAATAAAATTGCTTCTGATGATGGGATGGGTATCGGGTGGATTATAAGGAATAGATATGGATACATTCAGGATAGACCGTTTGGGTAATTTTATGACCCAATTTGTCTACCTAAACGTAGCATCGAATTAAAAATTATAAATGTATTTGCTTTTGACTCCGTCAAACAGATGGACAGCACACGGCACAGTAGAGTTTATATGTCTAGGTGTGTATAGGCTATCTCAATTAAGGCAACATATTCCTTGGGGAACTTGTGAGTGTATTCACTAATTTGTTGCATTTATCTCAGAAAATTATCTCTGAAAGGTTTTCAAATTCAAACAACTGTAGTAGGTTAAATAGGACTTTTGAAAGAGAAAAAATGTCCTTAGAATGAAATCAAATTGCAATTAGACAAATGAATAATTTATGGAGAGATTTTTTTGAGTTATTCGACATCAAAAGTCAACGAATATAATTAGTTGACAAAAAAGCTTCTTCAATTTCCAGACATTGATGTTTTAATGAGGATATAAAGATATGTATTTGCAAAATAATTTGTTGACTGTTTGATTTGATTTTAAGAAGGGGACGAGTTAGGGAAAAAGTCATGAACATTAAATTTCTAACCGACTAAGAAACCGTCAGAACTTTAGTTGATCTCCTCAAATGTTCAAAAAGACCCTATTTTTTCATTTACGGCAAGTGAATATTATTTGGATTCAATTAAAATAATTTGCTAGAAAGTTAACACAATACCTACACTAGTTTTTCATTCATAGCAACTGTATTACATTGGACCCAAATTTTAATTCTATTTCAGCAAACATAATGCAAAACAGCCCATTCGATTAAAGCTCATTTTCATGAATTGATTGCGGCAAGCGAAAATTCTTTCTACATCTTAACACCTTTTTGTCCGCAAAAATAACGTTTTTTTTGTCCTCAATATAATTTTTTGTAATTATATAAGATTGGAATGGTTTCTGAAAAATTCTATCAAGTACATTTTTTTATTGATTTATAAATAAATGTGATTGTTTTTTTAGAAAAAAGCACTCGTTTAGATTCGGTTGACCTGGTATATGTTCGAAACTATTGAGCCGATTCAGCTGAAAATTATAGGACTAATTCAACATCCAACAAGCTCAGACCTGAAACCAGATTCGTTTTTATTTATCCGTGAATAGTCACTTTTTAAACCGTTATTAAAAAAAATTACCATAAATTTAAAAAAATCCGTAGTTTTTGACAAGTAAACTGCAAAAAATCCTCTAATTTAGAGGATAGTATGAAATTTCTATACTTTTGACACTGGCTAAGTTAATTATGGTGTAAAGAAGGCAGTAATCAAAGGAAAGCTAATAACAAAGGATATTTTGTGCTTTTCAAACGGACTGATTTTTTATGGATTTTTCAACATTTTTTTGTGAAGAGTCTAGAAATCGTAAAAAAAATTGGTGAAGACATAAATTTGCTAATTTTGTCTAAATTTGTTCTACCTATATAAACGGTTTTAGCGAAAAATTTTGATATTTTGGATTATGAACCAAAAACAATTAATAAAAAAACAATTTAAGTTTTTTAATGATTTCTCATGGTTCCTGTGATAAATTTAAATAATTAAATAATTTAAAAAGATTTACATAGATGAAATACACTTCATTTACATCCTAATAATAGTTTTGTAATAAAGTATTAACCAGTAAAAAATTCGTACAAAAAAAAAAACGTTCTTGTCGTGCTAGGGTATTTTCAGATTCAGTTTTAGCGTTCCAAAATCCCCTAAAAAAGTATAGATTGGTTTGCAAGCGATTTTCTTTGCTGACCAGTGAAATTGACTCCATGTTTGTGTAAAATTTTTAAGTTCGTGCCTTAATGGCAATAACCTTGCTTCGAAAGCAAGGGGTCACAGGTTCAATCACCGGTGTGGACTCTGAATCTTTTTTTATCGTTCGCAAAAAGAGTTTAACTCAAACGAATTTACCAACTTACTGCAAACGAAATCGAAAAATCGTGAATCAAACGAAAAAGTCTTTCACCAATTTTTTTTCGTTTGCCGCAAACGATTCGTTCGTTCAGTACTTCAATATTTGGGGAAACTGCTAATAAGATTTCTTGTGTTTAAAAAAAAAAAAAAACAAATAAAGGATTGACACGGATATATGTATAACAGAAACACGAACTTGAAAAAACTATTCTAACTTGCTATTATCCTCCTATTCCTGCAGCTGTGAGCTTTCAAAAAAAAAAAACCTTTGTTCTATTGAATCCATCAAACGAAGCACACCAATCGCGAATGAATGTTGAAATTCGAAATAATGCTGCAAAATGATATCACAAATTGAATTTTCAAATAGTATATTCACTTTAGCCTCACAAAGAGTTTCATTTTACAGTCAATTGTGTGAATAAAGCGGAAAAATCCCTTCACGATGTGAGATTTCCCCAAGGCCAAAGGGTTAAAAACCTCTGCACAAAAATGTTCTATGAGTTCACTAGACCAAAAAAAAAAAAAGAATTAAATTGAAAACATATCTCAAGTGACTTCTGCATTCATGCATCACGCACCACATATGGCTCTTTAACCTTTTTTGTTAAATGAATGAAAAAAAAACATCCTGGTGCGTCTCCAGTGTGTCTGCTAAGAAAATATGCGACCGCAATGCAGAAATCTAGAATCTCATTCAACAATTTTCTTTTATTTGTTTTTTTTTTTTGCTCCACAACTGAACTTGTACAAAACACATCTCAACGATATGACACATTACCAACCCCTTTTTTTGGATCTTGGCGATTTGTCAAGACTTTTGCTGTTGCCTCTTTTTGTTAGCACCATTATGAAGCATTTGAGCGAAAATCCACTCTGTGAAGATTCATATCTGTGCTGTAGCTGGGTCTTTTGGAACACTCAACTGCTACAACTTTGTGCAAAATGCTTTTCTATTTATTTATTTGTCCAGCAGTAAAACTCAGGACATTTATGAGAATAATAATCTTAGCAAAACCTCGCTTTTGACCTAAATAATGATGGCTATGGTGATATGGCGTCAGAGGCAATGGCTTTTTCTTCTTCTTTCTTCTAATAAGAAAAAAAAAACTTTTTACTCGCATAGTCGAAAACGATAAAGTGAATGCAAAAATATTCGAGAGAAATAAATTTAAAGAAAAAAAGAAAAAAAAAAACTGAAAACCTGAAAAAGCATCCTTGTCAGTTCATGGTTCGTGCTTATAATTGCAATTACCAACTATTTCGTTCGCATTGGTAGCAGCACTCCATTCCGATAAATGCCATATTTAATAAAACAACGTGCGGACGGAACGAACAGTGAACACCGAATATTTCAAGGCCTGTGGGTGGTGGTTTGGCGTACCTATAAGTTGCCATAGTCATAGCAAGAGAGAGATTATCAAAAGGACACGGCGATAGTTTTCAAAGTTTAGGCACGTAGAGCATCATGGTTGGTGGTTTTGGGTGGATCTATGGATCCAGGATATTTTTCCGCCTAGTATAGCAAAACAGAATTAGGGTCAAGTTCGTGTGCGATATTTGTCGCATTGGTGGACTCAACTTGCCTTCTGACTGAAACTCTACATGATTCCATCCCCTTAAAAGTTAGCAGCTCTATAATACTCCAAGTTCTTTGTAAGGATTTTCGTCAAAAAACAAAAAGAAAAAGAAAATACTTTTTGAGTTGTTAGTCATTTTAATTAATTCTTTAAAAACAAGTTTTCATGATCTTTATGAAAGGAAGTATGAAAAGTGGCATGTCCTTGTGGTTAATTTTGAATGGAGTCTTTTAAAAGGATTGCCACACTTACTTGTGGCTTGTGTGGGTGACCCCTAGAATTCACAAAGGACTTTTGGTTGTGTCTCGATGTTTATTTAATTTGCTATGGCCATTCATTCTCGTTTTGTATAGTGAATGTTTTCATTCAGTTTTTTTTGTTTTTTTTTTTCTTGTCGGTGATGTGGTTGTGTGGGAACAAGCAAAATAATTGAGGTGCCTGGTGATCTGATGCGGTTGCTATCCAATTATTATGATGAAACCCAGTCATCACATTGTGCTCCTATATTATGGTCACACACATTCATACATACGAATAATATTTTTGTCAGGTTAATGGAACGAATGCGGTGCTGCAGACCCCTGGGTAGTTTTTTCCGTTTTGTATTTTTCAAAACGGTTGAGGGTTTTTATTTTCATTTTAATGGAGAAGCAAAAATGGTTTCAATTTTAATTTTTTTTTTTTTCAATAAGAGTTTTTGTTAGTTTCTGTCGAGTTTTTATGATTGATGGTTTTTTAATTCAATTTCGATGAGGAAGATTTTTTTTTTTTGTGAATTATTTTTGTATTAAGGTCAAATGACAATTTAGTTAAAGGAGAAGAAAATATTGAAAAAAATACAAGTGAAGTGTAATCTAAGGAGTTGATTAGGTATTACAAAAGTTTTTTTTGACACCTTTAATGCGGGGAAATGAGAAATCTAACTTCAGAAAATAAGAAAGTTGATACCATAATACATTTTTAAGCGATGAGTATTTCTTAAAACAACTTTTTTTTAGTTTTCCTGGATTAAAACTTCAAAGGAACGAAAAAGCACATCTATGATTCAATGCACTTGTAACAGTGAATGTACTTGTACATATATCCTATGTACATTCACTGCCGAAAAATGTCAAGTGAAGTTTTTTTTTAAATGAAATTATCTTCATTAAATACACACGAGAAAGTCTTTTGACAGGTCGTGTGTGCGTCAAAAGTTATTCAGGGTCAAATGTCAAAAATATTTCGCATATAACTTTTTAACGGTAGAAGCTATCGAAAAGTATTTTAGGTAAAATTTGTAGGTCATACGATTTTCTACAAAAAAAAATTCTGTCGTTCTATTCTCCAGACTGGTAACTCGGAAGATATCGCTATTACGCAAAACGTTAAATGACGAAAATATCGGGTTTTCACCAAAAATGCTATCAACATTTTTTTATACAAAGTTTATAAACAATTTTGATTAAACTGTTTGATATGATTTTTTCCATAAAGATGATTTTTTTACAATTTTTTTCTAAAAAATCTTTTGAGTCGTTTTATAAAACTATTTTTTTAATACAAAAATTTCAAACAATTTTTCAAAAAATTTAGAATGCAATTTTTAATATAATTTTTATCAACATTTAAAAACTAAATTTTGAAAAACACTCATTAACCCATAATAGAAAGAAACAATTTTTCAAAAAACCAAACAGCTAAAATTTTCAATCTACATTAATACATAATAGCCTTGGACTACATGAGCAAGTTTGTGTTATCTAGTTGTGCATTTTATTTCATACAGCTTTCATAAAATAGATATAATGGTTTCAAAAATTGGTCAAAAGTCGAAAAAAAAATAGTTTTTTGCTCTCTGCTCTAAAATGGTGGAGTTTTCAAAAATTATTTTATGCTCATGTTATAGATAATAGTATTTCTCATAAAAGATTTTATGACAAGATCTTCGATACGAGTGACCAGTTACAAGATATTGCAAATTTAAAAAATACGAATCGAAAAATTGGTAATTTAGAAATTGGAAAATTTTTAAAGTTGCGCTACTTGTAACTGATCACTAAATTTTTGACATTTGACTGTGAATCATTTTTGACAAACACACGATCTATCAATCCTTCCGTTTGTATTCTTCAGACCAAAATGAAGATAATTGCATTTAAAAATCTGTACTTGAAATTTTTCGGCAGATTGTGCTTATTTTTTGATCAGCTTTACAACCAGAGTGTAAAGCTGATCAAATTAAATAATAAAAAAAATATGATTTTCAGCAGTTCTGTCCGGGTCTAGATAGAAGAAGTATTTTATTGTAAAAATTTGTACATGAAATCTCAACATCAAAAAATCATTTCGTTCAAACACACATAAAAGAAATATTACGAATCTCATAAAGAATTGGTCTAAGCTTTACCTCAGAAACAGCTGATTGCAGGTACTTAATTTTCTGATTTCTATTGTTTTTATTTTCATTTCTATATTTAAACTCATAGCCTTAGTAATAGGATTACCTTCTTTAAATCTTAAAATAAATATTCAATTAAATGTAATATTTGTACGAGTAGAAGAAAAATTAAATTGAAAAGATATTTTGAATAAGCTGCTTAGTGAGTGCATGAAAGGTATAAGCAGTTCCGACCAAAGCAGATGTCTTTCTCAAGAACTCGATTTGTATCCTATTCTTGCAAGGAATTATAATACATAAAAATAGCATAAGACATGCTACGACCTACAAAATTGAAAAAAAAAATATATATAAATCCTAAGCAGAATATATTTTTTTTAATTTAATTTCTGCAACAAAAAAAAAAATTAAATAAATATAACCTTTACCAACAACATAACCCATAATGTGTGAGGAGCTTGTGTTCACAATTATTTGGAAGTATCCTCAAATTTCATTACTCAAATAAAATTTCTTCAATTTATATGTTAAGCTCTTTAGAAATTGAAAATTGTGAGACATTTTTACTTGTCATTCTATTTAGACATTCAAATTCCAGAAATAGCATCGTCAGGTTAATGACTAAAATTAAAATAATATGAGTAGATGTCGCATCACGAATTTAGAATGCATAAGAAACATTCGAGTGTGTTATATGAATAAACAGGTTTTGTATTTTTTTCTAAATTATTTTCTTATTAAATTGCAAAAAGTAGATTTATGTTTTCATTCAATTTTTCCTTCAACCATTTACATTATTACATTTCTTAATAAAAATGGATACAAATTAAATAATTAAAGAAAAGTAATTAGGTACTTTCCAGTTTGTATTTTGATTGATTATGATTACTTTATTTGAAAAAAAAAAACACATACTATCTCATATTTTGAGTAAATTTTAGTTTTTTGTACCGAATTGAGTTACACTCGTATAGAAACTTAAATTGTATTGATTTTTGTCTTAACTAAAATACAGAATATTTCATTGAGTAATTTTGTGAGTCCCCATTTGTTTAAGACCAAGAGGAGAAATTACACACAAATAAGTTCAATGACTTTCTGACTTTTTTTTGTACACAGCAAGCAGTGGGGCAAAAATTCACAAAAAAAACATTTGTTGTTTTGATCTTTATGCGTGTGCTCTTAAAAATATGAAGATGTTTTTATGGAAATTATGAATGTTTGCCCTTGGGCTATATTAGTATTACCACAAATAAAAAAAATCAAATTTGTGTCTACATTATGTTAATTTTGTGATGTTCGTAGCTAATTGTTTGCTAAAAGAGAGAATTCGAGAGAAAGAAATAATTATTAAGAAACTTGGTTAAATACGTTTTCACTCGGATAAAAACCGTGACTTAAAAATACTAACTCACATTTCTATATTTTTGAAGAGCTTTTTCACACATTGGTTTTTATATAAGTAACTAGATCGGGGCTAATGGTTTTTAGCCGGGGAAAAGGTGGTGGGGTTGACACAAAAAAAGGTGGACAAAAACACCTGCATTTATTTGTTGAATTTCAGACTTGAATCTGTATTTTGAAATTGTACTTTTACTAGAAAAATTTTGGAGGTGCTGAATTCGATTATGGGGTTTTTCGATAAAATTTCGTGACGCAACATGGTCAAAAATACAAAAAAACGCGAAATTTTCAACGACTTCGCAGTTTTTGGAAAAATTTACCATAAAGGATAAGTTTTTGATTAAGACAATTTGCTTAAGAGTTCAAAAAAACTGAATTTGCCAAAATTTGATCCCACAATTGTCTATGTAGCCATAATATTACAGTAAATTTTTGATCATAAATGTTTCTAGAAGGAAAGTTTTGGGTTAGTTTTGATTTCTATCATACATTATGTTTTTGGAGATTCTGAATCCGAATCTGGTGTTTTCCATCAAAATTTTGTGACGCAACATGGTCAAAAATACAGAAAAACGTGAAACTTTCAACGATTTTGCAGATTTCGGAAAATTTTACCTTGAAGTATTAGTTCTTGGTAACTTGGTAAGTGTTCAAGAAAACTGGATAAGCTTAAATTTAAACCTAAGATTATCAACATAGCCATTATAGTTTCCAAAATACACCTCTTCAAAGTTTAACAATTTCTGAGACCTCTTAAATATTTATAAGTATGTATTGAAATTGTTCAGTGTAGTTTAATTTTGACCCCCAAGCATTCTTTTCCATCTGAAACCATTAGAAAATGTTCACATTAATGCCCTTATTGATTTCTGAAAAGTACCAATAAACATCCTCAATGTGTAGTGTACCATATTGGAAAAAACCACAGCCATCTTGGATTTTTCGCATTTCAGCTTTAACTTGGTAGGTTATTGTGCTAAAGATGGTGTTTTGGTGTCAAATTAAGACACACTAGTACTATATTTTCAGTACAACAGGTAAATTTATTATAGAAACATTTTGAAAGATAATAGTACAGTTACGAAATTTAAAATGAATGTTTAATTTGTCATACAAAGCTAAAATTTAAGGATTTAACAAAAATATTTTGGACGTACCACTATTTTCAAAAAAAATTCGCTGATATTTTACCTGTTCTACTAATTCACAAGACTAAACTATAAATTTACCATTTTAGCACTTAAAACAGCATATTTGGTCATTCGAATGACATCTCTAGGACGATTTCTTACCAAGATATAGTTCAAGCGTGAAAAATCTAATATAGCAGTGTTTTTTTAAGACTTGATGAAAAAAACATGCTAGTTTTTATTGGAATATCATCTATTCTTTTGAACGATTTACTTTTCTCAGATTAAAAAACTATAAAAGTCAGTAAAAATATCTGAATATTTAATTAATTTTCATTTTCAACTTACTGATTGACCAAATTATAAGCTCTTACGATTAATGGATTTTCACATAAGTGAGTTTATCAAACAACTTCAAACTACAAAGAAATCATTTTGTTTTCAATTTTTAATCTTATTCCAGGTTAGAAACCAAAAATGTTACCTAGCCAACCAGAAATTTATAAGGCCACTTTGGCATGATAAAACTCTTTGTTACCATTATTATCGGTGTTTTTTAGTTTTGTCTATAAAACGAGACACGCCACACAAAACACATACAATATTGGACACAATAAATGCAGAGCAAACTCTATATAGATGAGAAAGTTTGACCCATGTATCCATTCAGTCGGAACTTGTGCTAACTACTCCCTTGATATCTGAATGTGAAAAATAACTTTAAAATACGCACAAACTTCCTTTGCTATCATCATCATGTGTTATATAGAGGGTATCCCAATGAGTATAAAACAATAAAAAGAAAAGAACAAAAGGACCTACATTTCTAACTATATGAGCTGGAATTCATTCTCTTATTCCATCCAACTTTCGAAAGTAAAATCGATTTTCTCAGATAAAACTAACCGAGCATTGCTTGTGTTGAACTAAAACAAACAGTAAAAAACAACGACATAACCTCAAATTCAAACCATAAGTCTTTATAGTGTATTTGCCTCTCAAAGACAAACAAAAAAATTATACAATCCAAAACCCAACAGCAAAAAAAAAAGGAGACAGAAAGTGAATTAAAGAAAAAAAACCAAAGCTAGATACTTATTCACGTTTTCAAAAATTGATTTCCGGTTCCGCTTTGTGGGTTTAATGGCGCCTGTAAGTCATTGTTTTAACGTCTGCACAATTTCACAAAAAAAAAAACACAAATCAAATAAATAAAAGAACAAAGTAGGTAACACTTCCGCAAAAAAAAAAAAACAAGTCCTTCAAATAAAGGACGAAGAAAAATAAAGCTTTACGCTGCATGATTTTTTGATACTTTGATCTCTGCTGGACCTTATAGGAAGGCAATAAAAATAAAAATGGACGACCATGGAACAAAAATGAATAAATTACTTGCATCTTCCCAAGAAGGGATTTTATTTGCCCGACAAACTATAAAAAAGTTTGTGGCTGTGGCCTTCAAGGAAAAAAGGTAAAGCCTCTAAAAAATGGATTATGATTCGATATTATGATAAATTATTTTATTTACCACCAACACGCCACCGTGTATACATCAGGTATAGGTTTTGTGTGGATGTGTGTGTGTGTCTACACAAAATAGTGCCACAAGTTTGAATGATTACCGTTGTAATGGGACATGAATCTTCTTTAAGGACTGTAGACTTTTAAGAGATTTATTGATGTTTGAAAAGTCCTTTTTCGGCAAAGATTCAGATATACGGCGGAGTACGAGTACTATGCCTCCCTCTCTGTTTATCATGCCATCATGTTGGTGGTGCATCGGGAGGAGGGCACTAATAGCTTAAGCTAGATAAATGTTCAACATAAGGCCAGCACAAGTGTTATTGCTGCAGCTTCCTGAAAATATATTTAAGAAGCTGAACGAGTACATAAGGCTCCTTCTTACAAAATGGAGAAAATGCAAATGAATCTTTTTAAGACATTTTTCCAGTTACGTCTTTTTTTCTTAGGTTTTTTTTTTCTAGCATCTAACAAGTATTTGTTTATTGTGCTCTGATGTGTCTTGGTCAAAGAGAAGGTTTATTTTTTTGTTTTTTCCGCACACCAAAGCGACGACGGAGACGACATCGTTTACCATAAGAAAGATAGTTTGAACAATTTTATGTGGCAAGGACGAATGCTTTTTGAGGAGAATGCAATTAAATTTACGGACACTGATGGTCGTGTCGGTTGACGACATCGGTTGTTTGTTGTTGGTAGGTGTGTTTTCTTTTTTTTTTTTTGTTGGTTTTTGTTTCTTTGGAGAAAGTCCAGGAATGTGTTTTTTTTTTAGTTTTTTTTGGAAGAAAACAGAGATAAACAAGATAGATCGGAATTTAGTCCAGTGGAAATGATTGCTATACGTAAGGTATTGAAGACGTAATCGTAGCCATTTATCAAAGACAAAAAAGAAATGTTCATTTCTGATGTCTCACATTTCTTTGTTGTTCAAGAACGGATACATCTTTACACTTCAGCAAATTGGTATTTACACTCTGCATAGTATTCCTTGATGCAAGATGCCTTGAGACAAACCATATTTTCTTGTATTGTATTTTATGTAGTGTCGTATTGCTCCTTTTTTCCTTTTGATTGCAGTTTAAACTAGAACATGGCAAATAACCAAAACAGATATCAACTTGCTGCTGATACTGGCTGCTGCTGGTTGAAAATATATTGAGAACAATTTTGCTGCATTTTTCCAGGGTTCAGATTTATTCTTTTTGTGTATAAAACGTTATACTGATTGCACCAAAAGGAAAAAGGAATATTTACTTTTGACATTCGATTGAAAAGTTTGACTGTTTGATCTGCCTATTAAGAAAGTTTTTGACTGCTAGGATTAAGGGATTTGATGGTCTCAAAAGAAAAATCATTTCATATTTCTTTGCAATATAAAAAGAATTATGACAGCTTGATTCTCGACTTGTTTAATTAAATATAAACCCCAAGTGAAATGAAAATAATGCAGCTTAAAATTTCAAGCTATTCAAATTGCATACTTTTATTAGAGAATTATTATTTCATGTGTGGGACATGAATTGCCACTAAATTAACTCTGAGTTTTTTTTGTCGAAAATATTATCGTATAACTGGCAGTTTTTTTTTATATCCAAGTAACTCGAAAGTAAAATGGAATTTGTACACGTTTTGGTGTGAAAAAAAACAACGATTTTGATTAAAAAATTATGGAAATTTTTTTGGATAAGGTCTATCTTTAAATGAAAACCATTTTTTTCCAAAAACCGGTTATAATTGTACCTGCAATAGAACCGTTTTCTTTTTAATTCTGAGTTTCTCCTTCATGACTCAATCAATTTCAACCATTTTTTTAAAATGCAAGCTTTTAAGTTGCCGTAATAATATTTAGTAAACAAAATTTTGAAAAATATTTTTTTTTTAATTTTTTTTTTTAAGGTCTACCTTAAATGAAAACTATTTTTGTTTGAAAAACCGCTATTAACGGTACCTGCTATAGAACCATTTTTTTTATCTGATTTTCTACATAATGACTCACTCAATTTTAGGGATTTATTTACATGAGAGTTTTTGTTTTTTTATTTATTTTTTTTTTTTCTTCAAAATTTAGTTTTTAGCTGTTGACAATTAAAAGCATAAAAATAGCACACCAATTTTTTTTTGAAAATTTTATTTTTTATACAAAAAAAAATAGTTTTTTTTTAAACCACTCTAACTCAAATTTTTTTTTTCTTTTCAAAAAAATCATCTAAATAGTTTTCATCATTCCAATATTTTATGTTTCTTATCATCTGCTTATCATCTGGATTCTAATGATTCTCAATTGGGGCCATTACTTTTGGGGCATCCTGTATGTGTATAATAACAACAAAAATTTGAAACAACTCAAAATATGTGTTGTTCTTTTTTTGTTTAATTTTGCCTTCTAATATTGAAGAAAACATTTCAATTTAACAGTTATCAAATAAAAACTTGATAAGTAGCATTGGACACGACTCTCTGTTTGAATAATAGAAAATCGTGCAAAACAAAATGCAAGATAAAGATGCTATACTCTGTTTTATTGAGTCGATGATGTCATGCAATGATATTTCTTCATAACACGCAATTTTGCCGTCTGGTATTTTAACATTTTGTCGATGGTTACACTTGAGTGTGCCATGGGTTTAAGGTTGGATGAATTTTTTACTGCAAAATTAATTAAACTTTGGGCTAAGCCACCTTTATTTGAACAAAATAAATATTTATTTAATAACAAAATAATAGGATCAACTGAACAAAGTTTTAAAGTAAACACAATTCTAAACAAAAATTTACTCTATCTCATGTTAGTACGAAAGCATATATAATAAATATTTCTATAATGATAAATGACATTAGAAATTAATGAGAAAATGTTTTTGAAAAGCAAATATTTGTATTTGAAATTAAATGTGCAGAGTTATTGCTGGAATCCTATTTTTGACCTCTCAACTTTTGAACACAATAATTCCCTAATCGATATAAGCTCTTCTGAAATCGACCAATCTAAAATCAAATCAAAATGTCGTGGCACATTTTACTTATACATGGACTTAGCACATTGAACACAACAACAATTTTGTCACTTCAACAAGTAGTAGGTGTTGGTTGATTGGATTGCGTACACTTGATGTCGTCTATATATGATAGAGATCCTGGCGAGTTTCAATTCAAAGCTAACGGCATAATAAAACTTTGATGATTCTCATTTTATCCTGTATACTTGTTAACGTGCAAAAACAAATATTTGCTTGTGTTTGTGTGTGCATATTGTGAAGCAAAACTTGTAAAATCGATTGTTTGTTTTTTTTTTACTCTTGCAAATTGATATTTTATGTTTTGAATTAAGACCAATTGCGGAACAATGATTTATGCTATTACATGGTCTACGCTTTTTTTTTGTATTTCTGTTTTTGTATACCACCTATAGAGACAAGAAGAAAAAAAAATAATATTTTTTTATTGAAGAATCCCGCAGCAATATAATGTAGATTTATGGATGCAATATATGCGCCAAAACAATATAAATAAATTTTGTTAAAGATTCATTGCTTTGTTGTTGGTATTATGCACAATTTAAATGGAGGTAATAATTTTAGCCAATTGGTTTTCGTAATTTTACACCTCTTTGAGCGCGAAATTTTATATATTATCGATTTTATTATTTATTCGAATGGGAAAATATTGTGGAAATTAAATTTTGAAACATCAAACTTAAAGAAAATTTTAATAGAAAACACATTAACGTAAGATTTTTTTTTAATAAAATTTTGTCACAAAATTTTGTAAAAAAATCTATCAACACTTCCGAGTTAATCTTCATGTACTATTCATATCTGTAAACAATATTTCCTTTGAAGACAAATGGTTGAAAGAAAAATGGTAGTCTTCAAGAAAACGAAATGCGAACTGTCAACAATTTGGGTAAGAAAGTAACATTGTTTTAATATTTTAATATGCTAAGAACCTGCAAAAAATTGCACATTTGTGAAGAAAATTTCTAGCAATTAAGCTATTCAGAGTCTGAAAATCATTTTTATACAAAACCTCATTTAATAAACTTGATTTAAAGCGAAAATAAAAAAAAAAATATCTGGCATAGAAAAACACATAAATTGGTAATTCCACTGTGATCCAATAATGTTTTTCTCTTTTCTTGATAAAAATGCGACCGGTTTTCCATAGTTTATTTAATAAAAACTTTTTTTAAAAATCCAATTACAATTTAAAAATTGCTAAGAACCTTATATGTAAAAATTTCCATTTTTATTTCAAAATTAGGTACCACCTTTATGGTTAAATACATTAAATTTGTAATCCAAAAAATATTTGGGAAGTTTTGATTTTTTCATATTTTATGTTTTTGCGAGTGCTGAAGCAACATTGTCAAAAATGCAAAAAACCCTAAAATTTTCAATGTTTCTGCAGTTTTTAGCAAATTTTACCCTAAGGATTAGTTTTTTGGGTACAACAAAGTATGTGCCTAGTACCTTCCATACGTACATTGAAGAAAACTGAATTTTGTGAAAACTGAATGGATTTGTTAATGCATAAAGGTTAAAGTATTTTTGACAAAAATACTTTAAAAATACAAAAATCGAAATCTAAGTCAATTTTGTCTTCAAAATTCTGAAGTTGAAAACCTTAAAAAAAAAACTACACTCAGGAAAAAAAAAATCAAATTCTTAGGTATTTTTCAACAGGTCGTAACTCGGTGGAAAATGGTCGCACAAGCATTTATTTTTTTCAAACTTCAAACTTTGTTTTTGAGTTACCTAGGAAAACCACCAACACAATAAATTTTTTATTTTTTTTTTTTAATTTGTTTGTCTCCACCATGTGGATCAGATAACTTGTTTATTTACCTTCAATTTCTTTTTTTTTAAATTTTGATACGATTTTTTCTCGCCAACATATTGGTTTTTGAATGGAAAAGGATTATTTTGTGTTTGATTATAGATATTTCAGCCATCAATGATACCAAAAAAAAACCTAAGCGAAAGTTTTGAAAACTTGAATAATTTTTTTACAAGAATTAGCAATTAGTTTTTTTGAAAATGGAGTTTTTGTGAATTTTTGGAAAATCAAGCGCTGAATCAAAAATATGGTAGAAACCACTGACCTTAAGTGTGCCTTTTGCAGTTCAAAAACAATACATAGATTCAATTTTATCCACCCAGCAGTTTCTTTGTTTTACTCGATTTTTTTACAAAATGAGAACAAAATTTAAGATGTCTTAACATTTTTATCACAAACAGCGTTTACAAAAATTCAACAAAAATTTAATGACATCAGAAAATTGAATAAAGCAACATCATTGCTAACGCAATTCCTTCATTCAGATACCAAGAGACCACCCAATACAATTGCCGTCCCAGACAAGGTCGCCATCGTGTCACAAATCCCAGTGATGATAAATGCTTAGAGCTACAATTTTCTTTCTTTTAATTTATTTTCTGTCCGACCATTTCCAAAAAGTTACGGCCTGTTGAAAAACACCTACAAATTTTGAATTATTTTTATACTTTAATTTTTTCCATTAGTGTAATTTATTTCGTTTGTTTGATTCTTTGTAGTTTTAGTGCGTTAAAAGATAGAGGGCGACAAAGTTTTCCAAAATCCTTTTTTTTATGTTTTGGTGTTTAGAAAAAATATATGTTTAAATTAAAAATAAATAGACAAAAGTTATCATTTTGAATTCTCTTTTATCGCAACCAAGCAAGGTACACATTTGAAATCTTGATATCGAAAAACCAATTTTCTTTAAGAAAACACACAAATTAAGTTCAAATATACCAAACCAAACATTTATTCATCTTCTAATTTAAATTAATCTCAAGGACTACACTACAATTTCCGGTTGCCCTTGTAAACATACAAAAATACAATACATACATTCAAATATACAACAACACAAATGAACTGAACGGAAGAAAGTAATTTAAATTTGTCTCTGCTTCCTGACCCTTGAATTTATATGAAAATTTAATTTTTTTTGTCACAAATGGTTAAACTTTGAATGAATCAATTGGCACCTTGTTCCACCCCAAAGCTCAACGAAAAAAAAACATAGAAAGAAAAATAAACAATGACAGTTCCTGGAGCAAGACAAAAACCGACAAAACAAAATAAAAATAAATAAAAAGAAAAACATCGCACTTGCACCAGGAACACACATTAATGAATTTTTATGGGACAACGCAATCGAGGAAATGTTTGTGATTTCCCTTGTAAGGTATAGGTATGCAGATGTAGATCGCGTTATAAATGACATAATTCCGACCCCATCTAGGAATCTATAAATGGGACATTGGAATTGGAATCCCGACCGTTTATTCAAAAATTTTATCACAAAATTTGCGTTTTTTTGTATTTTTAATGTATTTTTTTGTTGTTTTTTTTTTGTTGTTGCCAGGATATTACTGCGACATTTAAATTTATGGGTAAAAGGAATTTATGAATCCATTCTCGAAATAAAACACGATTTTTAGCTTGTATTCAAATTCAAATTCTGCCAAGTACTTTTGAGATTTTATAGCTATTGTGTCCTTTTTAACATTTTTTTTGTTTGAAGGAAAAAAAAAGGAACAAACAAAGCTTAACAGACGTTTTAAGTCATTTTGAATATTCCAATGCTTGTTTTTTTTCTTCCTTTTTTTTGCATAAAGATACAAAACGAGTGTCCTTTATTGGTGTTAACTGTCTTGTGATGGCTTAGGGCACAGAAAGGGTCTTGCAAATTGTGATGCAAAGAGGTGACACAAAAAATGAAATCATTTGTTATGCAGCGCTTTGGAAGCTTTTTGCTATCTGATTTTTTTTTTTTTTTTTGCTTTGTTTTAATGCAAGGGATCCTAACTGACGCATTAGAAGGAAAATAAATTTTTTAGTGGACGAAAAGAAACGTTTTTTTTTTTTGTGTTGATTTTAGTCTTTGCATAGTTTAGGAAATGAATTAAAAATGATAAAAATAAAACAAAAGGTTATAAACATAAATTTCAAGTTGCAAATATGTTTTTCTAAATATTTTATCAAAGTAAAGTTGGTTTGAAAAGGTAATTTTGCAAACAAAGGGTTTTATTGTTCAAAATGTAAATTGCCCACCATAAATATTCATCGCGTAAAAATGATATGATTTGAATATTATTGAAATCATTTACCGTTACAGTATTTGTGTTAGATTTTTTTAACGAATTAAATTTTACTTTGAAAACAATTATGAATAAAAAAGGATTTACTTTTTTTTGTGGACATACCTTTAATGATATAAATGGAAGAACTATAATTCGTTGAAAAATTTTTCCATTACAAAATTTAAGTCCGTTTTTATTTTCTAAACAATTTGTTGAGTCCAAAAGTCATTTCTCAATGTTCATTTTTCTGTTATAGAGACCAAAACAAATCTTTCTTCCTTAGAAGCAAACAAAAAAAATAAATTTATTTCTGCTTAATGAATACTTTTCTGTATAAAATGCTGCAAGGTAAATTTTAAGATGATTGGCAGGACACAAAATCACCCAATTTGCACAAAAATTCAAACATCAAACTTTGGCGGAGAGGTTTTTTTTATGTACTTCTATAAAACTTTTCTGTCCTAGACCTAAAGCAGTTATGTGCGATGGGTGTGTGCGTCTGTACTTCAATAAAAAATAATCCTTGCCATTTGTGTCATCTTTTTTAGTATACAAAAAGTTGGATGGTTTATGTAAAAATAAAAAAATAAGAAGACCATTCTTCGTCATTTTAGTTTTTTGGTTATTATTCATAATATACACAAGCTGGCATTTTGAAAAGAAAATTTTACTCATCATTTCCTCTTCATAATTAGAGGTTTTTCCTTTAAGATAATTTTCCGCTTGGCAAAACGTTTCCTTATACCAAGACTCAACATCTCATCATTCGCTTTTCTCTTTAAACAAAAAAAAAATTACTTCATTTTAATTAAAATTAAAAAAAAAAAAAAACATTTCATTATTTTTGTTGGGAATATTTGTTTTTTTTTTTATTCTTCTGCGGTTCATACATTGCTAAAGGAACTCTTTCATAATTGAATTTTAGAAACGCATCTCTGGGTAATACTTTTTCAATACAAACATTTGTACATAATATTAGCCTTTGGGTAATAAAACAAGATTTAGTGAATTAAATTAATATTTCCGACGAAATTTATTTCTTATAAGGATTTTTTAATAAATTCGTCATATTCTGAAAAAAATTTAAAATTTTCAAACGAATAAAAAATATTTAGATCTTTTTTTGTGAATCCTAAAAAAGCTTAAAAGACGCACCTGTTACACTTAAATTGCTAAAGAAAACTTATTTTATTTAAAAATATCTCTAACAAATGCAAAAATCAATAGAATTCAATAAAGTTTAAAATTCATAACAAAACAAAAAAAAAAAACTGTTTTGAATATTTGAAATTTCATGGACAAGGTCATATGAATGGTGTTTCTTCCTTTCTAAATTCTCTTTTGAGGTTTTTTGTTTTACTTTTTGAAAAACCCCACTGGCAATAAATTTTAGAATAACAAAAAAAAAAAGGAAAAAAAAATGCACCAATACGATCATAAAAAAGACAAACGCCATTAAAAAACATTGAAAGCACATAAAATCCTATAAAATATTGATGGTGTTTTTTTTATGACAATCCCGGATGGAAATGAACCCTTTGGTAGCAATTTTTAAATTTACGGCGGTTCCACGATATCATCTTAGGGAATCATGAATACAAAACTCCTTGTCGCTAACGTTGTCGAATGCAGTTGTTTTTTTTTTTTTTGTAAATTTGAATTTATGATAAAAGCATTCATAAATATGAAAGTGAATTTAAAAATAATATTATTTGAAAACATGATCTGATTTTGCTGATACTTTATAGAACTCAGTGTGTGTGTAGTGTTTAGGGAAAGTAAAGTGATTTTCACAAAATTTAGTTTGTATTTAGTTTTTTTTGTGCTAAATTGAAACAAAATATAAATGCACGTTTTGATTTTGATACCTTGATGCAGGGTGTTTCACAAAAAAAGCTAGCATTATAAGGAAGAATAACGATATTGTTAGAAGGATTGAATTTTAAACAACAATCTTCCTTCATGCACTACTCGATCGCACGTATTTGCTCTCAGGGTCGAATTTGCTATGAACCAAAGTTTTTAAAAATAAATAATTTTAGAAGAAATGTTGAAACAAAATTAAAATTCATTGCTAAAATGACAAAAACAACTTCTTAAATTATTTTGAGCTCCAAACTTAGTATCGCATTTGATTTGTTTAAGAAATTACATTAAAAAATAATTAAAAATCGTTAGAGCTGTTTTAAACAAAAATAATTTTGTTATACATGAAAATTCTCAAACTTTGTTAAAACAAAATATTTTTACACATCTAAAACTAAAATTTCAAAAAATACAGTGACCCGTTTTCGAAAAAAATATTTAGTCAAAATCGTAAGAGCCGTTTTAAAAGTTAACTTTTACTTAATGGTTACATGGCAAGTACCGTTACTTTTGTTCCTAAAAAAAAAAATTCGATTTCGCCTCTAGAGAATCAACAAAGACTCTTAACCACCAAATTTTAAGAAAATCGGTTCAGCGGTTTAGACTGTAGCTCTAGGTATACACAGACAAACGGTTAGACAGACAGATAGGCCGAAAAGAAACGAATCAATTTCTTCGTATCAGTCACATTTTTTGTCATTTAAAAATAAACAACTGTAAACCTTCCCTAACTTTTAAACTGTCAACAAAATTAATGTCAAAGTAAAATTGCATTTCATGTCATCAGGAAATATTATGGCACATTTACATTATGACATTAAGTGTGTTCATTGACGTTGTTCTGGACTGTTCGGAACAGAAAAGTACAAGTTTTTGCTGTTCCATGAGGTTTTTCTGTTTCACACTGTTCTAGTTTGCTGTTCAATAACGCTGCCTGGAACAGTTTAGAACAAGATTTTCTGTACTTGCTTTTAAATCAGAACAGATCAGTACAGTTTCTTGTTGTTGTTGTTTTCTGTTCTGACATTTCCCACGAAACTGTTCTAACTGTTTCCTTGTTGAACACAGCTATTATTTTTGACTCACCCTTTATGCATGTTGATTGGGATTAAACAAGGAAAATTATTTGAAAGGAGGGGAGGTTTTTTTCCCCTCGTTTATGTGGGAAAGGTAATTTTTCTAAATATAGGACTTAAAATGAAAAAAAAGATTATAAAAAAACAACTGTGTACTTACAATATCATGATAAAACTTTTTTTAGAAGACAGAAATCTATTCATTTAATTTTGTATGAAATTGTTTCAGTAAACCAATTTAACTTTTTACTTAAAATCCGCAAAAAATGTAAAAAAAAATTACAGAAACGTCTGGAAATAAGAATGTGATTCCTTCTTTTTTAAAAAAACAAAATATTCTTTTCATTTTATATACTCCACATCACAATAAATCCTTCCTTCTAAAAAAATACATTTCTTATTACTACATACTTGCTTTATAAAACACCCTATACTACTCATTTTTGTCAAACCAATGAAATTAAATTTCTTTGGTTCAAATTCAAATTTTCTGCAACAAAAAACTCAAAAATCAAAGTTAAATTCGTAGATTCTAATTCCATGAATTTAAAATCAAACTTAATTTTGCTTCATTGTTTATTTATTCTTTGTTATTTATTTATTTTCCACAAAACCCATACCATAAGTTAAAATATTCATTGCTTTTCTTTTGAATTAGAGAAATGTTTTAGAAAATTACAATACTTTGTTTTACGTATGTTTGTATGTACAGTACATGTGTATATCTAAAGTCTAAAATGACATTCACTGACAGGTTTCAGTCTACTAATGCATCCTGCATAAAATTTACAACCAACCCCATCTGTCGGCACTGTTTCCACTTTTATTTTTCAACCTAATTCAAAGTGACTTCACAGATGATGTAGTACTCATGTCTAGGTGTTGCTGTTCGTGTATGATGATGATAAGATAATAATGCGAGGGGGAGTTTTTCACAGTGCACTTTTGATTAGAGGGAAAAGTTTTTTTGCTTTTGGCATTTTATACACTTTGTCATCGCATACTTTTTGACATTTTTTTTTTTTTTTTTTTGTTGATTGGAAAAAGGTGCTGTGTTGTGTCACCTTTTGACTTGATGCATAAATAATGAGATTTTATTTAAATTTCTGAAAGCTAAGCTATAAAATAGTAATTTTTTGCTTGTTCTTCATTATTATGGCTTTTTGTAATCAGCCTTTCAATCATTCTTCAAGCAATAAAAAAGGAAATACTTTTTTGTGTTACAGAGCAAAACAAAAAAAAAAATAAAACTAGGCAAAACTGATTTGTATTATCTTAAAAACTTCATTTACGCATACATTTAACTACTTTTTAATTAGCAAAAAGATTATCTCGCTAATTGAATTCAAAGAATTTATCGCAAATAAATGTTTTGTGATTAAATCAGTTAAGCCTTTTTAACGACTTTCGATATATGTTACAAATAAAACATAAAAATAGACCCAATTTATTTATGTTAGAAGCACGCCAAAGATCAATATCAGTCATTGACAAATGATGAGATTCTAATAACATCAATTTGTCAATTAAATTATCTCTATTAAAGATATAACAGCATCAGCAGCGTGTGTGTGTGTGTGATTTAGAGTGATTTACGTCTTATCGACTAATATGACTTTGAAGAATTGATAAGAAAAAAAAAAAAAAAACACTTGAAACTAATCGATTGGAAGATTTGAGATTTGAGGATAGCACAAGAAACTCAATGTTGCTTGGTCAGCTAATTCGTTTTTTATTACACCGCAGCACAAAAAAAAAACCCCAAGGACAAATGAGAAAATCCTTATTCTGGTAATCTAAGATCTTAAGTATCGCATGGGATGTATTACCAAAAGGCATAATACTTATATGTATTAAAAGTAAGAGTACAAAGAGGTGTCTTCTTTGGTAAATATAAAAAGTTTTCCTCCCCATAGATCCATAGAGTCCTTGTTTTGTTTTTTTTTTTTTTTTTATTCGATTCAAATCGATTTAAATGGTAAAAAGTGTTCTTTACCACGATTTATTGAGAATTTTTTAGAAGTGTTCTCATGCGAAGAATCTCGAATGGCATTCATATCCAGAAATAGAGAGATAGATTTTTGAGCAAAGAGAAATGTTATGAACAGAGAAATCTTTAATTACTAGTCAATAATAGAGTTATAGAAAATAAAATTGTTTTATTTATAAATTTAGATAAAATCTATCATTTTAAATCGAAAGGATTCCGTCAGTTTTACTGCATATCCAAACCATTTTGTTACATTTGTTAAACGAATTTTCATGAAGGTGAAAAATACCATATCATACAAGATCGAGGGATAAAATGATCTAAAAAGAGAAACAGTTCGATTTTTTGGTGGCTTTTTGTTTGTGGTCAGATCGTTTCAACATTCCATTTACAACGATCACGGTACTGAGTTGGCTATTTCCCGGAAAAAAAAACTAAAATTGGTCTTTACATTGAATACTTAAACCTTAAAAAAGTTTGATATTTTCAAAAATTTAACAACATTTTCTCAAAATCCTTTGACTTTAAATTCTAACGTTATTTTTTTTTTTTGTAACTAACCCAATTTTTGGAATATATGTAGTTTAGTTTTTCAATCAAAAATGTTATTTTTGACTAATTTAATCAACCAATAACTGAAAATTAAATTTCAAAAAAATTGATATTTTCATTTTTTTTTGTATTCCAGAGTTCCGTTATGCAGTAATATCAAGGATATGTAGATATGCTACAGAAATAAACTTAAAGAACAGCAAACGAAACCCTTAACAAAAAAAATAAAAATCTGTAAGAAACTGGGTAATACCCTTTGGTGGTTCCGAGAAGTTATCATCCCATGTGTTAAATTTTGAATGCACATAATTTTTGAGGTCACGTAAAGGTCAACAAAGTTTAACTAGTTTCATTATTTCAGAAACAGTAAACAATTTTCAAAGTCAAATTTCAAAGGGTCGCACTGTGGCGTATGCGTAACATTTTCTTCTTTCAATAGAAAAAGAATCAAAGAACTGTTTTTCTATCGCTGACCCAATAATGAAACTTTGGTTGACTAATTACTCAAAAATAGGTAATTCGTAGCGTCGAGTCGTTGTTGTATTTTTTTTCTTGCTTCAATAATTTAATAGAAATCAGATTCATCCTTGACGTAAAAATCGAAAAAAAAGTGGATGAATGGCAGGTACCGTTATTTTTCTTTTAACAAATTCAAAACATCTTATGAAGACAAAACGCAACACATTTATCTGCCAATTTTGATATAATCTATATAATTTTTTAGACCAGCAACTGGTAATTGGTTTTGGTATGTTTGTTTTTTGTTTTTCAAAAATTACAAAATAAATATTTTTGGTTTACATAGAATTGCATTGTCGCTTGATTAAGATTTTGTTTTTGTTTTAGCTGTACACTATACAGCTAATCGAACCATTATTTTCTGAACACCCTGTGATTAATAATATGTATTCAATTCCATGTGATCTTACCGATTGTATTTGAAGAATTATTCGATGTCATGCATGTCTAACCTTGGTTCTAATGAATTACAACAAGAATTTTTGTATGTTTATATTTTTAAATTAAATGATTTATTAGCGAGTTATCTCGTGTTGACAAAAAACAATCATTAAAAAAAATAAATAATTGAAATGTGTGAACAATTGAATTATATATAGATAACCAATATCTATAGAGATGACTTCCGAAGACAGAGTCATATATAATATTACTTGGAACGAATCAACTGCTGCAGTCCAGAGGCAGTCGACAATATAACATGAATATATTTTGTGTTTATTATTCTTTGTGTTGGGAAGTTCAAACTGGATCACCCTTTAAAATAGTTCCAGAGAATTTTCAAGTGTATCGAAATCCTTATCTGTAGGTACTAGAAAAAAACTACAATGAAAGCCTGTAAGCACCTACAAAAAACAGTCGCATTAAACGGCTGATAGTGAAAATAAAATACAAACCGGCGACCATGCGATGTAGTATGGTGAAAAAGGTCACTATCTTGGATTTTTTTTTTATCAAAACATTAAATATACAAGAATTTTAATTTATTTTGGGCGTAGTGATACAAGCCTCTAGTGTAAGAATGTAAATAAATCTCTTATAATACATTAAGTCATGACTCATTGCATATCAAACCTGTGACCAAACATCGATTTAGTCTGTTCTACACAGGCATCGGTTACTGAAGAATGGTTTATGAAAAAGCCTCTTCCCACCCTAACTACTGCACAACCAAGGATTTGAAATTTCACTGTGTTAAATAGGCATAAACGGAGCTCACATATGTATGTATAACTATGTAGACGTTCATTTATATTTTGGTTATAATCACATTGTTCGCGAAAAACTGCGCAATAATAAAATAAAAACTGCATTTAACGAGGAGAAGACACATTCTTGTGACATAGTAATTTAAACAAAAAAAAAAAAACACTCTTTTTTCTTGTTATGCAGTTTCCAGTTAATAGCCTCTGGTTTAAAAGACTTATAAATAATTAAAAAAAAATGAAAATTGAACTATCATACAAAAAATTGGGATGAAAATTCAATCGGATATTGATCGATTTGTAATTAACTTTGTCCCATTGCCAACGGGAGACTTTGGAAAATGCATGTTTCCAACATGCAAAGGCATTTCCCTTTTATTTTAACGACCGTGAGTTTAGTCGAACAAAAAAAGTACATAAAAGAATATAAAAAGCTGGATAGAGTGGTGCAACAAACAAAAACAAAAGGAAGTAAAGTGAGTTTGGGTGTTCCAGAAGCAGTAACTAAATGAATAACCTACCTCCTAGGTCTCATTTATTTGTGAAATTTACTTTTTAATATTATTATTTTTTATTAAGCATGTCGATGTCGATTTACATCGCTGATCCATTATATCAATACCAGCTATCAAATTTTGTTTATCTTCACGTGAGTATTACCACATCATGCTATCGTTTTAATGCTTTCCAAATCGAATATTGTTAAGAAAGACGAATAGCTCCTATGACAAGAAGAAGAACTGTGCTGGCATTTCAATTTTCTCTTTTTAAAATATTTAATAATTAAGCACAAAATGTTAATTTAATTAATGAATTACTCCTATCAACGTAGCATTAATTAAAGAGTGGAATTCGTAGTCGCTACTCAAGCCAAGATTTTTTTCAACATTAAGTTGAGAACAAATCTTGAGTAATAGACAAAATAGAGGCTTCTGATATAATTCTCAATTAAATGATTAATCTTACAGTCTTGATTGTATAGTGGCCAAAAAGCAAATCACTCATTGCCTGAGAAGATTTATTTGTTATTTTGTACTTATTTTTTTCTCAATATAGAGGTAGATCATTTCAGTATATAATTGTCTAATACCCCAATCGAATCAAATTCGAACTGATATTTCGATTCGGATATATGTTTGTATGTATGTAAGACTATAACGAATCGAAAAAATAAGAATTGAAAACATGCAAAATACGTATTTATATAAATTTGATCATCTCGCAAAACTGATTCGGATCCAGAATTCTAACTTTAAGTCAAACCAAGCTTACACGAAATTGTAATTTAGATGGGTTGGTCAGAGCATAATTATATATATTTATTGAATAAAGAGTTAATCGAACCCATATTAATTAGAAGCCTAAGTAGTCATGTTCATGGTAATGGCGAACGCCGCATTACATAATTATGTAGATACGTCTGTTTAGAGGTATTGGCAACGTTGCCCAAAACACGTGAATCAAAAATACAATTTTTCTGAATATTCACCATTTAAAATGATATCCCAACCAGAGCCTTCAACTCACTCAGAGATGTTTTAGTCTTTTAGTGGCAGTCAAATCCCCTACAGATGCCATTTAAAACGCAATTATTCGTATTTGATTTATGAAATCATGGATATACTGGAAATTTTTATCAATTTCTAGGCCTTGACTTCCAAGGAAGTAAAAAAAATCCTATGACAGTCATTTTGGTGATGATAAGTCAGCAATTTTACATTGCAATAATGCGGTTTTATCTTTACATAAAATAAAAGAGTTACCTAGATTTATATCAACATCAACGCTTTGGATCGGTGATTTTCCACATATGTACATAGTAGGTACACAAGACCTCGATCAGCTCCGCCATGTTCAACAACAAATTATAAATGGACCACCATCATTTAAGGTGATCTTTAAACTAAACGAAACTTGTTGCTTTTTTATAAACCTCCAATACAAACTTTTGTAGATGAGGCGAACAACATGTAGGTAGATCTCATTCCCTGTCCTTTTGTTTAAACTTTCTCTTTCTGATGATAAGCGTAACTGGTATGAAATAAAATCACGACTGTGTCGGACTTTCTTGCTGTTATGGTAAAAGTTAAAGATTTTTATACAAATCTTTTATATATTTTTTATAAATTAAGTTACAAAATTATTAAATCTTTTGACTTACTATGAAATCTTATTTTCAATCTGTTCAACTATATGAAATAAAGGAACTACTTAATATACTTAGAAAGTTTTATTTAATTTTTTAATAGGTATACCTTTGCAAAACAAGAAGTGGATTTGTGAAAGTGCCATCATGATACCGACAAATGCATTCTAACGGCCAAAAGTGCTACTGAGCATATTTTTTGACTATGAGTAATTCAAGGAACATTCAAGGAAGTTAAGAACCGTGCAGATGAGAGCGACCAACGAATGCGCGAATGAATGAACAAACTAGATTTCATACATACATTTCTTAAGTAATTTGTATAACTAAAATTATACAAAATGGTAAAAACTAACTGATGTAAACGTTAAGACATTAAAATTTTCATTTTAATTGTAAAAGTAAGAAATAATGAGAAAGCAATCTCTTTTTTTTTCAAATTTTGCTTATTATAACAATTAAAATGAAAATTTTAGTGATTTAACATTAATCTAAGTTATTATTATTGTTATTATTGTACTATTCGTACTAGAATGTCAGCTTATTAGACTTGACCATTCTTTATTTCGTCAATTTCATTGAATGTTTGAACAACAACAACAACTTAAAGGCGCTACCACTCTTGTTTGGTTGGAGATATAGCTATATCGTGCTTTGCCACTTATGCACTCATCAGTCTCCTTTTTGTGGTGCTGAGCTTTAATCCAATTTTATTATGAAAAACTTTCTATGCACACCATGGGAATCGAACCCATTAATCTAAGTAATTTTCTTACCATTTTGTAAAATTTTAGCTACAAAATTATAAGCTTTAGAAATGTATAAAATCTCATATGTTCGTTTAAATGTTGCTTTATTGGTACCTAATAATACATATTGGAAGCAAAAAAAAAAAGGTATACTTATTCCTGTAAGATTCTTAAATTTTGGAACTACATTTCGTTTTTTTTTTTTTGCTCTGAATTTGTACCAAGATCTTAAAAAAACTATTGCCTACCGTTTCTTCTTCAAAAAAAATTTTATACTTTCCACAAATTTTGTCTCCTTTTCTACGATATCTTTCAATCGTTGTACAAAATAAACCAAATTCAAAAATTACACTACATAACTTTTAAAAAGGAATAAGTAGGTACTATGTACTACCTAATTTTTTAAAATAATTTTGCCTGTAAAAATTGAATTTCTTACTAAGCATTAGGTACTTATTATCCCTGAATTTCTCAAACAATATTTCTCGTAATTTTTTATTAGAATTAAAATGTGACATTTATAGAGCATTTCTGGATCCGAGCTCAGCCAAACAAAACTTTTGGACAAAGACTTGGCAAAAAAAGTAACAATAAGTAGGTACATGGATTGGTACACTTTTGAAAGTATAAAAAAAGCCACAACTATAAAGGTGGCATTAGGAAATGCCTAGTCACCACAGGTATGAGTTAAATGTTTGATCACATGAATTCTTATAAAAATCTCCTCAAATGTATCTGGGCCTGGATTTTGGACACATAGGTACCTACTTTTAAATGAAGACTTACAAAAATTGTGAGGTTGTGATTTTTAGAACAATAAATACCTACACGGGTATGGAAATGGATATCTCACAGTGTTCGTCGAGATATTATAAAAATATACTATCTGGGAAGTCATCTTCATCCCATTTCTCTTGAAATTACATAGCTTAAAACTTTTAAAATACCTATTTGCAGGTATTTATCTTTAAATACACCCTTAGTCTTACCATTTTAGCAGATCTAATGATTAATGAGGTTAAATACCTTTCTACCTACTTAATAATTTAAAATTCTCAGCAAAAACCAGTTAGGTAATTTATTTTGCTATTTGTTTACCAAGCCAATGTTTGACCTATTGAATAGAACAATTCTAGTTAAATATTATTCTCAAAACCAGTAATACAGAAATTCACAAGCGCAATTAAATGATAGGAACCACAAATCGTTTGTAGTGTTTTCACAAAATACATACAAATAAATTTTGGTTGGTTAGATTTACCAACGTATCGATTCTCTTGCCAAATCGCATTTAAATATTGTTTCGTGTTAGGTATGTTATTATTTTATCAATGAATTAATAGAAAATAGCAAAATTTTTATTGGAAACCCAATTTTCCGCACAAAAAGCGAATCAAGTGAAAATTTGGGGCTTGCAATCCAATTATTTAACCACATCGGCCATGTTCCAAGACCGTCTTCAAATCGATATTTCAACTTGTTTTTAATTTTATTCCGAATCTAATAATTGCGGTAGGTTAAATGAGATAAACTACTAACACGTGTCGCAATCGCAGTAATGAGTAAGGCTCATAATATTTATTTATTTTTTTATATTTGTGGAATTCACGGAATGACGATAATAAATGGACTTAAACTTAGATCGAATATCAGGTACCTACATATGTGTGTAGGTATGTAGGCATAAGAAATTTCTAAAAATAAATAAAATAAAATAAAAAATATACAATCATGACAAGATGTGAACCGGATGTCGGATGTAGATAACTGCAAACTTATTCATTTGATTTCAATGTTTTGATATCAACTTCCATTAGGATAAAGCATATCTACTCGTAGGTACCTACTTTTTATTAAAAAGCATCAACTGTTGTTTAGGTAAACACAAATTTAGCACCCTCCCTTATGCCTTACCAACGTGTGACAAATGACAACCCCACAACGGGCACTAGGTGATATTGTGAAAACTTTGCTAGAGGTCAAGATCATCATAACGGTAAAAACAAGAATAGAAACACAAAGATAGTGCAGATAATTCACACGGTGTTTTTTTTCGTCTGCATTGTTTTTTTTTTGTATAGAGAAAAAACGCGCATTTGCTCGAGTTTGAGAGGGCACACCCCAATATGTCGGTCGTTTCATTGACCTACACCCCCGGACCCGGACCCGGACCCAGAGCAGCAGCAGTAATATTACTTTTCGGAGAAAGCACACACAAGTTGTTCCAAAATCCAAATACACACGATGTAGCATGTAGAATTGTAGTTTGTATAGATATATCATGTAGAGAGGAGCAGGTGAATATACAAAAAAAAATAATTTGTTGGTCATTCTTTCTTATTTAAATTCGCACAGAGAAACACTCAAAATACACATGGAGTAGAAAAAGTAACCAACGACTCAACTTCGTCTAGCACACGCACTTTTTCCATATTCAACACGCACACAAAACAGAAAATTCCTCAAAAAACTCCATCCAGTCTGACAGCTAAATTCTCGCACACACACACACACTATTGACTTCACTGAGTATTTTTATCTCTTTTTCAGTGAGCGCGACGGTAAATGAACTTTTTATGATAAATAAAACTCCATCAGTTAATCACACTCCACACTCTCACTCATTTGTGACTCTTTCTTGGGATTTTCTTTCGGTTTCACCCAACTCGATTTTTCTTTAACTTTTATCTTCTTTTCAGCGACTTTTTTTTGTAGCTTTTTTTCACCACGGTTAATTGTTAAAAAGACTCACATACTAATTTTGTGACACAAATTTGTATGGGGACAAAAACAGAAGAAAAAAAACTACTTACCGCATTTAGAAATGAACGAGAAACAGTTGTAGGCGTTATACGAAAACGCAACATATCCGACGATCGTAAGAACACGCGGAAACTTGCAACACATACGCCCGGCGCCATCTTAATCGAAATACTAAAATATTTTATTCGAATATAAAAAACGAAAGAGAATTCCGAACCCGATTCAGCCCAGCGAAACTGACTGAAGAAACTGAAAACTGAGTTTATTTTCTTGGGGAGCGCACTCTACGATGGAAAATGAATATAGTGATTTTTGGGGAGACTCCACACAAAAGCTTTGCGTATGTGTTTTTTTTTTTTGTTTTTTCTTGTGTATTTCATTCTTTTTTGGTACAAAATTTCTTGTTGATAATTTGCCGGGGTAAGCTTTTCTTATTTGACGAGAACTGTCAAATGGATGAAAACTTGAAAGCTCATTGGAATTCGACTGGAAAAAGTGGACATCATAAAGAACTTTTTGCTTAGGCATACGTTACACTCGAAAAACTGCAGAAAAGCACAAATGCTTTTAAAGGTGCGTACTGACCTAAAAGGTATATTTACATTAGGTTTATTCACCATCTGGGTGCAACCGAAAATTTTATTTTATTTAAGTGGATTGTGAACACATATTTATTCTTTTCTGTGAGATAATCTAATAAATCTCATAATAGAATGTTTCAATTAGACCCGAATTAAGATAATCAAGAAAAAGAGTTTTTACTACAAAATATCAAATTTAGCTTGACAGCTTATTTGCTGTTTTCGGTATCTGACTTTTCTTTCTTATACACCACTTATACTTATGTATATGGATATAGTGTAAATTGTTAAGCCAATATTACTGTAAAAGAAAAATTGCAAAATCCGGTGGTCTAAGGAATACACACACGAAAGTCCATTGATAGATCGTGTGCGTGTCAAAAGTTAAGGCTTGCCCAAACCAAAGTACGACGGTGCGTCATGATATTTATATGAAAAACGTTCTCTAAATCGCATTTGGTGTGAGTACACTCATATGGCGCTGTGTAAATAAATTTTTGCGTTATCGTGTCCCACTGCCGTGTCGCACTGTCGCACTTTGGTTTGGGCAAGCCTTTAAGGGGGCAACCCATAGAATCCGTCGCGTGCGTGACGTCGATGTTTTAAACTGACATCAGCTCGATAAAATACACACGTTCTTATGAGAAGCGATCCATAAGAGCGAACGAGATGGATTCTATGGGTAGGCCCCTTTAAGGCTTGCCCAAACCAAAGTGCGATAGTGCGACACGACAGTGCGAAACGACAACGCCAAAATTTATTTAAAAAACTGTGACTGTTATCGCAATTGCTTGAATACAAAGCTTATAATTATTAAAATTTCTATCATAAAACATTAATTTTATTTGGCTCAGTAAGATTAATTTCGGGATTATCATAATTAAAAAAAAAAATGCTAGAGTTTGCGAAAAATATTTTATGCGAAAACAGGCAGGAAACCAGGCGGGAAAAACAAGCGGAAACCAAGGAGAAAATGAGGTGGACTACTTTGTTCAAAGCGGGTTTAGTTTTGAATAATTTTCAGAAGGTCTAGTCAAAAGGCGCTAATCAACCAAAATCGGTTCATTCGATTAATCCATAATTTAATTCTCAGAAAAAGAAAATAGTTTGAGGGACCGTTTACAGTTGGAAATAATTATGGATTCAAGATGATCAAAGGAGAACAAATTGGCCCTTGGTCATCTTATAACAGTTAAAGAATTAAAATTATAATAGTTAAAAATTGATAAAATCAGACTTAAGGCTTAACTACAATGACAACTCCATTTGTTTGAGAAAAAAGTACACCACTTGTTTGAGAATCCAAAATCTAAGGTTTTTGACACATTTTTGAACTTTTTCTGAAGTTAAATAGTCAGAAAGTTGAATTTCAAATTTCAATTATGCACTTTTTTGCAAAAAGTAGCCTTTGTAGTTAGCCCTTAATGTTTTAAATCTTAATCAACAATAATTGATTTGGTAGCTAGTAATCGCTTTTCTCAATATAGTGTGGTATATATGCTTTGTACCATAGCGTTGTACGCTTAAATACAAAAATATTAGGGCAAATCAGTTTTTAAACGAAAAGAGATAAAAAATTTTAGTAAAATGACTACTTCTTATGAAATTTGCTAAATTTTTAAATTTAAATTTTTTGTTTGTTTTGCATGCAAGTTTAGTTTTATTGTGAATGTAAGATATTGGATTACTTTTTGTACGGTTGTTGTCTTGACTTCTTTTGTTCTAAAAGCACAAAAACTTTTTATTTTCTGCCACACCCATTATGAGTGGGTTGTGATATAATACAACGTAGGACAATTATAAGCTTTCATTGAATGTCAGCTCATGAAATTAATGGCTTCTGCATCCGGTTTCCGTTTATGTGAAAAAAAAATAAATCGATATTTCAAAGTAATTTGTTGTAGAAATTGAATCCTTTTACAACTATGATAATCAAGATTCTGTTTTTACAGAGCATTCGGTAGACTTTGCATTTATGAAAGCACTTCCACCTAATTTTCGTGCGAGTCTGGAGACCTGAACTTGATTCTTAGAATTATTCGTCTGAGCATGACCATAATATGACAACATTAGGCTACCAAACAAGGTCAATTATGGGACTTAAAATATCTCACGATGTGATGAATAAGGCCAAACAAAACAAAAAAAAAACAAAAAAAAAAAAATGCACGACTGGGTCGCACGTACTTGCTCTAAGGGTCAATTGCTGTGGATTCTAAAGCTCCTTGTATTAAGTTTTTAAAAATAAATAATTTTGTAAAAAATTATCAAAAATAAAAAAATAAAATTCATTACTAAAATGACTTAGAGCTATTTGCTGATACGAAACTTAAGCATTTAGTTCAACATAAATATTTTAAGTATCGTATATGCAAACGGCCCTTAAACAACTACCTAATCTTTTTGGAGCTCCAAACTAAGTATGGCATTTGTTTTTGATTATAAGGATACATTTTTAGAAACAAAAATTTTGAAATCGTTAGAGCCGTTTTAAAAAAAAAATACTTTTTAATATATATAAAAATTCTTAAACCATGTTTAAAAAAAAAAGTTGGCATGCCATTTTAAAGAAAATATTGATGGACATCTTACACCAAAATTTGAAAAAAATATCATTACGTTTTCGAAAAATCGACATTTAAAAAAAAAAATTTAACTTTTTTTTAAATCCAAATAATTTTTGATATGAAATAATTAAAAAATCTCTAACAACGTATTGCATAAACATTTTTATCGAAATCCGTTGGGTCGTTTTCGAGAAAATAAGAAAAATGGGTCTATGAGAGGTACCGATATTAACCGATGAACAAATATTTTTTTTTATTTCAGAAGTACAACCTTTATGGTTGCAGTACACACACAAAATTTAATAAAATCGAAAAAAAGTCATTTTTAAGAAAAAAAATTTGTTCTATATTCGTTATATGGCAGGTTACTTTTGACCCTAAAAAAATTTCAATTTGCCTCTGGAGACCCACTCAAAGCCCTTAACTCCTAGGTTGGAAGAAAATCGCTTCAGCGGTTTATGCTGTAGCTTGAGATATGAACACGATAGAAAGACAGAATTGCCATCCCCCCCTTTTTAGCTTAAAACGATTAAATCTCAAAACCATATTGATTTAAGTAGATCCTCAAAAATAAAAATAAAAGAAAACTATGAGTCTTTTATGGTTGATTGTAAATCAAATCAATTTAACTTAATTCACATTCCTAATACTCAGTCCACAATGAGACTTTCAGTGGGAATTGGCTTATCAGGCGAACATGAACAACCTTTTCCTAACAACAATTTTGAAAAGATTACCTATTTGCCCACTTCCAAAAGGCACCATGATAATTTTTTTGTTTAAAACCAAGAAACTTACAAATAAAAAAAAAAACAAGTTATTTTCCATTTTTTTTAATTGAGTCTGTTTATTGTCTGCAAGGGAATTTTTTCAGATTTATTTTTTTCCTTTTTGTTTGCCTCTTTGTTACTGTCATCTCTTTAAACATTATCTTTGTTCCTATTACACTTACTAGTCTAAAATATTTTTGCATTGCATTTTGTATTTTTTTTTAAATTTTTTTTTTTCAATAATTTAGCTTTACATCAATTTCTTTCTAAGCAATAACATTTTATTTTTTTTTTTCTTAATAGATTTTAAATTGTATTAATTTTTGTTTTCTGCTAAGCAATAAAAATAATAATCTATTCTTCATTTTTGTATCTCTACACAGTAAGCGAATAAAAATTACATTCATTTCAATTATAAAAAAGTTATTTGGTTAAAAAAAAAAATTAAACAAAAAGGTGCATGGAGGTGGATATTGATGGAAAAATTGTAATATTGGATTTGAAAACTTTTTTAAGGAAGAAAATGTGGTGCTTGTTTTTTTTAAGATTTAGATTTACATAGAATTAGTTTATTACATTTTGAAATACACATATAGAGATAACTTGAAAGAGTGTGTGATAAACATACATTTTAATTAAAATTGAAAGAAAACAATAATTAAAGTAGGTAGATATCCAAAACTTACACAGACAAAAAGCTTGACATAATAAAATAATAATTCTAACCATTTTGTTTTATCATTTTTGTTCTATATACATCACTATCACTACACTTATCGCATTAATTTGTTTTGTGAGTTGTTTTTATTTTTTTTTTTAATTTTTTTATATATTTTAAATTAAATTAAAAACGTTAACTTAGGTATTAAGGTAGCTTTAGTTTTAGACATTAAAAATTTACACTATTTATGTACTTATTGAAAATTATTAAAAGAAAAACCTTAAACCAAAATTATATTAATTAAAAAGTGGTATAATGTATACCACGCTGAGTGTAATTAGAAGATGTCTCTAAGTAAATCTTTGTTATGTTGATGTCTTTGTCAACTATTGTTGCTGTTTGTTTGATAGTTATAAACAATTAATGGTAATAAAAAAATAAAAGACTTTAATCTTTACGAAATAAGTTTAATCTACAGCCAGGCTAGATTCGTGTTTGCTTTGTGTTGATCCATCCTAGATGTTTTTCTTTCTTTCGAACCTTTTTAATTATTTATTTTTTACATTCTCATAAAAAGAAGTTATACTTAACAATTTTTGTTTATAAGATTTTTTTTTATATAATTTTTTCTTATTTAAATTAAAAGTCTATTTCATTTTAGCTGTGGGGAAAGCGCGGGCGGTTTTTGTTTAGTTTTTTTTTTGTTTTGTTCTTCTAAACTAGTGACAAAGTTGTTTTTTGTTGTTGTTGTTGTTAACTAATTTACATATAGATTCAATGTATATTATATAAGTTTATATATGTATAAGTCAAATGTTAACCTAGGTTTTTTTCTTATTTAATTTTTTTTTATAATTATTGACTTTATGGATGTATGTGTGTGTATGTTATTTAGCTGCTATCATTTTTATTACATTTTTTTGTTGTTGTTTTTATTTGTATTCTATTACAATATCGAATCTACTTCTATCAGCTGCTGTTGGTGATGATGGTGTAGATTCTTTTTTGGATGTTTTCTAAATTTACGATGTTGGCGTCGTTTTCGCTTAATGGCGTAACGATCGCGATCGTGGTGATTATTATTATTATGGCTGGAACGCCGTTTTGCGTGCTATCACGATACCGTTGATAGATCGTCTTTGAGCCATTGTGGAATTGGGCGGGAGCCAAGTTTTTTTAAAAGCTTAACTAAGGCCGTATTGTGACTGAGGTAATATCTGAAAAAGAAAAAATGGATATGAGTTATTTTTTTTTTGTAAAATATTAGCTAGTTTAATATCCATTCATATAAGTTACACGCTACAAACAAAATTTAATCCAATTAAGAACTAAGATAAGGAGGAAAATTCAGAGAACTAGTTTTCAGTACGGATTGTCTACCTTTAAATAAAACTTTGGCAACATAAGTTTAGCCGTATTGAGGGGGGAAGGGGGGGGATTTGGGGTTTATTAAGAAGTACAGCCGTAAAGGGTTGGTAAATCATAGTAAGGTTTTGAAAATACTTGAATTATAATTTCACAAAGCGGAGAGCTGAATTGGTATAAAAAGATTATCGCCGGTTTATGTCAGAAAATAAAGCTCCCGGTTACACATTAGCCTTCACGATATGGGTTGTTTACGGATAAGGCAGAGTGTGGATGAATTTACGTTAAAATTGCGTTTCGTTAAATTCTTAAGTGCTAGTACATTTTGTCGGGCTTGCAGAAAAGGTTTTCGAAGTGTTGATCTAGAATTCGAAGTCAGAATGTTTATATGAGCTGTCATTATTAAAGAAATTCCCATTAAAAAATTAAAAAAAAAACTTTTGTTGTGATTTTGTAACGGGATTATTTAAAAAATCTAACTTCAGTACATCGAAAATCTTTAGAAATGCTTATAAAAGATTGGAAAGAAGAACCGCCACACAGGAGGTGTGTTATTTATTTCGCTATAATTTAAAAGTCGTTTAAGCAAGGAAAAGTATTTGCAATTTTAGGTAGTGACTAAACAGGATTTACCTGAAATTTCAAAGATTTTTTTAAAAAATGGGATGTTTTTTTTTGAAAAACTCACAATAGGTCGTACTGAAAAAATAGTGATAATTAGCTCGAGTTTTCTCAATTTGGCTGTGGAGGTTAGAAGAGGATATTATAGAAGAGTAATTGTTATTTCAGTTCAAATTCTTTAAAAGGTTATGGAAGCTAAATGTTTAAAATTAGGTTATTTTGCTCTTGATGCCCTAATCTGAGGTCGATGAATCATCTCCTCAAACAAGAAATTTGGGGTTCTTAGGTTTTGAATAAATTTTAAGGGTTTTATTTTTCTTTGTTCTTTTTTTTTGTCAATTTCTTAAAGATGTGATTCCCCTTTATAACTATTTCTCTTCAAAGAAAATCCCCTTTTTTATAAAACAACTTTTAAACAAAGTTAATAATTTTTTTTTTATTTCTTGTCAGGAAACAAATAAAAACAACAATAAAACATAAATAACATCATCTGGTTAAGGTAGGTAAAAGAGAAAAATAAAAAACAAACAAAACATATATTTTTTTTTTTGTTCAATAGTTCATCCTCGAGACCCACTTTTTGCGCAATACCTACTCTCTCTTTATAAACCCCATTGTGCTCTAATTACTTTTATCAACCATTGTGGGTAAATATTTCATTTTTTAAGTGAATGCATTTTCAGTGCAGGAAAATAATATTCTACCATCAGCAGCATCATCATCAGTTCAGCCACAGCAAGCAATTGTCACCGTAGTCGTTCTGGGGTTCTATAGTTGTTCTGTCCTCTGATCCTCGTGTACCTACAACTCGTCATTGCACCAGCCGTCATATAGTCACCCCTCTTCGAAACCGCAGCAATCCTTTTTTTAACTCTCACTCCCCCATTTCTCAATTTGTATTTGTTGCTTTGGCTGATGTTGTATGAGTATACCAGGCCATTTCCATCATATAGAAATAGCACAACGAATGTCGATTGGAATAGCACTTTCCTACCACAATACAAAAAAGGAATGAAAGCCGGGTCTAAAGGACCTTATTCTCTATAAATACATAAATATGCAGAGATTTAAGGCTAACCCTCTATTTATTTCTATATGTTTTTTGTACGTTGTTATTTTTTTTTTCGTTTACGTTTCCTTACATAGTTTGGTTGGCCATGATGAGCATAATGGTGTTGTATTCATTTTTCCTGCTGAATGCAGAATTTATTTCAAGACCAAGAGGGTGTTTTTTTTTTTAACAAATCCATAGAAAAAAAAAAACTATATGGGGACACTTCGCAGTATGGCTTATTTAAAATGTTTTTTACCTTTTATTGTAGAACAAAATTTTTAATGTCCAGCATGTTTTGAAACCCTATTATGTATTATGGTTTGATTGAAAGAAGTTGAACTCTGTTATTCAAAATTGTCAGAGTTTAAGGACTAAACAAATGATTTCAGAACGTATAGAATAATAATTGTGTATTTTGCTTATGAAAATGAAAACCTGGAACCTTTGTTCTTAGTGATTTTGCATTTAAACAGGGTTGCTGCATGTTAATATAAATTTTAGGCATAGAATCTGTCATTTATAAAATAGCTGTGTTCTGTTTTCAACACTGGGTAAATAGTTGAGGTATATTTTAGCTATAACTCGGTCAAATATCATACATTTTGCTTGAACAGGGTTTCCGTGTTCATACTTCTATTTTAGAGATGAAACCCGACAATTTAAAAATAGGAGAACGATAAATCGTATATTTCATGAATATTTTAGCTTTTAATTCTATCAAATATTATTTAATAACTTTGATTGACAAAAAGTAGCTTTTAGTTCCTTTTTTAACAATTAAACAGGGTTACCGTGTACTTGCTATTACTTTACACCATTCTTAAGATAGAAGAAGCTCTAAGGATACATTAAATGTAAATTTTAACCATTTAATGTTATAAATTTTGTCTAAAAAATGTTTTTATTTAACGTTCTTATTGTCTTTGTCTTTTAATGAGGGTTACCGTGTAGTTATCTCTATTTTATATATATTAGATATTTAAGCTAAGCTGGTATCATTGTAAATTTTAGCCTTTAACTCTATCGAATATGTATGTACCTACATACAATGAAAAGTTTTTATTTGAAAATGATTTTTAAATTTTTTTAAGGGTTACCACCTTCTTAGCCTTATATTTTGCAAATTATTTTAATAGTTTTTAACATATTTCCTTAGATTTTATTTGGCATAGTAAATATTGTTTTGTTTGATCAAATAATGTTTTAAAAGTAATACAGTAGTTTAAGAATTGTTTCGATTGAAAAGGGTTGCCATGTAGAATCACATTTCGTTTAAAAATTAAAATAATTTATGCAAAAAACTAAAACAAAAATTTAATTATTTTTTAAGTTAGTTGGTACTTTACTGTGAAAGGGCGAACAAAATATGCAATGGACCCTCAACTGCATTCAAGAGTTTTTAATGGAAAAAAGATAGTAAAGTCAAAATAGTAGTTGCTATCATTTTTATGTTACACATTTTTGGTTATAAACCATGCATACCCTACTGCAAATCCTCTTAAAATAGGTATGGAGAACACAAATGTTAAAATTAAAAAAAAAAAATTTGCAAGTAAAACACGGCACGCTCTTTATCCATTCCATCGTCCTGCGGCTGTTTGTGCTACAAATGAAAATATTTCAAAACCACTTTTTTGTGTTCTCAAAAACGCTGAACTCGCAACGTATAATCGTAGAACGTAGAGAGTTACCAAACATCCAACAGCATACGCAGAATTTTCCTAAAAGGAAATAAGGACGAATATCCTTAAAAAATATATACGTATATATGCGAATCTATGTATCTATCCTTAGAACTTATACAGGTCAAATCCGCCGCCATATAAAGCAAAAACTTAAACCACAAAAGCCAAAGAAATGGGAGGACATGAATGCAAGTTATTTATGGTAAATGGGCGTGTGTATGATTTTTTTTTTTGGTGGGTAGGTTGGTAGTGAGGAGAGAGTAAAATTTGCGAAATAATTTTCGACGGCGGTGGCTTTAGGTTTTTTCTCTTTTTGGTTTATTTCACGGTGTTAGCTTTTCCATGAAAACTATAAATTAATTCTTATGGTTTTTTTGTAGTTTTGTTTTATTTTTGGTAGAAATAATAATCACCACCAGCGAGTTGGAGTGTAGACCAGGCAGTGTAGTAACAGAAGACGAAAAATAAGCGCGCTAGGCCGTAACAAATCACTTAAATGATTCTAAAAACTTTTGCGCCTCTCCATGATATACGCGCCATGGTGTTGGATTGTTAAGCGAAAAAGCTGCACATTGCTGCTGTGTTTATAGGATGTCCTGCTGGCGTAGGCAATTTTTTTTTTGTTGATGTATGTTCGGTGCAATTAATAATGAACTCTTACTATTTATTATTCGTGATGTAGACGTTTTTGTAAGTTATGAGTGGCGCAGATGAAGAAGGAGTAATGTTTCCTTTATTAATTGCAGTTTAACTTGTTTTTGTCTTGTTTCTTTATTTTTTTTTTGTATTGTTTTAAGGATGGCAACTAAGAATTTGATTTAGATGGTATTATGTGCTCTCTTAGTTTTTGTGATATAAAGGATTTATATTTTCAGCTTTGAAAATTTAAATGTACTCGGGGTTGACCTATTACGTTTTGTATGGCTTCTCGTACTTATTTAAAAATTTGTATTTAAAAATTTTATTACACTACCATAAAATCTAGATTCAGGGTCAAAAATGGTTTTTGAACGTTTAGCCTTTATAATTTTGTTAATTTTTAACCGATTTTAGTTTTTTTGTAGCTTTTTTGGGTTTGGGTGAAAAAACTTGGAGTTTATACTTTAAGAATTAAAAGAAAAAAATTATTTATTTCTTATTTTCTCAACTCTGGCATTGATTTTATGCATATACTTGAAACTAAATTTAATTTCAAATTAAATGAAGTATTTCTTATGAAAATTAAATAAGATAAAGATTTTAAACGATTTCAATCGAAATACAGAAATTCGAAGGTTTTGGTACCGAAACAAAAATGTTAGTTTCGTTGACCTTCCAATTGGATGGAAATTTTAATTGACGTACAAATAAATGTATGAAAACACTTAATTCGGTCTTGCATTGCATTTTTTAAGGAACAAAACGATTTTGATTAAAATTTTTGTGTGTACTACAAGCTAAAGGTCGTACTTCTGAAATAAAGAAAATAGGCCCGTTTTTTTTTGGTAAGCAACTCAACGGATTTCAATGAAAATTTTTAAATAAAAGGTTGTTAGTTATTTTCATATAAATTAATATCAAGATTTTCAATTTTTTTTTTTTGGATTTTTAAAAAAAGTTTCAAAATTTATGAAAACGTAGGTTTTGCAACTGCATTCCAACTTTTTTTTTAAATTTAATATTTGTATATTAAAAAAATATTTTTTAATAAAACGGCTGTAACGATGATGGATCTTTTTCTACAACAAAAAATGGCATACTTAGTTTAGAGCTCAAAACAATCTAAAAAGTTGTTTAAGTCATTTTAGTACCCAATGAATTTTGTGTTTTTTTTTTTTAGTTTCATAAAAATTTATTTTTAAAAACTTTATGGAAGAAGCTTTAGCATCCATAGTAATTTTGACAGTAAGAGCAAGTGAGTGCGACCCAGTCGTGCATTTTGATTTATTTTAAAACGGTTTGATGATTTTTTTTCAAATTTAGTTTTTATTATTAACTGAATGAAAACTTGTACATTCTTTAAAATTTTTTGTTTTTGTTTTTTTATTAACAGTTATCATTTTTCAATAAATAAAAATGTTACACATACGCCACAGTGACTATATTGTAGTTAAATTTTTTTAAAAAATTGATAAAAGATTTTTTATCTTTGACCAAATATGTAATTAAACTAGCTGACCTTTGTGTACCATTTACAGACATTTTGCATTGGTCAGGACTAAATGCAAAATTTTACATTATGGCGTGCCAAAATCTCGGAGCCGAACAGAAGCAAACAAAACAGATATTTTTTTTAGTGTAGGCAAAGTTTGTTGATTTTGATCAATAATTAAAAAAATCTGATCTCTAAAAACCCAGATAAACTTCGAAAATGAAAGATTTATGTCTTAAAACATTTTTTTTCTAAATAAGATTCTATCAGATTTTGTGTTGGTTGCAAAAGTCCCAAAATAAGATGATGCGGTTTCATAACCCCTCGCTCCAACCCACACTAATAACCACCACTTCTGGTTTTCAAACTGAAATCAAAGTTTCTGGGATATCAAATTTATATAGGTTCCACCACAGTATTCATTTCCAACACCTCAATGCCCCATATCAAAGACCCGCTTTGTGGTGGCGAATGTCATTGTTTCGCCATTCTTGTTGACTGACAGCTTAATTATTTAGCAGTTGGTTTTGGTTGAGTTCTGTTTTTCTTTTAAATCTCCTGAAACAAACACCATTTGTATCAAATTCTTGTTGTTTTTTTGTTTTGTTTTAGTGAAATTAACTTGCAAAACTTAAATCTTCAGGAAAAAAGTCTCTGGTAAATGTCTGATTATTTTTGTCTCGTTTTCTCCTTTACCATATCCTTGCCGAGTTTATTTTATAAATTAAATCTTACATCTCCGTGAAAATGTATAAATCAATTTAAAAGAAAATTGACTTTAAAACTTTGTTGTCCTCATTTCCTAAGCTGTCTCTGGCCTAAAAATGTCCTTCTTTCTCTTGAAATTGAACCTTCAAACGCTTAACTACCGCACCACGACGACAACGAAGACGACGACTATGACGACAAACAACGAGCAAAACGGACGGACTAAAGGACGTACAAGGGACACCTAACCAACAATCCACCACCAAGAAACGACACCACACACACACACACAACTTTATAATTACATTTCATCTACAAGAGAAACCTCTGCAGAGAGCTATAATATGAGACCCAAAACCGAACCGAAGCGATGTGATGCGATGCGATTCGAACCAAGAGGCCAGGGACAGGGGACTCAGCGAGGAATGTTTCTCCATGGTTCGTAAATAATGAGTTTACTAAAATGGATTTATGGTTTCAATGAAAACCCTACTTTCTGAGTCTTCTTTGGTTTTGGTAGATTTAAAGGAGCGACACACAGGCAAGCTGGAATGGTGGCATACGAAGGGGAGCAAAATTTCACACTTATTGGTTAAGAAAGAGGAAAGCCGAGCGTGCAAACATTTATTACTCAGTGATTTATATGAAACGAAGCCTTCTAGTTCCCAGCAGTAGTATACGCAGTTTATGCTTTTGAAAAATTGAGACGTTCTTCGAAGTGGTTTGGCAAAAATATACTTATCGACTGGTGATGTGGGTTCAGGGCTTGAAATTAAATGACATCGTCATTGTTGACTCTCTGACAAGAAATATCTAATGTGGAGTATTTATTAAGCCGTAATGAAGTTCATTATGTAGGCCTGCTCATCAAAGAGTCCTGAATTTAAGGCTTCATCAGATATACCATGGAAACTTAATAAGGGCCTCAAGTCCCGTACCACAAACACCCTCAAAACCATGCCACTTTCTACTCGTAGAAAACTCAGAAAACTGTGCTACACACTACATCCGAAAGCAATATCCATAAACCAAGTCGATATGTAGGCATTCGATTTCAAAAAACCATATCTACCCTAGACACACATACACACACAAACATATTTTCTATTATCATACAGGACCATTGAAGCTTGCTTTAGCTTTACCTTTGCAGGAGTTTTGCACTGCGCTCATCCATCGATGGGTATTGCCGTCCCTTTGATTTCCCCAGACATTTATTTCTCTTCTCGCCGATTGCCTGACAGAAGAATCCTTTCTTTGGATCATACCGCAAGTGATTCGAATAATCGAATGGTGGTTGAATTTTCAGGAATCGTTGGAGCTCATTCATCACATCGATGGGATTCAGGCGCAATTGTTCACCGTCGATTATGTGCACTTGCTGCGGTTGATAGTAGGCCAGCCAGCGCTCCAAATGCTGTGCATATTTGCCCGGATTCAGACAACGATTTCGAAGGTCTTTTAGGGCTTTCGGTGCTGAATCACTTGCTGTAATTACCTGAAAAGGAAACAAAAAAAACAATCGTAAAGGATTTGAGGCATGAATTTCACATCACTTACCTGATAGAAGCTAAAGTTGTTGGCAATCAGGTCTCCGTGCGCTCGAGTATGTTGGTACCAAGAATACGCCCGCTTTGCCGGCGATATCAGTATTGTGACTATCTTCGCATGCGGCAGTAGTGCATGGGCACGCTTGGGGACAACGTCACCATCGAAATACGTCGCTGACTTCTCGAACATATACTTGGTTGTGGTATTGGCTTCAATGGGAAAGAACTCCATGTACCAATCCAGGCCCCGGTAGTAGTTGTTGCCATTGAAGAATTGAATTTCCTCAAAGGTATCTGGACTGGGCACATTGCTAGCTATGGCTGTGTGCATACTCAGGAATGTGTATAAAGCGGTGGTTCCGGTCTTCTGTGGACCAATGACTAGAAATTTTGGCAAAGAATCACAACTCTTGTTCTTCGACCAGATTTTGATATGGCGTGGATCGTCACAGGGATTGCCCCACACTGGATCCGCTTCTTCCGGATGCAGGTGGAAGTACATTTCGGCTAGTTGCACTGGCGGAGCTGAACTCAGCTTTAAATTCGTCCAACAACGAAGGAACTTTATGACTGATTCGAATGTATAGAGGGCCAAACGGTCCGAACCGTAATTGGACATGTGTGTCATGAAAATATTGATGGGATTATAGACGATTGTCTGGAAGAGTTCACCTCCTTGGATGGACTCGTCCAGCTTATCCCTGCCGCCGGGATATCGATCGATGTACATGGTGTGGGTGAAGAGGCCGCATGTTTGACGCGGCAGGACCATTATGTTTCGGTGGATGAATCCACGACGGAGTCGCGCTGGTCTCAAATGTGGGTATTCCTCGGTTGATGTGACTTTTATATTCCACACTTTCTTCCATGCCTCATAGAGCACTTCATGGGCCGGATAAACGCCTGAATGATGCGGCGAAATGGAATAGCCCGAATCTGTTGGAATGTGATGTTCCTTTGCAAAGGCATAATTGAGGAGCATTTCATTAACCAACATGGTGATGTTGTCATACAAATGCGGCTGTTGGTGCTTCCACATATGCGAAAACCAATTAAACTCCTTGACGTTTCGCAACAAGAAATCATCACCCAAATTTTCCTCTCTGGTCCCGTGGTGGTAGTATTTGCCTGAAAATCCCAGATTGAACTTAAATCCAGGAACTAATGCGGCTATGTGCTGCTGTGTGGCTATCAAAGCCCTCACATCGTCCGACCGCAGCCGGGTGCCCTTCTCACCCACAAATATGTCGTCTATATCGACCAGGATCATTCTATTCAAACTTAAACTAAGCTGCCCGTGGCTCAGGTACGAAAGAGCATCCAAGAACAACAACCGATGTAACCAGAATCGCAGACTGCTGCCGAACAGCACCCGCTGAATGCCGTCCAGGTGGCCGTGGTCCTGCAGCACAGTGCTTAACGGCAGTTGCACCTGGCCCCCATCCGAGGGATAATCTTGGTTATTGCGTTGAGCCCACTCAATCGGCTCGTAGGTGGAATGATTATGTTGGAATACGGCCCAATCGTCGCCGGGCAAGGCGCCCCACGCTGTGTCCCCGGCACGTGTCAGTCGGAGCACTGGCGACGCTGGATTCAAACTGGCATCTCGCAGCCTCAAATTTGTGTGTATGTACAGGGGGAAGCCGCGCAGTTGGGCGGCCACCAGGGACTCCTCGCTCGGACTAACAAAGCCAACAATGCCCACCGAATACTCCCGGCAGTATTTGTCCAGCAACTCACGATTCCATTTATCCATGTGCAGGTATTTGTCCAGGTTCTCAAACACAATGACACCGTAACGTCCTTTGTCGAGGTTGGTTAACACCGGCAGGCTTTTGCCAGCAACTTCTGTTTTGTACCTGCAAAGAGAAACATGAATTTTTTGTGTGTTAGCTATATGTCAGTGAGATAGTGCATCAGAGCAAAAGGTTGTGCCTTTGGGGCTTTCTGTGTTGGGACTTGCTGGAACTACTAAAATTCAGGGTTTTTGTCGGGGTATGTGGAATGTAAATGAAAGTTTTCCTGTAAATAATCAAAGGAGGGGGTGGATTGGATGGAATTCGTGCGGGAGGAGCACCAAGCAGAATGGAAATGGTAGTCTTTTGAAGCGGTGCGGTGGTGGTAGCTGAGCGCTGCCGCCATTGTTGGCAAACATTTGGATTTTAAACAGCAATAACTATTCAATGGGTTTTTGCGGCATGTGCCGCGAATAATTTAGGCCATGGGATCCTTTGTGAGAGGCAAACACTCCTATGCGAATGAATTCTCTTTTTTGCTGCTTCAACCCCTCCTCGCCTATCTTTATCTCTTTATCTTTCTATTTCTATGTGTTTTAAAGGCCGTCGGAAGAGTTTGAAGTTCTTGAAATTGCTATTACTTCCCCGGCGGGTTAACATGCCATAGTTTTGATTGTTGGGAGGGGGTATAGCGATATGGTCGTTGTCGAATATTGGGAAGTAATTTTGAATTCCGCAATATCCTTGATAGTGGAAAATGTTAGAGGTCGGGGCAGCAATGGTTGGCTTGGTTGTCATGCGGTTAGATCGATTTTATAAAATTTTAGAACCACAATATACAGGATTTGCAGCAGCAGCAGCAGCAGCAGAAGCACCACTGTAACTAGAGTATAGTATTGCACTATCAGCGTGGTTTCAGGAAATTGAAATTAATTGTTCGCCTTGGTTGTATGCATCAGGATTTGAGGGAATTAATACGCGCCGGGCGAGGGTTTCTGTTTGTGATGTTGCTTTGGTTGCTGCACGTTGCTTCTCGGAAGCAACGGTAATTCAATTTGCATTGAACCCAAAGTAGATTCGGAGTAATTTTAATTATTTTTTTTTTTTTTGTTTGCTGGCACGATGAGGTAATGCATATTGTGTGTTCCGGTTTAACCAACATTTTGACTTGTATTGAAATTTAACTAGTTTTCATTTATAAGCTGGTTTGGAAGTCTATTCTTATGGTGGCAACTACTTTATAGCTTGTTTGTACAGTTTCAAAGGCAAAATTATATCACAAAATGTGCTTCAATATTAACGAAATTTGGAATTCGCAGAAGAGTCAGGGCAAATCTAAGAAAAACGTAACAGGAAGTCAATATTGACAGTCACTGTTAAAAATGTATACGGAGCATTCTACATTCGAATTGTAAAGTTTGAGAATTAACATCTAATCTTCGAAGTAATTTGACGCATATATGTACCTCATGCTTAAACGCCAAGAATGATTATTGTTCAAGTTTTCAGAAATGGAATACATCGGTTTTGACAAATTTCGATAAAGACAACTTAAAAATATCCGAAAGAATGTAAAATCTCTCGAAATGGAACGGAAGAATTATTTTAAAAGTGTGGTCGGTAAAATTCATATCGCAGTAAACAAGCTTTAGTTTTCTGAATATAGTTGGAAGGCCAAATTAGTAGTAAAAAATTGTTTTTTTATAATTTTTTTCCCACAGAATTAAGAAAAAGTGCCACAAAAAAATAAGAACCACCAACGCATAGTGGGTACGGGTTTCAATTTTGGTAACAAAAATCATAACTTTTTTGAACGAGTTTTCTTTTGAAGGCGAAACCAACACCAATCAATTCGAGTTTTTAAATAAATGGTTTACGAAGTGTTTTAAAATATTTGGTTTAATACGTCAAAAGAAGAAACGACAAAAAGACGCATATCTCAGCTATTATGCAAAAATTATTTGAAAATATTAGTTTCATTGAGCTAAGGCCAAGGATTTTTGAGAGAAATTTCATCCTCAGCAAAAAAATTGAAAATTATCAAAAAACAAAAAAAATTTTCGTTGATTTTGAAAATCAGGCAGTTTTCACAGACTGTATCAGCCGAGGCGTTCAACCGATCTTAGTATTTTTTTCCGGTTTTTAATGCTTCAAATATTTTTTTTATCTTTTACCTAAACGAAAAGTTTTTAAGGCTTCAAATATTTTGTTATCCCGTACGTAAACAAAAAAAATTGCACTTTTAACACAAGATAATAACAGATTTAAAAAAAAATTGCCCACAGTGCTTTACTGCCTGCCGGTAAAATGATCTTTCTAACGGTATATGACTTTTATTTTACTAAGGGCCGAAATAGCCATTCTCTTTTCAACTTCGATTTTTACCGAAACCCATTACTGGACAAGTAAAAATAACGCTATCAAAAATCAAACTTTTAAACTTATTAGCAGATTTCGATACTTTGCTGAAACATACCTCTGGGAAGAAGAATGAACAAAAGTTCACTTAGTTGATTCAAAATAAAAAAAAAAAAAAACAATTTCTTCGATTTTTAATGCAATTTAATGTGTTGAAATCTTAGCCCTTTTAATATTTAAAAGCTTATTTCATTTTTTTTAGGGATTTTTTTTTTTGATTTTTTCATTCTTTATAACTAAAAATCGGTTGGTAACTCTACCAAAAATGAAATACTTGCAGTTAAAAAAAAGTAAATTGAACATTCTTAAAAACAATGAAATTGTACTTATTTTTAACTTCTCTCAAAGTAAAACAAGGTCAAAGTGTTTGCAGCACCAGAACTAAGGATAAACTTTGTTAAGAAGGACTTTCTTTATCAAAAAAATTAACTTTCGAACATAAAAAAAAATCAAATCATTTTTAATAAAATTTTCCGATTTTTCTGCCCACTTATAAAAAAGAAAAATCTCATTTGCGTTTCTGGACAAAATAATAAATTATACTTCTGTTGCATCAGCAAAATCAAAATTAAAAAAATTAAATTCAATTAATTTGTCTCACTTTTTTGTTTGTTTCTGCAAACTTTAATGACAAATTGCATTGTCAATTTAAATTTTAAATTATTGCACTACTATACACTTTGTACTTTAATATCATTTTAAAGTACATACATAATAATGCATAAATGTATGTATCCTCTTTAACATGCATCATTATACCCAACGTGGTCATGTCATTGGAATTAATTATCTATTTTAATTACTGCTCCTTCTCCCTGTGTCGCATCTCTCTAGTGGAGCATAAAAAGTGTGAAATATCGCCGCACTGCAGTCACACCTAAATCAATCAGTAATCCTTTATATATTCCCAAGCCTACAGATATCCATTTTAATTACTCAAAAAAAAGGACCTCTTTATATTTTGCATATACCGACATCCTTATATGAGCTAGGATGCTAAACGTTGTATTTTATTCTCATAAAATTTTATATTATAATGCAAAATTTCAATAAAATAAGCCCAAGCGACTGCGTGATATAAATATGAAAATCCATTTTAGCCACGATTATGACCACTACCACTTAAATTCATACAAAACGCAATTAATAATGCTAATGAAGCGTTTAAATGGCATAATTTTCATATAATGAGGACGCTGACTGGACTAATGGTGGTTAGGTAACTCTACCTACCTATAATATACCTGGGTTCAAGTGATTCATCAAACTAAACTGAACCCCACTTATTTGCTCAGCCCTTTAAATGGGTTGCTGAAATGTGTCCTTTTAACACACGAACACACACAGACACACATACTTGTCTCTCCATTATCATCGCATTGTCGCGAATTGATTATCTCCTCAAAATGACCGCAAATTGTCAAAACCAACTCTTTGGCTAAATTTGTGTGAACATTTTGTGTCCTATCCTGGCCATCCTGTTTTTGCCCCCCCCCCCCCCCCCAACTCATCCTGCTGCTATAGAAGCGGATCGAAACTCATCGCACACAATTAACCGTAATTAATGCTGTCAGAGCAGAGAATCTCTCTATTAGAGAAAACCAGCCGCACAATTCTATTCATAGTTTATGCATTCCCAAAAGGTCAAATCCTTTTTGTGTTCGACCGAAAATCGCTCATCCTGCTGCTGAAAAGTCCTGTTTTGTCATTTTGTTTTCTTTTTGTGTAGCCTTCTTTCTTTTTTTTGTTGCTCTAAATGATGACACACAATAGGACACAATTGAATACAAACGACCAGCTGGAATAAGGATTTTTTTTTACCAATAACAGGACATTTCATTGTGTGATGGGAAGGGGAGGGGGGGTCATTGTGATGGACTTTGGTGCGCTGGCTGTTAGAGTACAGCAGCACAGCAGGTCCTGCTGCTGGTTTCGTGTCTCTTTTTCTGGCCATTTCAACTGGAAAATGATTTCCATCGGATCGCGCCCGCTGCCGCGCAAAATGTATTGGGAATTCTTTTGTGCTTTGGGTTCTGGCTGATGGCTGATGGTCAAAAGTTTCGTTCTCCCTGTAGAATTGTTTGAATTGTTGTGGGATAGCTTTAGAAGGTGGATATAATTATTATGCACTTTGTTGGATACACGAAATGCCGAACCCGAAGCTGAGAGCTGTAGCGGTGGTGGAGATGGCGATGGCGTCAGAGTCAAATGGTCAAGCATATACAGAATCAGGAATTCAAAAGTGAAACGGCAAAATTTTAATTTGCATTTTGTTTTTCTCTTTCACTTTGTATGGCTGCTTTGCCGCGCTATGTCTATGATTCGACAAGTGAGAAGGCGTGTGACGAGGACGATGATGGAGACTTGGCGGATCTCGGATTCGAACGGACCGGACGTGACAAAGGCATATCCTAGCAGCAGTACATAAATATTCGAAATTGTTTGTATGGTTGAATGCATTTCATCCGCATCCTGAATGTCAGAGGTCATGATGATGATGCTGATGCTGATGCTGATGATGATCACGGCACGAAGAAGGAAAAACCATCAAGTATAGCAAGCAGCAGCCAGAGCAGCGCCAGCAAACACTGCCACCACCAAGTGATGCTTGCTAAGCGAGAGCGCTATCATCCACCATAGCCAAAGCCCAAGTCATGTTGTTTATCCTTTTTGTACTTTGCCCAGTGATGCGATACTTACACACGAGGAAACACACATCGTGTTTGTTGTTACATACTTTAAATCGGTTTTTAAAAAAGTTTAGAAACAATTTATAGCACCACCATCATCATCGTTGTTGTCCTCGTCCTCGTCCTCGTCCTCTATACTCTTCCTCGGAGTTGAAGTTGGAGGAAGTGAAAAAGGGTGGTGAATCGAGCAATCTCGTTAGGACCATATATTCATTCATATATATATATATTATGTAGGACATCAGGCAGAATGGGATTTTTATGAGTTTGTGAAGGGGTTGTTGCAGCCAGCTACACTTGTAGTTTTTTTTTTGTATATTCTTATCCCAGGACACAAAAAAGCAATTTTTTTGTCTTGTTCTTTAGTAAAATTGAATTTAGGATAATTTGATGTTTTTGATGAAAAACATAGTCTTTGTAGTTTATTTTTCGTTTTGTCTCCTTGTCATTTTTTTTTTAGATTTAAGATTAAATTTCGTTCTCGAGAATGGAAGTGCCAGTGCTAATGGAAGTGCCAGTGCAGTATACAGGTAATTTAGGTGTAAATTGCCCTTCCATATAGACTATAAAGAACCAATTTTCAACTACTTCAATTTTTATTTTGTTTGCCTTCAATAGAGTTATAATGATTTTTTAAGAACAAGTACATATAAGGAGAAATAAAATGACTTTATGCACAAATCATAAATTTGCTGCTGTTAAAAATCGATTTAAGAAGAATCAAAAAACCAACATCACTACCGATTTGAAGGTTTTTGAAGCTTATTAAGAAGTAAGTAAACTGCTCTAGCGAATTGCCACTGGAACCAAATTTAGTTGAGTTTTCGAGAGCCTATATATTTATGTGTGGGAAAAAATTGTACACAAATTGTGATTATTTTTTCACAATTATAAAGTAATATTGCGATAAATATATCTAACTGAGCAAAGTATCAAAAATTAATTGCAAATTTCTTCAAACGATAAAATTAGTTGGACTTTTATAGTTGCTCGTTAGGAGCTAGGAGTTTGGTTTGCATTTTTCTATTCACAATCTTTTTCTTCGCAACTGTTAACTACAATATCCTGCCATATAATAACCTTCGTTAATAAAGTTCTACGCTAAGATTTGTCGAAATAAACAAATATTTCAGAGGTACTGCAGGAGATTTCAGAATTTGTTTTTTTTTTAAACAATTCTATAGTGTTGGCTGCACAAAGAAAACTTGGAAATGGATTATCGCGATTTAAATATAATATATTTAACGTAAAATTCGACAAGATGTTTAAGCTTGTAAGTGGGGTCGGTGTATATTTGTAAGGTTGTCTTGAGACAAGGAATGAATGTAGCTTGACCCCGATGGAAAGAAAAATGTAATTTTGTTGGAAACAATTAAAGGAACAATATTTTTTTCTTATTTTTTGTAGTAATTGTAATGTAGTTTGTTATCATCAACAGTTATTTAAAAACGGTAGTTTTTCTGAAAAACCGTAAAAATACCTATTTTTGTATCTTTTACTAATTTAAATAAAATGTAGAAAATTTTTTGTAGAAAATCAACTGAAGTTTTCATATCTGGACTTGATTTTTTTCTACGACGAATGGTAATAAGGGTATAAGGACAAAAGTGTTGTTTTTTGCTTGAAGACAAAATGACAAAAAAATCGTAAGAAAACGAACAAAAACAAAAGTTAAGCTTAATAAATTTGCTAACTAAACTTCGTATTCATTTTACTGAAAAAAATTTGTACACTTTTTTGGCACAAAAACAAAAACAAAAATTTAAATAAAAAAATTTGGTCCTTAATTTTTAATTTAACCCGATACCATTTTTCGCTGATAAAATCACTAAAAACATCAGAAAAAAATTTGTTCCTTTAATTGTTTGGGCTAGTGTACATTCAAATCTATTCTTTTGTTTAAATCAATTTGTTTTAGTGGATAGTTTTAGAAATTTCTTAATTTGATAATTCGAAAAAATTGAATTAAATAAATAAAGAGGGATATGGGGCAGCAACCTTTTCCCGACCATATGTTGTACACAAAAAAAAACATTTAAACGCGGAATGCGATGATGGAAGGTTGATTAATGGCCGGACTTTATAATGGCCAACACTTGATGATAACATGGTGTAAGGCTTTAAAAATTTTCGGGAGGAAACCTATCACGTTTTGTAACGTTTGTTGCACTGATGACTTGTACGAAACAGTATTTAAAAATTACATTATAACCAAAATTTGGATTTAGAACCAATTAGGTTACTATAATGAACAACTTAGCAGAAGTTAGAAAAAACTAATCTGACAAGGAATTAGAACACTTAACCGCGAAGAAGATACACTTTTTTAAATTTTGTAGGACTAAAAGTAGGGGTACTTGCTACAAAACCCTTTTAATATAATTTGTTTGTAAAAAAAAAAGCTTTAAATTAGCTTATTCTCTTTCAATTGTTCTCAAATCGAAAAAAAGAAATTCAAAAGGTTCAAAAATGTTCGACTTCTAATATAAAATAATTAAGACAGAATTACTTACATTTCTGATAATAATAAATCTTTCAAAATGTTAGAAAAGAAGAAAAACCTTCAAATAATTTCCACATTTTCCACAAATTCCCATTATTCCTCAAACATTAAAATTGAAATTTAATTAACCTCTCTATTCGATTAATTTCTTTTTCTGGTTCTTTTTTTTTCATTTTTTTTTTGTTGCTGTATTCATAGAAAATACGAACATCAACATTATAAATGTGCTTGCCTTCTAACATAATTTAATTAAAGAAGAATTGATTTCTAAAGCTTAGTTCCTATTACAATGAGCTCTACTATATTCTCTCTTTCTCTCTTTGTATATATTTATAGCAAAGACAATTAATAGCCTGAAGAAGCTTAATACAATTTCGATGGTCTCTGCTGCTGTATATGCCGCTTTCTAGAGTGCGACTTGGAGTGCTTTACAATGTGCAAATGTACAAGCAGATATTATAATGGAGGGATTACCTGCGAGTGTCGGAAGCAATTACAGTGTGTACATTACATTCCCTCTATGTAAAGTCAATTACATTAGGTACCTATATTAGGTATGTATATTGAATTAATCTTTAGGCGAAATGTGTGTGCAAATTGGGTCTTAAATTGGAATCAAATAATTAATTGCCAAAGAGAATATATTAGGCAATTGTTTTATTAGAACTGCAGGAGGTAGGATATTAGCTGACAGTTCCACGAAACAAACAAAATGTTAACTTCGAGGTTCAGAAAATATGGTTTTTTATTAACAAAGAATAAATTGTAGGTAAGAGTAGAATTAAGAGAACAATTAGGCATTCTCATTGAGAAATCAAAATATTTAGCCATAAAAGCTGGAAATATTTGATTTGTTAAGTTTTTGTTTTTATTTCATTCATAAATACCTACGAAACCACGATGAAAGGATGTTTTTGGAATAATAAGGGTTGTTTGTTTGTTTGTTCTACTTATTAGCTTAAAATACTTAACCGATTTCAATGAAACTTTGTGAAGATATATTTAGAGTCCAGAGATGAAAAAAGGCTGATCGGGTGTGTATCGAAGGAGTGTAGAGAAGTAGATTCAACGACGAGCTTCTGAAAATACAGCGAATCCAATCCAAATATTCGAATCCAACCCTCATAGAGCACACAGCAGAGGAAGACAACGTAACAGGTGACGCGCTCAATGCTGAAAAAGAAGCTTCTCACACCACCAAGGGATTTCTAATAAGATTCCTCTCTCCAATTCTCTCCAATTCTCTTGTAATTTTAGTAATTTTTTCACAAATTTTCCAAATATTTTATCAAGAAAAAAATGCATAAATTAGTTTTTCAAAATTCCTTATAAAACATCTGGCGTCATATTTATGAAGGACGTGGGTGGCTTGGCTATTTCAATTCATAGATATAAATAAATATAACACCCTTCACCCAAAGCTATTGTAGAACTCATAAATTTTAATGACTCCCTCTCGCTAGCTTGTTAAACAAAAAAAAAAAAAAAAAAATCGAAAATACAACAAAAAACGAAAACAAGAAAAAAATCCAATCCTTTCTCTATCCTAACCTTAACTTTGGCGAGAGATTCCGCCGAACTCGTTTGCTGATTTTCAATTTCTCCCGCTTCGTTATATTTACCTCTTCTTTATATTCCTTCAAATACCAAGATGCAAAGAATTTCCTTTTCTTCTTTTGCATGAAAACAAAACAAAAGCATCAATGAGTAGGAAATCAAAAACAAAAAAATTGAAAAAAAAAGAAGAAAGAAGAAAAATAGCAAAGGAATAACTTCTATTGTGAAAGGATTTTCCTTATACCTACCGCTACCACCAGCAGCAACCGTATAAGCTTGGTAAAGTAACCAGCAGCAAAGGAGTAGCTACCCACTTTCTCTGGTGCCCTCATGATAAGGATGCACCTTTTTTGTACCTCTTCCAATGTGAAGGTATTCAAGGGAGCCAGTACATAGTGATGCGCACATTCTCCTATCGAGAGAAGCAATAACAAAGGATGATATATATCCTCTTTCACAAAAAAGGACTCTTCTTTAAGTGGTAAAAGGTAGAAGGAAGAACTCACTGGCTGAACAAAAAACACGCACGATGAATATTTTTTGTTTTTTTTTTTTTATTTTTATTTGTGTTCTGCTTCCTACTTCGTCAGTGAAAAGATAATTTGCCATCGGCAACGAAATTCTTGAAAGCTCGTTTCAGCTCCATGATGCACGCGCCATTGTCGTTGCTATCGTGTCGTCGTCGTCGTCGTCATTCTCGTCATCACTGCCGTTCGTTGTTGATTGTAAGAAGTTAAACTCGATCTTCCTGACCTCGATAAAATCCTTCTTATTTACAACGTCTATAAGGGAACTCAACTTAAAAAAAGTTAAAAAAAATAAAAAAAAATTAAATTGAATGAGGTTGGTTGCTAAAATGCCGCCATCATCAGCGCCATGATACAAAACAACAAACGGCACCGACACGACGCCACAACGCCACCTGGCGGTCGTATGTTAGTGGTGGGTGGGTGTCTAGGGCTTAAGAATGATGGGTTTCCAACAATTGAATGCATAAAAACTTTAAATTGTCGACGGTAGGTAAGGAAGGTATGTTGGTTGGTTGTTCCAAAGTGAGGGTGACTTTTTCCTCTTTCTCGTCGTGCGTCGCTTCGGTCGTTGTTGTCGAAGCACCAACCAACTTACAGAGAGGTGCCTCCTTGAACTTTTAATTTGAGTTTTTCCTTGCAAAAATGAAAAACTCTATAAATCACTTGAATAGACGTTAAATACAATAAGCAAAGAACGAATGAATTCCCCATAGCAAACCTGGTGGCTGGCTGGAAGGCACAGCTAAAATAAAGGGTACGTATACTTACAACAGGCACTATGGCACAGGGTGGTCTTTAAAGTTTCAAAGTTATTATTTTCTGTTTACCTTAATTTATATTCATTTTATATACGTTTGTATGTATGTTCTTATAGGAACCAATGTGTTGCTGAAATTCACCCTTTTTTATGCAACAAGAAAAATGAAAGCTGTTTGTGAGAAAAAAACAGGTACAAAATAAACGAAATATTTTGTACTATTAGTTGTAGCCGGATAAAAGAAAGAGAGAGGGAAAGGGAGGATTGGGGATATATGTATTTACAAGGACATGGTTGCTTTTAAGTCTTTTATATATCGCAAGCCAAGAAAAAGAAACAAAAATTTGCCTTCCGGAAAAGCTGATGCATACACTCCGAATCGCTTGAATAAATTATTTGTTGGTAAGGGCTACTTGTTGGAACTTTTCAAGGAGGAACTTTTTTCATATTTTTATTAAATGATAGTAATGCAAAAATACTGGTGGTTGTTTAGCGATGCTGAGTTATTTCGTCGGATTCTAAGGTTTCACGAAGCAGAGGAAATTTGTTAAGTCCACAATCTCAGAAGGAACAGACAAAAACCCGATAAACTTTAAATATAAAAAAGATCAGAAAGAAATTAGCAACCCAACAATTTCAGGAAGAGCAGGAATCTTACAACCTTGAAAGTCGGTATACAATCTTAGAAGGATTAAGGAAAACTAGGTTCTGCAATCTCCATTCCCAGAAGAAACAGTGAAAGAAGTGACCAAGACAGATCAGCTTTAGAAATATCAGTCTTCACTTCGTCATTTAGGGACAACAGTCTCTTTAAGTCAATTGAAGAAATACCGTATTATTGGGAACCTTACACACTATATTATTCGGATAGTGAATCCAGCAGGCTACTCTAACTTTTGAAATTCTTAAAAAAATTCATATCGACATTATATACTTTTTGCTTAAACATAGTGTGAATTGTAATTTATATATTTAATATTTTTGTTGACAGCACACATTGTTGCAGATAGGCGACGACGTCTTCTGCTGGTTGCTGTGCTCTGGTCATTTTTTGATGAGTAGCTGATATGTTTCTATCGTGTAGGTTATAATGACGAGATGCGAGCATGTGAATATAAATGCTCCCAGCTGTCGTTGTGAAAAACTAACTTTTTTTACAATTAAAACACTCACAACCACTTTCACTCGTATAAATATCGAAAAAGCTTCAAAATTATTTATTGCACTCATGTAAGTATTATATAGTAGTTCTAAAAGGAATTCTATTCTATTGCAAGTTTAGGAAGCGTATTCAAATGCTCTTAAAAATCTTCTCTTATAACACATTCATAGAAATCTTACAGAAGCAGGTATACAAATAAAAGTAATTGATTTTAATTCAATCCTGGCTAGCGATCAGAGATTCAAGTAAATCTCATGCGAATGTGGTCAGTAAGTTTTAGGAGGTAAAGGTTAGTTTAAACGTAAAGCTAAAAACGCTTACTGCTGTAAGGGAAGTCTGTAGAATAAAACTTCGGCACTGCATGCTTCCTCAAGAAAACTCATAACATTGGTAACGTGAACTTCAAGAGATATACCTTAATGACTGATCGTAGTCGCTAATATTGAAAAACCAACATCGAACATGTTTTTGTTGGGTTAATGTAGGGCATCGTATTATAAAATGTGACTTTAATCGTGTGATGTGGAGTGTATACATTTTGTATTAACAACAACCAAGGACATGGCTGCCTTTTAGTCCCGAATATCTTAACAAAAAAAAAAAAATAAAAAAACACTTTGCCTTGAGGAGAAGCTTATACGTTTACAATAAAAAAAAACAGAAACACCAAAGCCAAGTCAAGGCATACCTTTAGCCAGGTACACAATCCTAGAAATCCTTTGCTCACACACAAGGAGCAAAAGTTGATTATGTGCTTATCAAAACATTTAAATACCTACTCTTGGTAATCTTTTTCATGCCAATAAGCAGAAATAGTTTCCTCGCTTCTTTCACCTACCTCTCCCCCCCCCCCCTCTCCTACAGGCCTCTGTATTTGTTCTTGTTTTTGTTTTCAAGTCCGGAAAGATTAAAGAAATTTAACTTCTTTGCTAAACTATTTGAACGCTTTGAAGGTTTTCAACTTTATAGCTCGAGGAGTTTTAGGTTTAGGTTTGCTGATGTGAATATATTTTATGGAAAAAATTGTGTGTGGGTATGTATGTGAAAAAGGTGCAACATTAAGGATCAAATTAAATGTAATTAAGTTCGTGTCAATTCACTGATCCCTGAGTGTAAATTGTGGCTTGAATTGAAGTGACATTGTTGTTAGATGAGGTTTTAACTTGTAACGGTTTTATTTTAATGGTTGACAGCAGAACAATAATATTAAAAAAACAGGTGTGTGTGCTAATGGAATGTAAATGAAACAAACAAACACATAGAGAGAGAGAGAGAGCGGTGGAGTGAGTGAGAGAGAAAGAAATAAAAGTGGGCGATTAGTCGTCTCGCCTTTTCTTTGTTTAATGAAAATAAGTTGAGTGGAATATTGTGAAGGTGTTAAGGTAATCTTGTTGAGTATGCTTTGGGTTGTAAGTTGCACAACGACCGACGACGACGTCGTAATACAGAATAAGGAGTGAGAAAAAGGTAGAATAAGCTCATTACTTTGAGAATACTTAAACGTGACTATAGGTTTATTCTTTTTCTCTTTTTTTTTATTTTTTTGTTATGGTTGTCAAGACGAGAATGCAAATTCTTACCTTCTTCGTTTTGTAAGTGAGATCTAAGAGGTGCTGGCAATTGAAATTTAATTCTGTGATGAGAAGGACAAAGAAGGAGCAATGTTTTAATTCAAGGAAGGATAAGCATCTATAACCTAGTATGGCTATAGTTTGAGAAGCTTGAATTTGGTCAACCAACACACACACAGCGCCTAGCCCAGAAGACAGAGTGGAAAAACACTCTTTGGATCCAAGTGTTTGATTGACTTAAGTTTATGGAAAAACTTGAGATGCCGTTTAATGGTAGATGAGTTGGGATACATTTAGAGTTAATACTGAATTCAGATTGTGTGAACTAGGAGTTTTACATATATCTGTACGCGGAAATAGTAAAGGTTGATAGGTAATAAAGGTGATACAATGTAAGACTTTCAAAGTTGTGTTGGTGTTAAATAAAGTTCTAGTCGCAGTCAAAATTTGATATAAGGTGAGAGACTACGGTGATAAGTAAATGCTGGACCTAGCCTATTTCAGTCTAAACAACAGGCCTTTAGTGATCCGTTTCAAGACGACCGACCCAAGCGACATAAATCTAGGAAAAGATTAAAAGATTATGTACTCTTTCATAACAAAACTCAATGACTTTAACCTTTCTAGACAAAAGAATTGCACATCGGGTCTTCAGCTGGGCGCATTAGCTTAAGGGTCTGCGATGCTGAATGGGAACCCAAGCTTAAGATAGCTGCTTATTTGGGGCGATAGGTAACATTCAGCATCTTTCCTGACATTAGCAATTTCATCCAAGTCCCGATCGAAATGGCTTTAAGCAGAGTTAATTGGAATTTCTGAGCAGGGGTCTAGAAGCCATAATTTTTGCCAAAATACGCTAGAAAACAATCTAGAAATAAAGTTTTCAACTATGTAGAAGATGTGCGGACGTTAACATTTTCTTGGTCCACCACTAGGTTCCTCAAACTAGAGAAGGAATTAATAAAATACAAAATGGACTGTTTTGGACTAAGGGCTTCGCAAAATTCGATTGTTGAAGAAATGTAAAATTTCCCACTGGTAAGAACAGTAGGTACTACCAATTCTACTACAGAATAACGTTTGGAAGGTCCTGCAATTCAGCCATTAGCTGCTTCCCAAAAGTTTGCTGAAAAAAAATTCACTTATTTCTGAACGAAAGGTTCCTTGAGTCACCATCATTCATAGTAATGACCCAAAAGAATTTTTTGTCGATGATGAAAATGAAATCTTTTCCAACCGGCTAGGTTCCTCATATCGTTTTATCCTGTAGGTTGTTTGTATTTCACACAAAATGCATCAATATTTCACCTAATTCCAAGCACTTGCCAATCTTAATCGAAAATCTTCCAAAAACACACAATAAAGTTTGTTTAAGTGAAAATAGAAACATCTCCTGAGCGATTATATCTTATCTCTTAGAGTAAAAATATAAAATTTACAACACAACAATGTGCAATGTCTCAAAATTATTATATCACAAAGCACACATTGAAAACATGCCTGTGAACACTTCTGTGATATATTTAATAATACAAGTAGTATAATTTGATTAAGAACAACATACAGAGTTATGTAGATGTATAAAGTATAGAGATGCCTAAGAGCATTATTGAGAACATCGCCGAACACATAAATATATACATACTAGTACTCGTACTCGTACATCGTTGACAACAATGCAAATTGCCCAGGGGAGGAAAACCAAGGATTTATTTATAATTACATATTGCTGGTACTTTAATCCAAATACACAACACCACTGATGCGATGTTGGTTGAAGACTTTATCTCCTACTCTTCAGCAAATAGACAACACAAGACAAGAACACACGTCATCTAATAACACAAGACAAGAACACACGTCATCTAATAACTGGACGGGACGAAGAAGACCCATCACCATCACCCAGGCCAGTTGATACTTGAGGTCTCCTTTATCCAACACCAAAATGAAGCTTCCCTTTTGCTTCCTGGAAATTTGCGGAAATGCCGAAGAGGGAGAGATAGAGAGATTATAATGGTGACAAAGAATTTCTGTGTATTGGATGTTTTTAGCTCAAGCACCTAAATCCCTATTTAATGTCACATCTATACAGGAATCTTGAATACTATGGCTGATTGTAAGTCCGCATCAATGCCAGAAGCAATTATTTTAATGATCCCATTGCCTGACATTCAAAAAGCACATATATCCAACCCACATGTGTCCCTATCCTCTGGTCTAAGATGTGTGTGGCATCTACTATACCTACAAGAGATATATTCTCTTAAATCTTCAATATGTATTATTTTCCATGAAGTGATGTGTAGGGATTATGATTTCTCAACTTCTTCCATGGCTCGTTTGTGGAAATTGCAAGACACATCATCGTGTACAAACGAGATGAAGGGGAGGGGGTAAAGAGAAAAGGAAGAAGTGGGGTTGATATCCTAACAATAGTCTGTCAACATGGGAAATGAAATTCAGGCCTACTTGGGGGTTACCCTCCCGTTACTCCCTGAAGAAACTGAAGTGAGAATGAGAGCCTTCGCAACACTTAAGGAAATTCGTTTCTAAATAACTTGAGTGTTGTTGGGATTTTATGATACCTCCGCTCCGTCGTCGTCATTCTTCCATTTGCTTTTCCCTATATACATACCTAATACCAAAATGCGGAGTTCCAAGATTAAATCATTTTGTGGTTGAGGGGTTCTGGAGAAAATAGGATTTGAATTTCTCGAAAATGTTGTGATTACAAATTATTCAATTGAACGTTTAGACATTGGTTGGGTAATTAAATGAAAAAGGGGTTATACCAAATGTTATAGAGGAGTTATATAGGTATACGTCAAATATGTAAAATATGGAATCTATTGAAATGTGTAAAAGCAATTTATGTTACTTTAGGGAAACTTACTTTATCCGATTGTAGACTAATAACTCTGCAATGTCTCGACCCAATTGGGAATATGTGGTTTCGACAAAGACCAACACTTTTGGATCGATTCGAAGTCGAGCTTCTGAACGGTGGTCTGGTGTTTGTGATGATCCCAAAATATTATGTTTGTCATTAAGTAATCGACAATGAATTAATGGTGCCGGTCGGGTGTCACGATGAATGAATCTGCAAGAAAAAATAAACAAACAAAGAATAAGTAAAATTAATTCAAAATAAATTTGGAAAAAGTTTGAGAAACTTTAGGAAATAATGGCCATTTTTTCATCTTTCCCAAAATTTAAATAAGAAACTAAGAAAATGGCAGCCGAAATCCCATAGAAAGTGTTTTTCCAATACTAAGTTCGTTGCTTATCTTACAACAACACACCATTTGAAGACATAACTTTAGTTATGGGAGATTTAAATGCTCGAACGTGTTTCTGGTAAATATGGCGATAGCACTTACAACAACTATGTTGAACAATTTTTAGACTTCTGTAGCGCCAAATGCTAGAAATCGGAGTCACAATTTTTGAATACAATGCAATAAGTCGACAAAGAGACACTAAATTGGCAACTTCGGGATTAGTGGACGCTTAAGGAGTAGACTGGAACAAAAGAACTGAAGATATTAGGCTTGTTCGGGACCATTACAGCGTAGGATTACGGATTGTTGCATTTCGGAGATCTTAAATATGCTCAGGCTATAAAAAGAATTCCTTAGTGCTTCAACAGTTAAGCGACCACCTTTTTCAAAGGCTGTGAGCAATCAGGAGTACAGAAACTGCTTTCATCGATCAATAATAGTTTGTCAAATATATTTCCATGTATGTATATACGATGCTGACAGAATTGTCAAAAGGGCTTCGATTTCCCAAGAAACTTAGGAAAGGTTGGTCGAAATAAGATATCTTATTGCTGCTACTCGGAAAACAGAGTGAAGGGAGTTTGAGTTCGTGTCATGAAGATGTTCACTGAAGACTGCGAAACAGAAGATCTTCATCAAATCATTATCATTTGCTCATTTTCATGAACAAACTGCTGAATAAACAGTAGAGAAACTAGAGTACTTCCGATATTTTTGGAGTACTTCTGAAGCAAAAGCAGAACTGAACAAGCCATCCGCATTATATTGTACACAGACGAACAAGGCAGTGGATTGCAGAGTCACAAGCATTCTGATGCACTAAATCTTGCTCAGAAAGAAAAGCAGATATTAAGTCGGTCGAGAAGCACTTGACGTAGAATAGCCACGGAAATATCTGAGCAACTTGGGAAAGAACGTTGAAGTAGATTTTAATAAGAAACAAATAATGAATAGAGGAGTAACACCAAAAAAGCCTACATAACTTTCATAAACGTGTCCTTGGTCTAAATATGTCCTGAATTTCCCCAGCATTTTCTGTCCAGCATTTTCCCTTCCAGCTAATACTTAAAATATTAGCAACTAAAAAACTTTTCAACTGTATTCATCATTAAAGTAAAAAAAGAAAGAAAAAAAAAAACAAAAAAAAAACTCAGAAAACAATTTCAACCGACAATTTTATTGCTAAAAAAACTTTTCAAACTTATATTTCTTTTGGTAACTTTGGTTACACGATGTCGTCGTTTTCGTTTGATTAAGAATGAAAAACCACTTGTTTGTCATCCATCTACAAAATGTAATTTATCATCAAAAAAATTTGTTGTTCATCATTTGACGCACTGACAAACAACATAAAACTGACAGAGGATATCCCCAAGAGCAATTCGCTGAATCCATCTAACCGACCGCCTGGAATAATTATAATTCCGATGAAATTTATCAAAAAAAAAATAAATAAAAACTGAGCAGGAAAAACTGTCCAAAGTTCATAGTAAATGAAATATAAATCTACCAGAAACTGAGAGAAATAGCTCAGGGGGTGTTTTTTTTTCGTTTTCGTTTTCGGTTTTAACCCTACACCTTGCACCTTATACTCTGTGACTCTGTACTTTGACTCTACCATAGCAAAAATTATTTTTCAAGAAGTTGAGAAATTAAATAATTTTTTGTATTTTTTTTTTTTTTTGTTCTTTCTGACACAACGCGAAAGTGAGCAAACACGCTGCGAGCTGACATCAATTTACATTTCCTTTACATGGTGATGGCGTGTATGTCATTCAAACATCCATCTACAATACTGTTGAATTGGATACCTATACAGTTTAATGGTGACCATAGTTTTGAAATTAATAAGAACAAAATTATTTTTTTAAATTTATAAAATAAAAAGTTGAAAAACATTAGAAAACTTTATTTTTTATAACTACTGGACCAACGGAGAGCTCTAATTGTAGAAAGTTTTATAAGTTTTCAAACGAAAATTTCGAGCTTTCATTTTTACTTCTTTTTTAGATTTTTGGAAATCTTTAATTGCGAAAGCCATATTTTTGTGATGGTTTCATCTTAGAAATACAAAAAGTACGGATGGTCATCATGACAACACTGCTGGATGCGTGAACATGACCTACACTGTGTGAAGAAATTCTGTTTTTTTTTCTGTGTTGTTTGTTTTATTTTGATTTTTTTTTTGTGTATATTCATTTTTGTATTTAATAAAGGCCACTCTGTATTCGCAACACGTTTCTCTAGTTTATGAATGAAGCAATTCACCTGCGTTGTGGTTGGTTGTGAGAAGGACCTAACGTTGAATGCTTACATTTATTTTGTATTTATTTTTCTTATTTGATGTCTGTCACTCTTTTGGTTTCCTACGTTGGTGTTTGTTTTATTTTTACGTATTGTATGTTTACAACGTATATACTAATTATTTTGCCGTAAATTTATTTTTATATTTTTTATCATTTTAATCTTATGACAACGAAACGCTTTGTCCATTTTGTTGGAATTTGCATCTACATGAACATACTACACTACACGACTGATAATTTGATCCAGACACTATTTGTGGCAAACATTTGTTTTTGTGATTCATTTTATGTTCGAAGAGGATGCTTTTCATTGATGAATTTTTAAGTAAATTGACTAGCTTGAGAATTAAAACAAAGCTCAGAACTAATTGACAATAAAATATAAACTAATTTGGGGTTGATTTAAAACTAATCTGCCACTAATTGTTAAACAACTTCCTAATGGCCTTAAGACATGAAGTTTTAAACACAAGAAGCTCACAGAAACATGCAAAACAAACCTTCAGACATTTACAACTCGTGTTTAGCGTTTTTAAATGGATTATCCAAAAACTGGGATAAAATAAATATGTAACAACAAAAAAAAATGACTTCAACCGAATGACGTGGAGTGTTCAACAAGGAAAGGAGCTCTTCTCTTTCTTTTATTTTATTATTATTTTTTTTTTTAGTTGCTCATTAAAATTTTACTCGTTTTAAGAAATAAAATTAAGAAAGAAAGAAAAGAAGAAAAAAAAACCAAAACTACACCATTGAATCAGTTTAGATCTGCAATTTTTAAAATAAGCTCAATACTTTGTGCTGGATAAGCATTTTTATTTTTAATTTCATTTTTTTTTCTCGCATTTTTATTGCTTGCTTATAATGAAATTCAAATGAATAAGAAGCATCCTTTGGAGAGATTGCATCAGAAAGATTTTTCTGGAGTGTTTGCGATGCACACCGATGCGATGGCGATGGCAATGGAATATGGTGTTTTTAAATTAGTAAATATAGAGTTTAATTTAGCAAGGGGGTAGTTATTTAAAGCCTTGCAGGAATATTTTTTAGGTTTACTTCATTTTATTTAAGAATAAAGACATGTGTCAATTTTGTTCAAAGAAAAATAGACTTTAAAGCCTAATAAAGAGTTTAAATAAAACAAAAAAAAAGCAAATCTTTCCCAAATATCAAATATACAAGACTTCTGTTTACATTTCAGTGAATTCCCATTCACAATTTTTGTTGTTGTCAACAACGATTGCAACTGGAAAAAAGGTTCCAGGATTGTAACAAATAAAAACTGTCTTGGCAAAAGAAGATATTGTATAAAATTTTACTCGATTTTGACACCTTTTAAGGATGTCGACCGAAACTTTAACTGCATATTTGTATCATTTAAGAAACAAAATGTTCCAAAAAATTTCGGCCAGGACCAAAATCAAGCTTAATTTTACCAATTTTTGATCAAATCTGAGAGCAACAAGTGCAAAAATAGTACTTTTAACAAACGATATGCGCAAAGATTAGAATATCTTTTCGGTAAGATACACTGTCAAATCACCATACTGCTAGTCATTCCAGAGGTTCCATGTCCTTGGTAGGAGATTATCAAGGAAAATTATCCTTTTTATCGATCCTTTTGAATAATAACTGTATTCCATCTACTCGAGAAGAGACGTGTAGAGTGGAGCATAAATGTAGAAAAAAAACTTGTAATTAAAAATAATTCAGCAAGTGAAAATCTTGGTAGAAAAATTTATATTTTGTATATTGAATAACTTGTTCACTTATTTAAAGTGGGTTTTTAATTCAATTCTTATTTGAAAAAAAAAAAATAATAATTATAAGAATTAATGTCGATACAATCAACACAAAGTTGTTGGTTCCACCTCTAAGCAGATGTTAAAGATTCCTCACTTGAATATCATGATAATAATTATTATTTTAGAATATTAATTAGGCAAAGTGTAAAAACTACGCTTGAATGTGATTCTTTTTTTATTAGGTATTTAATTATTTAAGCTATTCTTTGCAAATTTCATTGTTTCAAACCAAATATGTGTTGCATAATTTTAGATTTAAAATAAAATTTAATTCTTCTCACACCAACATTGTTAACAAAACTTACAACGAGATAAGATAAAATTTTTTAAATTATTCAATTCACGATTTCTATAAAATTCTTTTCACACAAAAATACATATTCATTTTTTTCTTGCGTTGCCAACCATAAGCTTGGAGTTATATAATTTTTAATCGGATTTGTGGTTTTCAATCCCAGATCAAAAAAAAAAAAATAATAAAAAAAATGATTTTTTTTAATCAATCAAAAACATCACTTTTAATTCACTTCAAATATGTACACTTTTTTTTACTATAAACTTGTATTATTTTCCAATAAAGTCATTGAATAGCTCTATCAATTCGATATACAAAATTGTGACTTCTAGGTTATATTTACAACCATCTTCGCCCTCACTCTCTCTCACTCTTTCAATTTATTATTTAACTCATATGGATAAGAGTTGTCTCACTCAGAGTTGTATCGTCATTGAAAATGCAACAAAATCAAAAAATAAATAAAAATATATATATTTTTATTTCTGCTTTTTTTGTTGTTGTATTCATTTGATGAGCACTGTACTCGTTCCCTCGATATTATTTGATATTCAAATCAGGTTTCATAGATTCTTTTTTGCTGTTGCTAGAATTGCTACTGCTGCTGCTGCTGCTACTGATGTAATCTATGCATGTATTAAACTGAATATCCTTTCTATAGATAAATAAACCCAATTGCAGTGTGTGGCATATCCAGATACACTCTGTATCACTTATGGTACCGGAAAATAGTTATTTCTTTTTCAATACTGACCGTTTATGGAACAAGACTCTCCTTTGAATTATTTATTTCTTGTATTGACGCAACTTATGTACCTATGTAGGTGTTTTAACTTTTAAATTCGCTTCAAGTAGGTGACTAACTTTGATTCAGTTTTTATTTATTAAATCAAAAATTGTACAAATAGTTACTAATAAACAGGTTATGTAATGAGAAAAAAATATGCTTGAAATGTTGATCATTTTGTGCAGTAGTTTTGATACCCTATAGTATTATGCTTTGACTGATATCCTGGGAGCTAAAACTCCAAAAAAACTACTAAAAAACTTCCTAAATTTTTTAGGGCACCAAACTAGGTATGTCATTTGATTTTGTTGAGAAAGATACATTTTTAGAAAACAAAAATTGAAAATCGTTAGAGTCCTTTTTAAAAAAAAAAGAACTATTTTTTCTATATAAAATTAAGCAACTACTTTTATTTAAAAAAATTGGTACGCCATTTTTAAGATATTATTTATCAACATATTAGTCATATTGAGTAGTTTTTGAAAAAATGATTTTTCAAAAAAAAAATAAAATTTTTTTTAAATCCAAAAAAATAGTTTTCAAAATTTTGTTTACTAAACATTATTACGGCAACTTAAATGCCTTCACGTAAAAAAAATGGTTGAAATTGATTCAGTCATGAAGGAGAAAATCGTTAATTACGTTTTTTGAGAAAAAATGGTTATCAATTAAAGATAGACCTTATCCATGATTTTTTTCGATTAAAATCGTAGGAACCATTTTTGAAAAAATTACGCCACATACTAAGTTTGAAGTAAATCGACCCATCCGTTTAGACTGTGGCTTCTGATACATACAGACACACGGACAGACAGACAGACAGAATTGCAAGACCCACTTTTTTTACCTTCTCTATCATCGTAATGCCATGTCTGACTGTTATCTCAAGTTTGATTTTTTTTACGAATCTCAAACTTCTTCATCGAAAGTAAAAACCTAAGGTCTTACAGACATATAAATAAAATTATTAATAATTAATGATCATGACATGAGGTTAAAAATACTTCTTAACAAATGGATCTTCTTTCCGAAAAGATTTTACTGAGTAAGATCTCATTTTATTAACTTTTGGCTTGGCTAACAGAGTCTTGTGATTTGACTTTTATCGGGATCGCTCTTTTTTTTCTTTTTCTTCTTCTGGAGCCTGATGCTCAAAGGTCAATGAAACGCATTTCAGTCATTTAAAATTTTTGTTGACTTTTGTGATTTTGGGGTCTCGGAATTAGGGTTTCGAGATTTCATGTTTTTTTGAGATTTTTGGTTTTGGGGAATGTTAGGTGTTCATTTAAATTGTTTTATCCAGATTTGGATACTAATTTTTCAAAATTTCTTTCCTTCCTCGATTTTCAAAATTTTTAAATTTTGAGCTTCCGAGATTGTGGGTTTCCGGAATTTTCAGTTTTTTTCGGTTCTTGGGATATCGTGATTTGAGAAATTTTAGGCTCGTTCCAAAGTGTTTTTTAAATTAATATTCGGGTTAAGGTTGAAATTCTGCCTATTAAAAAAAAAATAGTTTTCAAAATTCTACTATCAAAATTCTGTTTTTCAAAATTCTGCTTTTCAAAATTCTGTTTTTAATAATTCTGTTTTTCAAAATTCTGAAAATAATTTTAAGAAACTCGTTTCGAACATGTTAAAAAGCGCATGTTTGTCAACATTTTCGAAAAGAGTTTTCAGAATTTTGTAGAAAAATTGTTTTTGGAAACATGCTTCTAAAAGATATAATTGTTTGCAGCAAAGAACATAAGCACTCTTATAACAGAATCCAAAAATTGTGAGTATAAGATACCTATATGACTCTAATCAAGTGAGTTTTATAGTAGATCATTGAAAAGCCACACAAACAGGAAACTCAATGACTACGAGCTGAGCGAACGACACAAACATATATATAGATCCCGAGCATCTTTTTCACACTCAAATTAATGTTCAATGCATAAATTTTCGCTCGAATTTTATTCTATAACTTTTTGTATCTTTTCGAAGTTTCTTTTTTTTTTTGAAACCCAAATCCACACTCTAACAGGAAGGAAACGGGAAAATACTGGCACATGCAGTTCACATAAATAACTATTGGTTGGATAATAATTTTTTTTTTGCCCATCCCTGCCAATATTCAATATTGTTGTTTGTCTAGCAGAGAAGTTGAAGAGGGTTTCTATCATACAATTTGTGGACTATCACTCAGACTCCAGAATGACTGAAGAGAAGGATATCAATTTTGTGAACTTTTGCAATATAAAATCTGGATTTTTTTTTTTGGGAGGATATACGATAACGATAGTTGCATAGGTTTGTGCTTCATAAAATTTTTTTTATATTCAATTACTTTTATTACCGGCAATTCGTCGAACAGAGAGTAGACAGAAATAATGAAAAAAAAAAATAAAATCCAGATACTGGAGGAAAGATTATATTGACGAATGTACACATAGAAACAGAGTCCTTGTCCATTGTTCATTTTAATAATAAAGAAATGGAGAGTGAAAGGACTTAAAAAAACTTTGCAGACGAAAAATGCATCAATTTCCTTTCATGAACAAAAGAAAACAAAAAAAGAAATTGGAGACTGAGAAGGGCAGAAAAAAAAACAAACAAAACAAATTTTCCTTGATAGACATCTTGATTGTTGCAATCTGGCGGAAATAATAAATGAAAAACTCAACTTAAAATGGCATTTTCCGGTAAAGAATTTCCATGTGCTGAAATATTGTAACAAATGTATGTTATGCATACAGCTAGACCACATTACTGCCAACAACGACTTTAACGTGGCGCCACTTGTTCAAGTCGTTGGAAGGTATTCTCATTTTCACATTAAACAAACTTAAACAAAAAAAAATCTACTTTTCTCTTCAGAGTTTGCATGTTTTATACAAACGGAAATTTTTCTTCATTTTCTACGTAAAGGTTTTTTTTTTTAATATGGTCAACATTTTATACAGAAAATTTATGTAAATTTCATAGAAATGCGGAAGGTGGAAGTTGTGACAGGCCAACACGAGACAGACAGAGACGAGAACATCAAGAATATTGTTTGTTGCGGGACACACTATGTAAGAAGTGAGTGATTGTCCTGTGCAACGGATATAATAATTGTTTTCCAGGTGATGGATGTAAAGCTGTCAGCAATTTGTGCCCACTTTATAGTTCTATGATAAATGTTTGTTGTTTTTTTTTTTTTTTTTTTGAATAATTCTGATTTGTTGTGTTGTGGTTGAAAGATGAGAATATAGTTTGAAAGAATGAAAAATGCTATAAAAGTTGAAGGTGTGCCAGAGGGTTTTGAATAGAAGTGATGCTTTTCAATGACAGTTGGGAACTTACATTTATCATTTTGCTAAAGCGTTTCAAGCAATTTGTTTTGTTAGAAATTCAGTTGTCTCAGTTTTTGGAGAATGGAAAGAAGAAAAGGTACTTTTCGTTGGTCAAATTACAGCAGTTTCATTCAAAATAAGGGTTAACCTAGCACCTGGAGTTAAAACTTTATTGTGGATATTTGAATAAAAAATGATTTAGAAAGTATAGAGTTTTTGGACTTAAAATCAATCGAAAACGTCAAAACTGTCGGTGTTTGCCTAGACACAATTTTTGTAAGGTCAATGTTTATAGTACTTAAAAGGATATGAGAGAGCTTTGCCACATCTGTAAATTAACATTTAATATTTAGTTAAAAAAATTGGAGAAAAAAAAACTACTGATTCGTATGGATTTTTTTTGAGTGGAAGCCATAAGTCTTACAAAAAATTGGTTTTAACAAAAATTGTTGGTAATATTGACTTCTTTTAGTTTACAAAAAACATAAAAGTTGTGGTGTTTAAGGCTTAAGGTAGAACACTTGGGTACATTAAATAATGAAAACAATTATAAAACTTATTACATTAGGTGTTAAATTTCAAAAAAGTTACGCATACACCACACTGTCCCCAAAAAAAATAATAAACATTTTGTATGGCTGACCAAATAATTAAACCAGATCTTTGCTAACGATTCATGTGGGTTTCTAAGTTCTCGAAGCTTAAGTACCTATATTGTAAGCGTTAATAAGTTGTTTGGTTTGTAACCAAAATAAATCAAAATACAACAAAATATTATGAATGTTCGCGGAACTTTATATTTTTTTATCTGATGGACAAAAAAAAGTGCGAAAATGTTATTTTAGTAAAATTTTTGATACATTTCAGGACTGCTATTTATCTTTTTGGTAATTTTTGTTCATTTGAGCTGTTAAAAATAATATGCAAAAATCTTTCTCCTTAATTTTTAAATTAAGAAAAGAATCGGGCTTACATTTAAAATTAAAATATATTTATCTGTGAGATTAATCTCTTGCGGAAATATTTTTTCCTTGTAGAAATAAAGTTTATACTTCAATAATCTAGAATAATTTAACACGAAAATAAATAATCAAAAGAGTCCATAGAAATCTATTAAGTTGAAATGTGTTTTTATTCGGAAGGAAACAGAATCTAAAATTGTAAGTAACTTTTCGATACAGAGTTTAAAAAAAACTATAACTAAAACAAACCCTGAAAATGTTTCAGTCTTTTTCTTTTTATAATGCTGTGATTTGGTCACAAAAGGTAAAATATTACTGCAATATTTAAAAAAAAAAATATTGCAAGACGTATCATTATATTAATACGTTAACACGAATTCTATTGCTTTTTTTAACAAACTTATCGGCAAACCGATTTGAATAATTTTGCTTTTATTTAAAAGGTACAGACAGTCTTCCTTCGACAGTTCAGTTTTTATATCATATTATATATGTTACCGTTATCCGTGGTTATGCGGTCAAATTTTGACCGCTCGGCGGTACCTTCTAGTTTATACAATTTGGCATGATTGTTAAACATTTTTTTGTATTTTTGTTGCTTAAATTATGAAAAGTAAGCAATCGATTAGAAATTGGTTGCCTCAACCATTTTTTTAATCATCCACCGTCTATTGTAGACGTACTCAATAGAAACAGTCGCATTATCTGCTCCCATAAAATATAGTTTCAGGCAATCAAAAATAACAATAGTTTAACACTCGTTGACCGAAAAATATTTATTTTATGAAACAAACGCTTCAATAATGAAACTATTAAATTATCTAGAAGATTGGTTAAATAACTAAATGACGATGATGATTTTCCTAAATAATTGTTGAATTTCAATCACAAAAGAAACAACAAGTCTCTTTGTGGAAGTCCTAAAATACAATCTATTAAGATTTTGTTTTTATTTACATAATTTCATGTAACAATGTTTTTTTGATCCAAATTAAGTGTGATTTTATTTTAATTTTTATTTTGTTTGGAATAAAACTTGTTGATTTTTCTGTAATTGACACACAAGGAATCTCTTGTTCTCACTTATTTTGTAATTGAATAAATCCCCTTGCAAATAGAAAAAAATGTTCTACACAAAGTAACATACAAACAAATAAAGAAAAAGAATATCTTTAGTAAATAAAAGTATATTGACATAACGACAGTCAAATCATCAATTGTAAGTCTATACAAACAGAATGTTGCTTGTTTGTATGTACTATCGCACCGACTTTTGCTTCCTCTTGTGTACAAAGAAGTGTTTCATTATTGAAATAATACAACAAATAAAAATGAATAAAAAAAACAACTTGTCACATTTTAGTTCGAACTAAAGTACAACACAAACACTACACAATTATCAAAAACAAACAAAAAAAAAACCCAACCCTTTACAAATTAATTCTTTTTACTTTTTCTCTTCAAATAAAAAGAGATATTCTAGAACTCGTATGCATATTATACCTATTCAATTCATACAGCAATACTCGTACATTGATATGCAATAGTTGGAAAGCCACTTCAATTAACAAGGCAAACAAAGTTTGCCCTATGCTAACACTAAGTCCAACCAATTGCAACCATACCAACCGAGCTCCATGGTGATGGCGCCTCCCTACCCATTCTCTTCTACCAGCGGCAAACAATTACTCTTCTTAAACCCCAAAATGTAAACACCATCTCTTGACGTGTAAGTGTGTTTTCACACAATTAAATTCCACACCACATTCACATGGACACACAAAGGAATAGCTAGAGAGAGAGAGAAAGATAAGTTTCTAGCCTCCATCATCACCCGCAGAAATCCCATCCCTTCTCTATGATGAGGGGATGAATGTTGGTTGGGGGAGTATGCCATTAGAAATCGATTAGTTCAATATAAAAAAAAATAGAGGAAATAACGAAATTTCGATAACAGTGACAACCAAAAATTAAAAAAAAAAAACTTACCCCACAAACACACCCGTGTCGAAGTAATGTGTGTAGTAGAAAATCGTTACCACAGTTATTGCCAGCAATGCCAGCACACATCTTCGCACATTTATCGCTTTCAATAGTGGCAATCCGATGCAGCAGCGTGTAATTATATTGCAACATCCAAGCGATGAAAAACTACTGTTGCTATTGAAGTTATTGTTGGGACTGCTGCTACTGTTACCGTTGTTGTTGTTGGCGGCAGAACCATTCCCGCAGTACTTGCCATTGCTACTATGATGATGACCAGAACTCACACAACCACCACCGCCGCCGCCAGATGGCAGCAGACTTGCTGTCGAAGACGTTATCGATGACGATGCCGTCCGTATGTGTGGTGTCAACATACCGGATTCGCAGTCGTATGGCGATTTGGTGGAATAGCCACCCCCAAACAAGGGTGATTGGGATTGGACGTTCAACGACTGGCATTGACTGGGACTGGGTGCTGGTGTGGTAGTTGTCGATGATGGCAATGGCAATGACGATGGCGATCCATGGGTGGTGCTGTCGATTTTTTCATATTTTCGAGACCTCCCAGGTACTGACGATGCAGTCGAATTTGATAGCTGCTGATGTGATGTTAAACGTGCCACTTCTTCTGTTCCCACTATTCCACCTGCATGCTCCTGCTGTTGTTGTTGCTGCTGCTGCTGCTGCTGTGCCACCAAGGACGCAGGACCTCGCTTCTTTCTACTGCTGCTGCTGTTCTTTTGTTGCTTTAGAGTGCTGCTGCTGGAGTTGCTACTGCTACTACTACCGCTATTTGTAGATGGAGGCATTTGTAACAACGGTGATGCTGTCGGTGATGGCGATGATGCTCCCGAGGATGATGATAGTGTTTCTCCGGAGGAAGTTTGCTGGTGGTGGTGATTATGTTGGCTATTGGAATCCCATAATGGAGACTTTTCGGAAATAGTCATGATGATGGAAGTTGATTTTTACCTCTCTCTCTGCTACTTTTTTCTTTCAATAAGTGACGTATAGGTAGAAAGAGATAAAGAGCGGGGGTATAATATAGCCTCTCTCAGCAGGAGTAATTCTACCTTTTTTTTTGATAAGGATTTGTTTGCTTTTATTTTTTTGTTTGTTCTCTTTTTTGGGAGGATGTTTTGGCTCGTTGACGGGTACTTAAATTTTATGGCACAAGATTTACAGTTAATTTTGTGTACTCTCCAAACAGAATAGCGAAAAAAATGTTGATCTTTTTTGTGCGTTTCGTTTGTATAGTGTTTTTTTTTTTTTTAATTTTTAAATATATTTTATAATTAAGTACGGCACAGAAATGAATAAAATTTAAAGCTTTATTTAACACTAATTTTATAAATATATTTGATATATATTTTTTGTTTTCTTTTGTTGGTATACAAAGAGTATAAATTAAAATTTAAAAAAATAATGCAAAATATCCTTTCTCCGTTCGCAGGCGCAACACAATTAATATTTTTGTTTTGACAGGAAATTGTGTCAAAAACTTTTTTCTTTCGTTTTGTTTTGTTTTAGAAAAATATATAGAAGAAGGAAATAAACAAACAATTATGTATGTTTGATAGATATATAATTTTTTTTTTTTTTTTTTGTTTAAACTAAATTCGTATCACTCGTGTGTTGTATATTGCTATTTAAATTAAATGCGGCCAATCGCCATTTGATATGTTTCCAAATTTTTATATAATCAACAGTTTTCGAACGCGCTATTGCCATTTTTTTGTCTATTGTCTGTGTCTATTGACAATAATTGAGTCTTTTGCGTTTGTTGTTGTTGTTGTTGTTTTTGATTTAATTGTGTCACTTTTTCACTGTCACTTGTTATACATGATAATAATTGCTGGTGTTGACTATTATAACTGTGAGTTGTTGTTTTTGTTATCACCACCGTCGACATTGAGAGTTTTATGTCCAATTTCAGTGTGAAATTAACTGCACCCGTTCACAGAGTAGGTTAGTCGTTGACTGCGACTGAGTAGATTTTTTTCTGTGTGTGCCTTTTTTCAAATTTCTGTTTGAGTTTCTGTTCTGTGTTGAATATTGTCACAGCTAATTATCTGAAATTATAGAAAGTTAACAAATATTAGTTGAATTTTATAGAAACAAAAAATTTAAAGTGTATTTTGAGATATTGACGTTGAAGATTGGGGAGAAAAGATTTGTGCACTTGGCTGATAAGAGAGTTTTAACCTACTTATCATGATTTGATTTTTGTTAATTCTGTTATCATGAAAGCAATTATAGACTCTGTGTCAAGGTTGTAAATATAGAAACAAAATCAGAGGGTTTGTGTTAATTTATTTACAAATTGGTGAATAAAATTGGGTTTTTTTGTTATTAAAGATTTGGGAAAAAACTATGAATAATTAGAAAACTGTTGTACGTAACATTTTGTTTGTATGTGATTATAATTTTTTTCTTAAATTTATTTCACAATAAATGTGCATTCCAAGTCAATTTAAATGTTTTCATTGTGTGAGTAGCAGTATAGTAAGCTGTATTCGTTGTATAAAAAGGTAACGGTATTGAACGTGCTTTAGGTTTTGTCAGAAGCAAATTTAAGTGCATTAATAAAGCGGGTGTATCAGTGTATGTTTGTACTTCTTTGTTTATTTATAGGAATCAGAACTCTGTCGCAGATAGGCAGAATAACAGGCAAAAATTTGAATTCCGCAATTGTCCACCAAAAAAGTATTTTTTGGAATTTTTGAGTCTTGAACATTAATTATATAGTAAGGCCTAATTTCCACATTTCATTTTGAAAAGAAAAATTGTATCCTTAGGTACGAAGTGAGTATCTTGTCATTCCACCACGGACTGTTTAATTTATGACTTGTCTAGGAAGCTTATGAATAAAATGAGAGAGAAAATCATTTGCATCAAACGATTTTATGTTTGTTGAACAGTAATTTTTCGATTTTTGCAGCAAACTCTTCAATGTGTTTGGGTTAAATATTTTATGCAAACAACTTAATAAAATAAAAGTTCAACGTATCATTGGTTATTGAACTTGCGACCCCTCGCTTTCGAATCAAGGATGTTGTTATTGTGCGACAAACTAGATAACTTTCGTGTAGCATAGAATGCAATTATATTTTTTTGCAATCATTGGTTGTAAAAGAATTTTATGTTTAAACCAAAAGTAAAGTTCTTTACAACAAATAATCTACTGGAATTCATTCGTTTGCTGCAAACGATAGAAATTTATTGTAAACGAAAAGATGATGAGTTGTAGGAAGCATTTTTGTTTGCCGCAATCTAAATACTATCAAAAGACCTTTTCCAAAAATACCAATAATTTTGTGATATCACTCACATCCAAAATCTGCTGTGGGCTCTCGGTCTATCAGTTGTGGCCATCAGTATAGAACTGAATATCAAAATCATTTTGGTGGCTTTATCTCAGTTTATAAAACTGTTAAAACGTCAGTCTTAAAAAGATATATGTAGGTACTTTACACTGTTTTCGAAGAAAAAATACAAATTTGAAAGATTTCAAATACATTTTGAATATTCGAGGCATCTATAACCTTTAATCTCCCCTTTGTAGCAGAAACTTTCCCAAGAGTCAAAGTGAAATGCTTACAAATGTATGCATTTATCCCGCGTTTAAGTTAATTCGTATTTTAAAAACCTTTGCAATTTAGATAAATAATTAAGGGAGCAGATAAAATTTCAGATATCGATTTCGTGCACACAATACCTATATTTTAAACAAAACATTTCTATGATAATTATCATAATCATTTTGTGTACAATTAAATCAAAACTTTGCCATATATCAAATGACAACTGCTGTTGTATTTGCAATCAAAACAATATAATACAAACTTCTAATTGTGTTGGTGTGTACACATATCTATTTTAGTTATTAAATTGACCAAATAAACCAACAAATCGAAAATAAAGTCACACTGGATAAACTAGCTATAATAAACTTTTGTTATCGATACCTACACTCCAACAATATCACATTAAAATTTAACTATCAACTTTAATAGTTAGATAACAGGTGCTTATTCCCACTCTTATTGAAAAAGAATTCCAATAAAAAAGTTAAAATTGATTTTAACAAGAAATGAATTAATCGTTTCATAGACAACTTTTCAAAATAATTAAATATTCATATGCAAAAATGAGGCTGGCATACGAGTAGGTAGTAAGCTTATGGTTATACAGACAAAAATAAGCCACATAAAACAGAAGACAAACAATATAATTTTTCATTCGTTTTTATCTTAGAAATATGTCTTATCATTATTATAATTAATAAAATATAGATAGAGTAATTAAAAACAACTTTTTACTGTACATATTTTTTGTAGTTTTTCAAACACGAATTGAAAAAAGTTCTAGAAAAATCTTAAACATTTCAAATAATTGTTCTTTTACCGTAAAAATATCATTAGTCTCTTTGAATATTTCTTGATTTATTAGTTAAAACTTATCTTTAATCTTAAAAAGCTTTGATCATTTGTTAGGCAATAATTAATTAAACTAATGAATTGGTGAAAGTCGTTATAAAAAGATGTTCTTAATATTGATCGAATAATATTAACTATAATTTATCAAAGAATTCAAATCAGATTGATAAAAATGTTAATTATTTTTCCTGACACAAATTCAAAGATTGAAAATAAACTATCGATCCTTATCTATGCCTTGTTAAAATTATAATGCCTACAAAAATTAATGTTTTTTTCAAGAAAAATTGGTCAACATGCACATCCCTAGCAGCTCTCGTATAAGTGTCAACTAAATACTTTGATAGATTTTTTTTATTATTTAAGTTTTTTTTATGTATAAAAGTTTTAGTTTTCTTTCATATGAATATCACTTAATGTTGTTATTTTTTTGTTTTCTAAGTTTGAATCTGTCAGCAATTGTTGATAGTTTTTATTCCTTGGTTTTATGTTTTAACCTTGTGTGAAACATAATACATATTATTTCGATTCAACCAAATGTGACGTTGGGTGTAATTGAGTGTTTGAGTTTATGTCAGTGTGTCACGCATATTAGAGGCAAAACAATATTAATTTCTTGGAAATATGATATACGAATATAATTCACATTAAGGATGAATATCTATAAAACATCACAACAACAACAATATGGTTGGTATAATGTGAACATCCAACGGAAGAGATAAATGATGTCACCCTCAGAAAAAAAAAAACATATGGTTAGATAACAATAATTGTTTATGTGTGAACTTAATGATCTCTGGTTTAGTTATTTTTAAGCTTGATTAAGTAATATTTGAAAACGAATAAAATAAACATTTAGAAGGAAATATATGTAATAATACTAATTTCAAATAAATTCTCTTTTCACTGACACAGAAAAGTTTGTATATTAAAGATGCTAGGACCTAACGAAAATATAACCAAATTACAAAATTTTTGGTTTAGTTTGATCAAAAAAATACCTCAAAACTATTTCTATGCATTCAAATTGAAAACCGTCCTTTTATTGCAATTTTTAAAGGGACCAAAAACAGTCGAAGGAAGTTAAGTTAACAACAGTTTGGTCATTAAAATCATCTTGAAAACCATTTAAGTATTTTGAACACTAAAGGTGTATTAAATATGGAGTTGTTATTGTGAAGAATTTTCAAAATTATTTGCCATAGAGACATATACTCGGACGTAAATAATCGTACTGTCAATTTGAAAAAAACTGCCCGCCCGCTTATCATGAATTTTAAAATAAATGATTTTTGTAAATAAACACAAAATTCGCATTGAAGGAGAGATTTATTTTCTCCAATTTCTTTGAATTAAAGAAAAATAAAAAAATATAGTTGAAACAATAACATTAATTAGGAAGTGGGTCTCACTAGGACTCATCAGTTGACACTGTTAGTGAGGCACCTTGTCAATACGCAAATTTTGTTTATATTCAGTTCAGCTTAGATAAGCTTTTTAGCAAAAGTGTAATGTGAACTATATCCAACAAGATTAAAATTCTTAATCATTAAAATTGGAAAGGTTTGCCTAGGGCCAGGACTATAGGCCGTTAAAAAGCTATATTTAATCAATAATTTAACAAGTCCAATTAAATAGTGCTAAGTCTTCTACTTGGCTGATTTATTTATTTATTTCAGTAGCATATAGAATTTGTATTATAAAACCTTCAATAGTAGTCAAAACCCAACAATGGGAATTTATTTAGAGATGCTTAGTCACTTTTAAGCTCAATTAACTAAGAAAACTTTTTTTGAAAAACACGATTTTTATGAGAATTTTGGTGTTAAAATGTTTGGGAGCAAACTTAAGCGGCTACAAAATTGTCTACAAGTACTTTTTATTGGAAATTCAATTTACCACTTACTTTGTCCTACGCATTTTTTTGTACTAAAAAAAACATTGTTGGGTATTTCTAATAGAATGGAAAGAAAATAGTGAAAATAAAAACATTTCTATGGAAAAAATGTTGCACATACGCCACAGTGACCGTTAAGGTATAATCTATTAAAATTACTACAATTTTTTTAGCGCTAATAAAAAGTTAAAAAAACAGCTGATTTTTGTTGACTTTTAACTGACCTATAAAATTAAATTATTAGTCATTCAAAATTGTATACAATTTTATGAGAATTGCATTAAAATTACAAATTATTTTTTTTGGTGTTAAAATGTTGGTTATATAGTACCACTTTTTTAATAGTTTTTAGCCATTAAATTTTTCTGGAGATTGAACTGAAGAATTTCCAGTTTGATAAAATTAAAACAAAACTTTAGAAACTAAAGAAAATATTTAATTTTTTGTTTCTACAATTCCTCCAATTATAACCACAACTAACAAGATTTCCTAACTAAAATAAAAATTAAAAAAAAAAAAAAACATTTCAATCAAGGACTGAGTCATTTTCTTGTTTTGACTATTTTTGTAAAAACAAAAAAAAACAAAAAACGACAAAAACACATGAAATACAAACGGCATTAACTATTAAACCTCTGGGGGTTATTTTGTTTTGTTTACAAAATCAATTATTCTTGTATTCTGATGAACCATCAAAAGTTCGGAAATACGCTGCCTTTTATTTTTATCAAAAATCTTGACACAAATTGGGCACTTAAATCAATTATTGCGTGATCGTAAACAATTAATTCAACTATACATATTTCTTAAATATTTGTGGATAGCCTTTGGGTCAAGCAATGGCATTGAAAAAGATTGACTGATGGATGGTGCAGAGTTAATAAATAATCAGATTAAAGGGTGATGAAGTCATGTTGATTTATTCTAAACCTACTTTTATTTCTTTTCTATTTTTTTTTTTTTTGAACAAATGTATTTTTAGAAGAATATACAATGAATTTCAATTTTGAAGGAACTAGGTATTATTGTTTGACAAATGGCATTTTGTATATATTCATTAATCAATGTGGTTTGAAAAATGATTTAATTACCTTAACAATGTTGAAATTGCTGACGTGCTTTGTTAAAAAAAAACACCCTTACCGGCTATTGCCTGTTACATTTCTATGCAAACCCCTAAACCTCAATACAAAAATTAAAAAAAAAAATACAAATATTCCTATTTAATAAAAGTACCTACAAAAGCCTAATGTCATAACCACTCATTCCAACAACTTAAACTCTGATTTATGTACAAAATATTTTGTATCTTTTTCACAGAAACATAAACCACATCCGTTTCTGTGGTCTATGTTACAAGAATTTATATAAAAAAAAATGAAAATAATGTAGACCACAAATCCACTCTAAACAAACAAGTGAAATTATAAATAATTTATGATATAGCTTTATGTTTGCCTCAAAAATAGAACTCTACATTTTTTTTTTTGTTTAATCTACCTATGATATGGAGGAGAAAAAAAGATTATGATTTACTTTATTGGCCTATCAACAAGTTTACCGTTTTTTATTTTTTTTTTTTTTTATTATTATATCACCTATTTCGGCATGACCTATAGAGTGGTCCAAAAACAAAAAAAAAAAAAAAAACAAGCAACCTACAGAAAAAATTAGCTTCCGAAGCATCAATCATATTTTTTTTTATCACACACAATTAATTAATAAAGAAATGTGTAGGTATCTAAATTTTGTTGGAATTCCAAGGCAAAAAAGAAAATAAAAACAATCGTTTGAGTTTTTTTATTGTTTTTCTTTTATGAAATGAATGGAATCTGATGGATGGATTTCTTGTTTAGGATTTTTGATTGGCCAACAGGTGTAATAAAAAAAAACATTAAAAAAAAGAAGAAAAAAAATACTCATTTAGACTTTGGTTTCCCTATTCTGTTTATGTGTTGTATATACCTGCAGCAATTAACGGAACTGTTTATGATTAAAAATTTGGTTCGTAGGTACCTACTTTAGTATTTTAAGAGAATGCTTAGTGGAAAAATCGTAATCGTTTGTCAAAAATTATTGGGCCGATTTTTTTTAATGCAAAACAACACCAGTCCCTACACTGTAAGTGATTTTCGACAAGGAAGACTAAAGATCCATCAATGACTTTCATGTCCATTTTATCTACACATAAGACTTTTATTGAATATGACTGGTATTTACTTGCAAACAAATTAAATCATACAAAAATCTTAGCTTAATACTAATATCAGAGATTAGTGGTCTGATTTTGAATTAACGATTTTTAAATTTATTTCCCATCTGAATTAAAAAAAAAAATGTATTTTTAAAACAAGTTTAATTTTTTTTTGTTTTGAAAAGTCAATTTTTCTAAAACGGCTTTAACAATTTTAATAGCAGGATTTGGATGGTAGAAAAATGAGGAAAAATAGTATATGAAAGGGAAAAAATAAATTGCACACCAACCGATTTGGGGAAAGGCGAAAATCGTGTTTTTTACGATTTACATATATATTAAAAGTCGAAAAAAGTTTAACGAAATAGTTGTAGGTGGTAAAAAGGTTAACAACTTTTGTTCAGATAATTTTTCTATATAACCTGAAAAACATTGTGAAAAATGCCAAAAATGATTTTTTTGTTTCCAGTTTTATAATTTATAAAAATAGTTAAATTTTGATGCAACTTGGTTCGTATATTGCTATGACTTTGAATTACAAAAATATATTTTTTTTGTGTTTTTGCCGAATTTATTTTGAAAAATTGCCTTATTTTCAATGAAAAAAGTTGACTTTTTTTGAGAAAGATTCTCTTTGGTAAAATCCCTTTTTCTAGGACTAAGTACGCAAACAACACAATTATTGCTGAAAACATTCTCAAAAATTGAGAAAAAAAAAACAAAAAAACTCATTTTAAGATCGATTTTTCCGCAAATGACATTAATAATGACCAGCGAGAATGGTTATAGAAACTAACTGAAAACTGGATTGGCACTGTTCTATTACAATTTACTGCCCTTTACATTATTTTCGACCGGAAGGAATGGATTTTAGTTTATTCGTTCGTTCTTTGACCAATTTTAATTTGAATTTAGAAAATTTTGCAATATTTATAGTTTGTTATAATTTTTCATTTTTTTTTCAAATTTGAAAGAATACTCCTCGTTATCGTTTCGCTGTGCACGTGGACGTGGAGACTACAGAAATATTTAGTTCAAATTTTCTGAACCATTTGATTGAAAATATGAATTAAAGAAAAAAAATTGCTTATGCCTGCGCACCGTTTTTCTATAGAATATCCTACACAAGATTTAATGCTCAATAAGCATCTAAAAACCGCGGTTTAAAAAACAAAAGCTTTATTTACATATATAATTTTTTTTATGTAAGTTTATACCACCATAAGAAAATAGTTATTTTCCAGGAATTTGTTGCATTGCATGCAGAAAAATTACATAATTACACTTTAATTGCTATTTTAATAACCTGCAAATATACGTTAGCATTCAAACAAGTAAAATTACCGATTCTCTCCAGAGACGATGTGATCTTACAAGTTCTCCATTGCATTGGTTTAAGTGTTTTTAATTGATGCGACCTAAATAGTTATATTCTATGTTAGCTGCGAAATAATTTCTGATTTAAATTATCAACATATTATTTTCCTTCAATTGTCAAGCACTTAAACAACAATTCTCATCAAAGTTGCATTTTCTTATTTTTCTTTAAAATTGAATTTCCCTCAAGTATTCCCATCCCATTTACGCCCTCCTGTTTTTTTTTTTTTTTTTGCAAAAAACTACATATATAAATGCACTGCACATGCTAAGTGTTAACATTCCGATTGCATGACACTTTAGATAAATTAATCGTTCATCGGCGAATAAAAGCAAAACACGAAATGAACATAAAAAGATAAAAAAAAAACTAAAAATTAAAATAAGAAAAAAAAAACACCAAGAAAGAAAGTATCTACACATTTTTCATTTTTCATTCTCATTTTCAAAAGGGAACAAATTGCTTCGTCGATTTGAGAGCACGCACCCGATGTGTTGTCTATCCTGCTTTGCGCGCTTTGGCTGCGACAAGCTAAACGCCCGAGGGAGTAGGTAGTGGCAGTATAGTACTCAGTCTTAGCACTAGCACAGTCTGACAGTTTTTTTTGTTTTTTTTTTTCTCAAAAACATCATCTATCTAGATATATTTTAGTACTCGCATGAGTGCATTACATACAATTTATTCTAGCTGTTGCGCCTTTTTACTTGTAGTTGTTGTTGCTGTTGTTGTTGTTGGTAATGGTGTCGTTGTCGCTCTTGTCAGTCTGTTTCGTTTTTTGGTTGAACGCCTCGACGGCAAAAACTAAATGCGACATAACAGCAGCGCAGCGATAGAATAAACTTATGGATGCATTCGTGGAAACATAATGATATGGCCTAGATACACTTTTACTGGTGGCGTTGCCAGCTCCATTGATTGTTTGGTTTGTGAACTTGATTTTGAAAAAATGTAAAAGAAAAAAAAAATTAAGGCAAAAGATTTTTCAACTTTGTGAAAGACACAAAAAGTTTACTTCCTTTGAGCTTTAACGTAATACTTAAACATTTTTCAACGAAGAAAAAGCAGAAAACGTAGAAAATTCCAGGTATTTTTTTGTTAATAAGCTTTAAAAAAATGGTCTTTCAATAAGGACGATCGGTATTAATGTTTTTCAATTAAAGCTTGAAAAAATTGCTTATAACGCTTATTAACTCAATTCAATTCAGCTCAATTCAATTTGTCTCATCTCAACGCTATTCATTAAAGAAACAATGGCCTTTGCAAAAGGGTTTTTCTTTATTTTACATTAATTTTGGTTGCAAATGATCGCGGTTGAAGATCGCTTGCAACTGCTAGAAAATTTATGACCAGCAATTTACGTGATCCTCAAGTAACAGTGACTAAATCCAAGCTGCAGAAAACTGAAGAACAATTTTATTTCAATAACCGTAACTGCAATTGCAATAAAGTGGCAGCACTGCAATCCTTTAATCTACAGATGGTTTTGTTGGTGTTGTTGTTTTAACATGTTCTTCGTGATAATCAAGTTCCATAGGTCTCTTGGAGCATTTGTTGTTGTTGTAAATCGTCGATTTTCTAACATTCAAGAGCTGTGTGGCAAAAAATTATGATTTTAGAGATCACGTTCGTCGCCGTAATTGTTGTTGTTGTTTTGCTTCTATCGCTTTCGTAGTCGGAGAGCTATCGTACAAAATCTCTTAGATTTTATTTCTATCTTAAAAATGATCCCACGAGTAGTGCAAGCAAAATCTATTATCTGGTATTTTGGTTGCATCTTTCTATCACGATTGAATAGCAGAATGTAATTGAAATGACTTTGGGGGGCTTTCTGTTGCTACTGTTTTTTTTTTTTTTTTTTTGTGGTTGTTTGTTTGTCGTGGGCGTCTAGACTTGCCTATAGACGACAGATGACACGTCGTTTGTTTGAACGATGATTTTATCGATATGATTTCTATGTAGCCTCAACAGGTATTACTTGTAAGATACACTTATAGATATGCAAGACAAATAGGGTCGGTCGGTCTTATTTTTTTTTTTTTGTGGCTTGTCGGACGGTGTGGTTTATTTTTTTTCGAAAAGTGCTGGTGATTTATCATTTTACAATAAAGATTAGTTTTAGTTTTTAAGTGCACGCGTGGGTCTTGTGATATTTATTAGATAAGTTCTTTTCGGGATATTGAAATAAACTACAGGAATTTTAAGCAGATCTTTGTGATAGGAAAGTATAATAACGAGGTGGTAGGCTTTATTATAATTTTGAGGTCATAAGATATTTATTATGAGAGGCTTTCACCTGTGGAGGTAAACATGTTTTTTTTTTTATTTGTTTTTTTTTTTTCTAAGGAATAATAAAATTCGATAACTTTAATTTAATAAGAAACATTCATAAAATTTATCGTTGGCATTTATAATCATAAATTCAACTGAGTGATTTTTGTTCTTTTTTTTTTTATTAATTAACAAATTGATATTTCTTTCGTTTTCAATTTACATAAATGTTTTTGAGTTAACGTTGTTCATATCATAAACAATAATACATACCATCTGCAAAATATTGATTTTCATTTGGCTAAGAGAATTCCATTGAAATAAATCTTTCGTGAAAAATTTTTAGCTGTTTTTTTTTAAATATAAATGGGTTGTTGAATAGAAATAAAGTGAACATATTCTTAAATACTAATAATAATAATAATAATAATAATGAGTAGAAAGGTAAACATAAAAAGGTATTTTAATGATAGAAATGGCCTTGGATAAGTCTCCAAGGAACAAATCTCGCTATCTGATTTCGAAATGATGATGATTTTTTTTTCCGAAGAAAAAGGGATACAAAGATATATAAATAAAAAAAAGTGTTACTGGCCGCAAACCAGAAACTCAGGATGGCTTTTAATCTTGACAAACAAATTTTTATAACGTCTTAATTTGGCTTTTTTTTTTTTTTTTTGTTCTTTTAATCTTTTCAACTTTTAAAATAATAAAATGAAAAGATTGATTTAGTAAAGATAAAAATGAACAGTAAGCATGTCTCATTATGGGAACTTAAATGTGAAATTAGGTTGGATAATGTAAAGTGTGTGGAATGTTTGTTTAGGTTAAGCATTGAAGACTCAAGATTTAAATTATTTATTAATAAAACAAAAAAGTGATAAAAAAGCAATAAAAAAACAATTTTTGTTATTCTGTTAAAAATAATATATTAATGGGGAATATTTGTTGTTGGTGCAAAAAGTGCAGTCAATATATATTAAGATGATTACCCCCTGTTTTTGACCACTAAAGGATTTGGGGTAGGCTGGGTATATGCAAAATTAAAATTTCTTTCGCATTTAAAGAATCTGGTTTGAATGAATCTTTGATTCTTTAAATCGGGGACAAAAATCGACATTTGAGAAAGCAGTAGTTTTTTTTTATCAATTCAATGTAATTTATGACTTTCAAAATCTGAAAACCATTCGCTTTAAAATTTCTTTGTTAGGACCTCAAGGATAAAAAGATCGTACATAAGCTGATGATCTTAGAGCAAAGGGTAATCAGAACAAACTTTGGCACCTGTTTTTCAAGAGATAAATGGTCCTCTGACCTGGGCAAAAAGTGTCTTTAACTATTATGAAGGATTAATATGTTCCTATACCATCGAAAATGTCTTTTTCATGGGGTACTGCTTATTAGGAGAGTTGACTAAACTTCCAAAAGTATCTCTTGTCGTGAAAAATTTTATTCAAATTTTGCCTGGTAAACTACTCATTTTCCGGGGTGCGTTGATAGAACCTCTGAAGTGAACATTAATCCCACTTTGCTATCAGTTACGACTGAGCAAGTAAACCCCTTGATAACAAGAGAAAATATAGCTTGGGCTATTAACACCTTCTCTCCGTACAAATCCCCAGGCCCTGATGGTATTCTGCCCATTATGCTGCAAAATCAGCAAGAGATAGCAGTTCCATGGCTTGAAAAAATCTTTAAAGGCTGCCTTCTTCTTAATCATGTGCCCAAGTCTTGGAGACAAGTTAAAGTGGTTTTCATACCCAAAGTGGGCAAAAGAGGACATGAATCTGCGAAGGATTTCCGGCCAATAAGTTTAACATCTTTCTTACTTAAATCCTTAGAACGAATCTTAGAAACTCATATTAGAGACATTTTTAAAAGATGTCCTCTAGCTAGTTCGCAGCACGCTTATATGAGGGGCAAATCTACGGAAACAGCCCTCCATGAAGTCGTCCGAACAATTGAGAACTCGATACACTTTAAAGAATATACCCTAGCTACCTTCTTGGATGTAGAGGGAGCTTTTAACAATGTCCTAACCGAATCTATTCTCGAAGCCCTAGTGACTTTTGAAGTAGAAGACTACATCAGAAGTTGGATTATTTCAATGCTAAAAGAGAGAAGAATTCAAGCAAGTTTAGGAAATTCAAACTGTTTTAAATGCGTTAATAGGGGTACGCCTCAGGGTGGCGTTCTTTCTCCCCTTTTATGGCTCCTTGTCATGAACAATATCCTCGTGAAGCTTGAGAGAAGTGGAGTGAAAGCAGTGGCATATGCGGATGATCTGGTTGTACTTGTATCAGGAAAGTTTTTACCTGTGATCAGTGAAATGACTGACACGGCTTTGAGAAAAGTTAGCAACTGGGCTACGAGCTGTGGCCTAGGAGTTAATCAAAGTAAAACGGAACTGATGCTTTTTACAACTAAAACCAAAATCCCTGTCTTCCCTCTACCTCAGCTCAACGGCCAAATCTTATCACTTTCTTCCAGCGCCAAATATTTAGGTGTAATTTTGGACACTAAACTGAGCTGGAAGCTAAATATAGAAGAGCGGGTTAGAAAACCGAGCATTGCTTTCTATGCCTGCAGTAAAACCTTTGGGAAAAAATGGGGTCTTAAATCAAAAATGATTCTATGGACTTACACAGCGGTTGTACGACCCATTCTTACCTACGGCGCCATTGTTTGGTGGCCTGCACTTAGTAAAGCTTATAACATCAACAAACTTAAGAAAATCCAGAGAACAGCAAGCGTAGGGACGACTGGAGCCCTCCGGTCGTGCCCCACTGAGGCTCTAAACGTTCTCTTGCACCTCTTACCCATAGACCTTCACATTAAATACCAGGTCTCTTGTAGCGTTTTAAGGCTAAAAGAAACAGGTAGTTGGAAGGCAAAACCTTTTGGTCACAGTGACACAACAAATTTAATACCATCGAATATGCTTCTGACACCCACGGACTACTGCACCCCTATTTTGAACACTGTAATGAATTGCAGGGTCAGCTTCCCGTCGAGATCAGACTGGGAAGAGGACATTGTGACGAAAGACTTCGACACCTGCATTTTCACTGATGGCTCAAAAATGGATTGTGGGGTCGGTTCGGGTGTCTACTATGAATCCCTCAATATCTCAAAATCCTTTCGACTACCAAACTTTGCCAGTGTATTCCAAGCGGAATTGCTGGCAATTAAAGAAGCTTGCAAATTACTTAGAGTAAATTCAAATCAAAACCAAAATATAGCTATACTAACAGATAGTCAGGCAGCTATAAAAGCAATTGCTTCGGTCACGACATCCTCCAAATTGGTTCAGCAGTGCAGAGAGGAACTCTCATTGCTGAGTGGAAGCCTCACAATCACTCTCATCTGGATCCCAGGTCACAGTGGTTTTGAAGGTAATGAAAAGGCGGATGAACTGGCCAGGCAAGGATCGGCCCTTCATGAGTCACTAGCAGAAATAGTTAACATTCCCATAGGAGTCATGAAGGGCGATATCTTCTTAAATTACCTAACAAAAGCTAACAATAGGTGGCACAACTTGACTAGCTGCGTCATATCCAGAAAAATCTGGCCCACCTATAATAAATCCAAAACATATGACCTAATCTCTAGACCCAGAAAAGACATTAGCAGAATCGTTGCGGTGTGCACAGGACATTGGCCGATAGGGGAACATGCAGCAAAGTTGGGTATACCGCACAATACTTATTGTCGCAGCTGCTTGGACCAGCAAGAAAAAGAAACGGTCTTCCATTTCCTATGTCAATGTCCCGCCCTTGCTAGGAATAGAGCACTCTCTTTGGGAAGTGAATTCTTTAATGTCATAGATAACATCTCAGGATCAAAGATCAAAGACTTGATCTCGTTCCTAAATGCAACAAAGTGGATTTAGGACTGCCTAACACTTGTTTTTCCCTTTTTAAAACCAATCAAAAATGTATTTCAAATAAATCCAATTATCACCCATAGGTTTCATAAGTTTTGGTATCAAAACGGCGTATCCTGCGCTAATTGGGTCAAACAAACAAGGTTTGCTTGACCGCCATCTCTACCTACCTACCTACCTTGCCTGGTAAAACGGCATATTTCGTTTCTTCAATTTACCACCAAAATATGCATTTACGGGTAAAATCCCGGCTTTCGGTTGGTGGAAAAACATAACTTCCTTGGCAATTTTTTAATTTATTTTGAAAAACGACTTGCCATTGGAAAATTGTATATGTATCCAGGAAAATATTTGCAAATTTGATGACTTTGCAGCACAACTTGTTCAATGACTATACTTTTTGGTTACAATTTTTTAGCATTTTAATTCTGCGTTCAACAAGCTATTAAAATTGAAAATCAACCAAAAATAACCAAGTATTCATTTTTTTAAAGACACCAATTTAAAAAAATCTGATGAAAGTTAAAAATATTAAAAATTTGGTAGAAATTGTATTCTTAATTTTTAGGTTTTTGGGTTTTCAAAGTTTCGGGTTGTACCTATATATTTTAGTCCGAACCTGATTCTTTTCTGTACTTTTTTTTTCATTTTTAATAGTGGCAGAAAGTCCGGCTTTCCTTAGAAGGTGATTTTCATATGATGAGACAGTAACGTTTAGGTTGTTTGAGGAAATAAAAAAATAAAATTGTTTTAAAAAAATGTCTTTATCCAATATATTTTAAGGCTGGAGGGCAATTTTTTTCTATATAAACTTACATATAATGTAAGATCAAGAACTTTACAATCATTACACGCCAATTCAAAAATCAACTAAAATAGATCAAACTGTCAAAAGGGAATAAAACTTCTTCGAAACGTAATTGACCCATCTTTTTTCTTCACAAAAGAAAAAAAAAAACAACATGATCTATACTCCATTTGTATCATTCACAAACTAAACAACATGCCAAAAGTAAGCCAATAAAAAAAAGGTTGAAACAAATTATGAGTGTATATCTACCGTCTACCCCCCACTTATAACAACATCTATACTCTAAGGAGGCAACGTAATCGACCTAATTCCATTGCTTCAAAATTATAGTGAGAAAGAGAGAGAAAGAATGATATAGAGCCTGGAATGACAAAACTTTTGCAAAACACAATCGTATACACGAAACGAGGGAAAATTCCAAAATGAACATTGAGCGAGCATATCTCGTATACAAAAATGTGTTACGACGTATCCTTTTGAATCACACAAAAAAAAAAGAAAAAAAAAGTTAGGTATACGCCTGGCTTGTGTGCAGCGGCAAGAAGCGAGGGCATACTTCAGAAAGTTTTTGAACTTCCGGCAATTCTTGCAGTCGTCGTCGTCGTCGTCATCATCGTCGTCATGAACCATCCCACGCGAAAGCACAATACCAACCAACCAAACCAACTCCTTTTTTAACGGAAACCAAGAAACTGAAACTGGCAACAACAGCAACAAAGACACCGAAAATTCATCGTCATCATCATCATCATCGTCGTCGTAGTCGGCGGCGCACCAAACAACAAGGAACCAAGTCCCACCAGGCAACATCAGGAACCAGGAACAGAAGCACAAGCTTGCCATCCGTAATAACGCAAAACAATTCAAACTTAAATAACTAACTTTCTGCAAACGGTTTCCGAATTCTTCCAAGTTTACTTACGAGTTTTCAGATTTGTTTTATATAATTTTTTGTTTTGTTTCTTTCGTTTTCGTTTTTTGTGTTGCTGTTTCTGCTTCTTTTTTTTTTATTTTTTACGAGTTTACATTATTTTTATTTTGTTCTCAATTTTTTTTTTTTTTTTGAAAATATTTGTGAGTTGTTAACGCTTCCTTGGAATATATTTTCACTATAATGCAACAGGAACAGGAAAGTTTAATAGGTCCTCTCCTCTGTGATGGGCCAAGCCAAGAAGAAAGAAAGAAATTGTTAAAGTTCCAACAAGAAGTTAAAAACAAATTTTCAAAACAGAAATTGTTTTGCACGATAGAGAGACAGAGAGAGTGTTGATGCGACATCTAATTGTGTTGGCAATGTTTATCCGGGATAACTGCGGGAAGCACTGAATTTGATTATTTATTATATGACTCACAGGGAAATATTTGTACCTTTTCATAAACTTTATGAAGACAAAATTAAGATTGTTGTTTTTTTTTTAATAAGATTTTAAAAACTTGCACTGGTTAAAGAAAAAAGAAAGAGAAATTAAGGAAATTGCAGGATAATCTTCAAAATGGGAGAGTTGGGTCTTTAGAAGCATTACTTTTCATTCATCCTTTAAGGATACTTTAATATAATAAATGGAAAATATTATTACATATTTCCTTCCAGGAAATTAAAAGACTATTTATTTAATATTAGATAAAATAATAATCTTGTCTTGGAAACTAGCTTAAGCCTGGATGAGCTTAGGGATATATTCACAGATATAACAATTTTTTGAAGTATCTAAGCCGCATGGCAAAATTTTAAATTCTATGTAAGAAACGAAAAATAAAATTTCACAAACGAATTAGAAATTAGATTTGCGGTTGAACTTTTACACGACAGCGAGTTAATTTTTTTCGTTTTAATTTACAAAAACTTCAAAAAAAAATAATGTCAAATACAATTAGTTTTTAAAATATGTTAAAAAGATTTTGAAATATTTCAAGAAGCTCGTTAAGAGATTGACATTAAACTAATTCATATTTTGAAATCATTCAAACCAATTTTTTCTCATTTTATACCAATTCATTAAATTCAAATTTATAAAATAAGCAAAATATAATTTCAAAATTATCAAAAATATTTTTGGGTAAGGTCTATGTTTTTATGGAAACAACTTTTTTTTTCAACCGTTTTCAACGGTTACTGCCATATAACCGTTTTTTTTTTTTAAATTCTTAATTTCTTCTTTATGACTCACACGATTTCAACGATTTTTTTTTATATAAATGGTTTTCGAAAACTACTCAATACTTATTTTACCAAAACTTTTGAGAATGGAGTAAATCGGTTTTTGGATACCTCCATTTTTTTTTAAATCAGTACCACTGTTTATTGATACATTTAAAATAAGTGCAAAATTGTACAACTTCCCATACAAAAGCGACATTTTGGGAAGATTTTATGAAAAATACAAGAAGGTTTTATTCAAAGTGGTTGTAATTTTTCTAAAAAAAAACGTAAAAATACCGGTCTTTGTACCTTTTTTTAAACTAAAGTAAAACGTTAAAATAAAAAAAACGAATAATTAAAAAAAAAATTGTTCATCAAAGTTGACCAAGTTTATATGCAGAAAATTAATTCAATTTTTTGTAGAACAAATGAGTTATCATGTCATTAAAACAAAAGCACCATTCTTCATTTGAAGATGGATACCTGACCGAAAAAAAATTTTGTCAGCCTAAATTAAAACATTGTAAATAATTTTTTGACACTATTTACCATATTAACTTCATTAAACAAAATAGGCAAAAATTATAACAGAAGAAGTCTTTGACATGAAATCCAAATCAATTTTAGGACCTTGAGTTAAAAAAAAAAAAAAATTTTAAATGCCTTTTGGTGGATAAGCTCGGTTTTGATTAGTTGTGGAAATATACATTTTACATATGCCTTATCTCTTTTCTAACTAAACTAGAACAATTTCATTTACTTAACAACACATTGGTATTTTGATTTCGATCTGAAATATTTTAATTGAAAAGCTTACATGAAGAGCAACTTATAATATAAATTATCCTTACAATTAACTTTTGTACAAATGTATGAATATTTAAACAATTCTTCGTGATACACTTTTTTCAAAATAAATAACAAAATTAAAAGCCTATTTCAAAATGTCAATGATCTCAAGTTTTTATTAAGAACATGATAGTTGGATTTGTTAAGTCCTTTTTTCTTTTTGACAACCCTTTTTCCTAAAAAACAGTTTCACTGTGTAGGAAGAACATTAACCGCTAAACAAATATCACTCATACGCCATACACTCATGACCTTTTGTATTTGTGATACAGGTTTAAAATACCTTTTCAATTTATAAGATGTATGGGCGTTTGACATATTTTTAAGTACTTAACTATCGACTGGACCTTATCTACACATGTGTCCCTAACCTTTTTGATAATGAAAACAGAGATTAGCTTTAAGTTTCTGACCTTAAAAAAAAAAAAAAAAATATAACCCATGTCAAAACTGTCCAAGTTAAAATCAAAATGAGGTTTCACAGGATAATCAGCAACCAAACCAAACGAAATAATGAACTCCTCATTTAACTTTTTCTTTTTTCATATGTGTGTCCCAAATCCCATGTCTTATTGAATGTCTCTGAAGTGTTGAGGACCATCACTTCTTCCTTGATTTAGGGTTTTATCATCTATTTATTTATTTATTAAATGAGGACATTTTAACCGTAAATTTGTAAGTCTCGTTAGTCGTTACCCAAAATATTCATAAAAACAAAAAAAAAAAAGGGTAAATACTGTAGAACCGCATATCTTACCCCTTTATTCTGTTTTAATTATTTCAAATGAATTCAAATATTTCCTTTCTTTTGATGAAAGCTCCTTATATTCAATTGGCATAATTCCAAATTCGTACTCAACCAATCTAAACTCACTCACAGGTAGGAGTTAGTTTTAACTTATGCAATTATCAAAATTCAGTCTTTATTACTAAATGTGTTATTTTATAACCCACTTCACGACGACCGACGACGACGTTATATAAAAACACTTTTCAACATTTTCACTTTATAATTCCAAGTTTTAAGCAAAAACTTGGTTTTTCATTCAAAATTTTCAAAAGTACACATTTCCAACAGCAGCAGATAATTTTAAAAAATTAATTAGCCTCAAAAATAATAACATTTGTGCTTCCATTAGCCATCCTCATTTGCAATGAAAACATTTCCAATCCTTTCCACCATCCTTTCATTTTTAGGTTTTGTTTTTTTTATTTTTTTTTTTGTCTCGCATCTACCTCACAGAGACAGACACTCAGCTCTAGAATTTCAAAAAGCCACATAAGATTCTCTAAATGTTGAATGAAAAACTTTTCTTCAACTTCACAAACTAAATTTTCTATATAGATTTTCTTCTTATGCTTCAGGACCTTCCTCTTTTTGTTGCATTCTCCGTGTATGTGTGTGTGTCAAATTCTATGCCATTTCGAGAAAAGGAAGTGTGCAACAATTTAAATTTTATAAATGAATTTAGTTGTACAAAGTGATATAGTCTCAATTTTATATTAACAATTCGGTTCACTTGGTTAGGTGCAGGTACTCAAAGACGTAGGCCGTGTGCCAAATTTGGGTTATGTAATGAGCCCAGGATAAATTTACAGTTTCTGAGTTTTGGAACTTTGGAATTTTCAGTTTAAGGGATTATTGTGTTTTGGGATACTTAATTTTCGGAAAAAATTCTAAAAATGTATCTTTATAGAAGAAATCATATCAAAAAGTTTAATCAAAATCGTAAGAGCCGTTCTAGAGAAAACTCGAATAATTCAAAAATCTTGTACGGGAGGTACTCGTTAAAATCATGTGTACCAAATTGGAAGAAGATCCATCCACGCGTTTGGGCAGTGGAAATGTGTATAGATGGACGCACAGACGTACAGATGCACAGACGCACAGACCGACCGACGACGTGACGAAAACCACTTTTTTTGACTTCTCCATCATGTAATGTTGGTTATGATTAAAACCCGTATTTTTTTATTTTTTGACACGAAACCAACTTGCTCTATAGAGCAAGTAAAAAATCACAAACGCGCATTAATAATTTTTTATTGTTTGTGCATACAAAATTGTAAAAGTGGCTACGCACTTTTCAAAAAAAAAAAAACACGCTTAATTGATCAGAACCGCAGTGATTTCTTTACTCTTAGTTCCATTACAAATAGCTAACAAAATACTCATCTGAGTACACTTAGCCAACTCTAATTCTAAACGGCTATTGTAGTCTAATTACCTGATCCGCACTGTATGTCTTTGCTTTTAAGTTTAAAAGACGCCAAGTTTTCAAAACCTAAAACCATAATATTTTCACTTATTTGCAAGGCCGCCACTATACCACCAGACTAACCAACGCATTACCATCAACTATTGCATAAGAAGTGAAAACGTCATCTATATTTAGCCTATAAACTTAAGAAAAGATACAGAAAAGCACTTTGTAGTGTATCTGTATACACATTGCACACACACACACACAATAAAATGTATATACACATAACAAAAAAATTTAAAAAAATTTAGTTGCATAGATAAGCATATTTTCTGGAAGAAGGACTGACAAAGTTATCTCGTTGAAAAAAAAAAACTCCAAATAAATCCCGCACCCATCCTCAATATACTCTATTCTGCCAGTGGTGCTACTGAGTGACCCAGTTGCGCTCCTTGAATGCCACAAACAATATCTTTTGGTTTTTTTACATTTTTCAAATTTTTTGTTTCTTATTTTTGTGAAAAAGGATATACATATAAAAGTCCGGATGGGCAAAGGTATCCATTTTCGTCCTGACCCGGACTCTCGGAAATTAGCAATGCAATATACCACCACCACTTGCAAACAACATAAAACAATAAAGTAGAACCAAAAAGTGGAGTCCTGATGGGGAAGCTACAATACTCAAGAGCCCAAGAGTGAAGTATAGAAGTGTGCATGCAGCTGGCTGGTGGATATAATATGTCGATGTCGGTGATGTTGGTGGAGTACAGTACACAGGCAGCACAGAGACCATATATAGTTCTCCTTATTATTTTTGTTTTTAGTCCTTAGTCCTTTGTGTTATATAGGATGTGTATCGATTTTTGGCTTTACGTCATGATCGATAAAGTCATCGTTTTGGATAACAGGATGGATAAAACTTCTGTAAGAGGATGTCCCTTCTGTTTTATTTATCCTCATTATTGCATGCATAGATTCCTGAGCTGTCTGTGCTGTGTGTGACGTAAGTCCTTGAGTTTTTTTTTTTTTTATTTGATATTTATTTATTATTTTTATGTTTCTTTTTTTTGAGAGGCAAAGAAGAATATCAGAGTGCGGAATATGGACATAGCTTTAGATAGAGTATTTCGATTTTTCCTCTTGAAGTTTTTTGTTGGTAAGTGGTGGTTATGGTGGTGGTGAGAAAGATAAGTATAGGTTGGTTGTGTCCTTCTCTCTTTTCACTGTTCTAAATGTTATTAGGTAGCAGAAGAGCAGTTTGTCGGTTGTTATTTTTTTTTTTTTTTAAGAAGATTGTTATTTGGGAAGCAGAAGCATCCAGTTTCAGTAAGGAAGCTTTCAAAGGATAATAGCCATTAGTGTTGGTCTTTTTTTTTTGTGTGTGTTCTTTTTCTTTCTTTTTTTTTTGTGGTTCTATCGAATTTGGTATAACAGAGAAAAGTGGTTTAGTTAACAGTTATTACATGGAGGCTTTTAAACATTTGCATATAAATGATTAGGGAAGCAAATCGGTTTCTCGTAATGTTTTGATCATCATGGGCTTCTATATATTCATAGAAAAAGTTATTTTTTTCTTCTCTTATTTTTTTTTTAAGGAAACCATCAACAAAAAAGAATATTTTCCATATAAAAAAAAACACACCTTCTTTCATGATGGGCATTCATAATGCCTCTTCGGTGATGGAGAGATATAATTTGCTTTTTGAAGTTTGATAAAATTAAAAAAAATATGTTTGGCTTGATTATATTAAAAAATAAAAGAACATAAAAACTCATATACCTACATACAGCTGGCATTTAGGGGGCGTCTGGTTTGGTTAAATTTTGTTTACCTTTAACATTGTAGTAATGTGGAGGAGCTTTAATATTAATTCTTTAAGAATACACTTGAAAGCGGATGTGTGAATTATAGAAGTTACTTAAAGCAAAATGTGATCTTTAAAATTTTGGTTAAGGGCTGTGGCAACTGAAGGCTTTTAACAAATTCGATAATTTTCGAAATTGTTAAAAGAAGCGAGTAAGGTGAGGATAAAATCTTCGAAGGCCTGTTAATGTTTTTTTAACAGACACCCGACATGTTTGGGAAAGCAGCCATAAAGTCGCGATACGACTAATTGACTTTGGTGTGGGACGAAAAATGTGCCGCCCAAGTCAACAACACTAAAAAAAAATATCAGGAGGTATTAAGTTTTGTAGGGCTTGTCGCACTGATTATGAAACGAATAAGTAAAGATTTGATTTCACCCCCAAAATCTGGATTAAAGGCCACAAAAAAATGTGCTAATAACAATGATTTAGAAATTGTTTGGGGTAAAACATCACATTTTCTAAAATGTATGTATAAATTTGTGACATTTCAAGCCTTGGATAAGTTTTGTTCCACATAAGAAAATAAGTTGATGATCGAAAAAAAAAAATAAAATTAACGCCTAAAATTCTTACGCCCATATTATTGACTAATTTTAAATATTGTTTTATAGCAAAACTAGTTTTCGGGAGCGTACATGTTGCAATATATCAACCATTTTGTAATATTAAAAAAAAATGTTAAAACTGTCAAAAATAATACCAATTTGTAGAGAATATGCAACTTTTAAACTTCACAAAAACTAGTTTTATGATATGGCCGTTATAATACCTAGTTATTTTTTGCTCAATTTTTAGCTTAAATAGCTCGTTGAATGTAGCAATAAAAAGAGTTAAAAATTTATAGAAAAAATTTAATTGTTAAACAAGTTGTCAGGGTTGTAATGGACTGGTTTTAAAGTACTGACTGCTGACTGTAGTTTTGCAGTCAAATTATTTTTAAAATTTAAAAGACTTAGACTTTTTAGCCAAACAACTGCAGTATCGAAAAGACACCAATTTTTACAACTCTGCAAGTTGTGATACAAATTTTTATTTAAGTTGGAAAATTGTGTCTGTTCTTCTTTCTAATGAGATGTCAGATGATTGATAAATAAAAAAATAGCCAAGTTATTTGATTTTTTTTCAACCAACCTACCGAAAACCCGTTTTTTGTCTGTTAACTCGGATTTTGGTGATATATTGGAAAACAAAAAACGAAACACGTTTTTTAATAATGTTTAACAAGTCCCACAAAATTTCGTAGGTTCCCCGACAAGTATATGTATTTTTTTTTTCTCAGTGTTTTATACAAAAATGTTTTTTAACTTACCATGCTCAAAGACCAGAACGCCTGCTACTTTCTTTTCTGAAAATACAAAAAAAAAAAAAAGTTAAAAACGTGTAAAAAATATTCTTGTTACAAAATTTAAGCATATTTGTTCAATTTTTCAATTCATTTTTCACTTTATTAAATTCTCTTCGGTTATTCAATTAATTTATCTTTAAATGCTAAACATTTCAAATTTAAATCCAATAAGTATAAACTTAAAACTCATCCATAATAATATGTTTGCATTTAATATTAAACAAAAATATCACTTTGACACCATAACAAACGCACATTCCAATCATATTTCACATCATTTTGACAATAATCCCCCACATAATCCGCTAATAATTCAAATTGTTTTGAATGCACACGCACACACATTTAGCCGGCCATTGAGCACAATTTATCGGTTTCTACATCAATTACCTCAAGCAAACATTCTAATCTATTGGACCTGCAACGTAATTAATTGTTCCAATTTAAATGTACGCGCGTGTCCCCTTTTGCTCTCACACAATCTACTTCTACACATTACACATGCCACAATGTATACCTAGTAGATACAGTAAAAATACTCGTTTATACATTTTTGTATCTTTTAAGAGCAATCAAAACAGTAATTTTATCATTGCTGGGTTAAATTAGCGCCTACGCATCCTTCATCCAGAGAAGAGGAGTAGTCCATCCGCACACTCCTCAACTGATGCAGCTGATGTAGGTATGGAGAACATGGAGAACAAGGTGTAGCACATATCGTTTGGATGTTTTTGGAAATTCGGACCAGACGGACCGAACCCGAAACGAACATTAGTTTGAAGTGTTCCCATCCCATTACCATGGATCATGGATGGACGACCGACAACGACGAAGACGCGACGACGCACGGGATGAGCAAACGGATTGCCTACGCAATTCTCAAGCCCACCTCTTGAATTAATGAATACACAGTGATGATGATGATGGGCCGTTCCTTCTTTTATTTTTTTTTTTTTATTTCTTCTTAATCTTTTGTTTTATTGTTTTCTTTCATTTTTTTCGGTGTTTTTCTTTTGTAATAAAAAAAAAGTTATATTAAAACCACTTAGGCTGTTTTAATGTTTAACAACTTTTTGGTTTTTAAATTTTAATGTAATTTTTGTCGTTTGATTGATTTTTACCCTAAAATTGAAGATGATAAATGGGAATTATGGGAAAATGGACAGAAGAAGATGAAAAAAAAGAGAAAAAAAAGAACGTGTCGACAGCTAAACAAAAGAAAACTCAATTTAACGGGTCATTGTGTGCTGATTGAAGTGATGGCTCAAGCTAAGCCCACACAATTTGACCAACCAAAAAAAAAAAAGTTATAATCTCAATGCCAGCCAAGCTTTTCAAAAAAAAAAAAAAAAAAAAAACAAATCTTAAATCAAAATAAGATGATTCCCTTCAGAATATGGAATAGCTCTGTTGATTTTTGTTTATTTGTTCATGTTTTCTACTTTCTATTCGAAATTCAGATAAAAATTCCTTTTTTTTTTAAGGAGAGGCCATTGATTTCAGAATTGTATAAATGACAAAAAAAAAATAACTTTAAAAGAAACATTTTAAAAAAATGTTAGTGGGAGTTATTATAATCACAAATATCTTATTGTTAAGTTTAAAAAACAAATTCAATAAGAGCTACAATTGTAACCCATAACTGTCGAAGTTTTTTTGAATACCAACATTTGAAAAAAAAAAACAGCGAAAACGGAGCGGTTGTGTCGAGAATATAGTAGTGGTCAATATCTCAGCAACAGACTGTTAAACAGAAAATGCAGGGCCAAATTAAAAAAAAAAATTTGAATTTTTGTGCATTTTGATGATTTTTTTGTTCTCCTTTCACAATACTTTTGTGGGTTTATTATAGAATGTGAAATGTCAGTAGTGCTAAAGAGAGCGAGGTAAGCTTGGAATGCTAAAACAAAAAGTGAGTGCCTTAAATAAAAAAAAACACACACCATTTATAAATGAAACTTTCTCAAAATCGAAAATAAAAAATTCCAAATCGAAAAATACGAAAGCAGTCATTTGCAATGATAGAAGATAAGTAGTAAATACCTACCTGCTTGAGGGAAATATTAAGTTCTTTCATTTGTTTTTTTTTTACCACCAATGCCATCCTCCAATCAAACTTGAAGTTCATGGCTTGACATATTTTTGGGATAAACTTTATTTATAGACGAAAAGCATAATTCGTTACAAATATTACCCAAATTGCTTTAAAATCACTTCGAAATCTGATTTTTTTGGCTAAGCACCAATTTTTCAAAAGTCGAATGAATATCAGTTAGCATGTTCCTATGAATAACTGTTTTCTTAATATAGAGTATATTTTTCAGAATGATTATTTAGAATCTGTAGGTACTTAATGTAAGTGAGGTTATCCTAGTGTTACGGACTATATGTAAATATTGTACGAACAATTTTTTCTTTTTATTCGAAAAAGTAAACAAGTTCGTAATAGTGAACAGGTATAATTTTAAGTACTTCACTATATCGAGTCTCAGGAGTATTTCTAAAATATTGAAAAATAATGAGTGTTACTTTCTCCTAAAACTCAATGGTATTAACAATGCATTTTGTTGTTAAAAACACGTCTTAGGAACAACATTAATTATTACAGAAGAAGAAATTTGAAATACAATAATTATTTCTTTATTAACATTAGCTGTGTTTTATTTTCCCCCAAATCTGATCCGTATTGAATTTTCTCTCAAAATTACATGTATAACAAAAACAACAAAAGATCCAGTTTTAGGTTTTGTTTCAGTTACAGATGTAATTTTAAAAAACAAAATCCAATTCAGATCAGATCTTAGTTAAAATAAAACACAGCTATAATGAAACTAAATATAAGTAGTCTGGCTCCATAATTAACGTTGTTCAATAGCATGAACATCAGTACCTACAGTTTTTTCTCATATTGCAAAGCTCTTGACTTTCCAACTATGAATACAATTCATTGGTATTACAGAAAGTTTAAAATACCAACAAACTAATTATAACTTTTTGAACGTCATTTAATATTCTGACAGTTTGAGTTACAAACCTGAACTCTTAAAACTTAAAAAAATGATATGCCCTCTGTATGAAATATAGAATTTATTTCGAATACTAAACCCCAGCATTTGAATCAACACATTACGAGTATTACCTATAGAGCTCTCAAATAACATTTAATTGTTGTTTGATGCTATTAACATTCGAGACTAAGGGCATATGTAACGAACTTTAATTATATGCACACAAAAAACCTTTTAAAATTTTATAATAGGATTTAAAGTAGGAGTAATAACATACTGTAAAACTACTATCAAATCCTGTCAAAGCTTACTTTTAACCTCAAACGTACCTATATGGGATGGGTACCTTTTTCGGAAATTCGGAAAACCAGAAAACCAAAAAGCCATTCTCGTATTTGCTTACAAACATGGAATAATTTATTTATGTATGGGTTTGGGTAAAGTATATGAGTAGAGTATGTCATCTAAAAGCCATTACAGATTGTCCTAAATTTTGATTAGTTTCGCTAAACATTGTGGGACCCAACACACATTTTACTATAATATGCTGTCGGTGCTCGGTGGTGGTGGTCTTCTCTATTCTAGAGCAGCTAAATAAGGATTTTCACCACATCATCGCACATTACCGGTATAGGTACGTCCTATGAACAACAGCAGCGACACAGAGCGGAGTGTTTTGAATTTCTGCATCGCAGCAAAATGAAACAAAAGACCCAAACGACGAATGAAAACATAAAAAGAATTAAAATTTACGAGATATTGTGATGATGATGGGAGCAAGCTCACCCAAGCAGCACAGTCAGACGACGACATCTATCTATATAGATTATGCTTTGGCATCGTAAAAACGAATTAGAATCAATCCGGAAATAACTCATTCATTTCAACACTCTTTTGTATAAATGATGGCGACGCGACGCGGCGGTGGTGGTGGTGACGACCGGGTGTCATCATGATACATCAGCGTCAGAGATTGATTTCCTCCAGAATAAACATAGAATCAGCAGCCAGCCAACCAGTCATCTCACAATCAACCTTAGGTTTTAGCGCACTGCAGCAGATATTTTATATAGTTTTGAACGAGTATGTAGCTATAAATGAGAGTTATGTTTATTATTATTATTATTATTTTTTTTTTAATAGAAATGGCACATCAATGAACGAGATACAGAAACAATGGGAACTATAATAGCTTGCGCCAGACTTAATCAAACATAAACGGAGCAAAGGGTGTACTATATTAGACTTGTACAATGGTTACATATACTATTTTTTTTGGTTTATAACTATCTTTTAAAACTTCCTTTTAATTGAAACTCAAATGAGGTCTCAGCGACTTTCATTCTCAATGGAACTGGAACTACAGTGAAAAACTTCATATTCCTAATTATTTCAGATGGAAATGTATATTATATTTTTTTTCTGTAGAAAAGAATTGATTAAATGTGACGAAAGTGACAAAAGTGACGAAAATGACAAAAATCTAAATTAATAGAAAATGATCATTTTGTTTACTCGAAAAAAAAAATATAAAAATACCAATAGAACGGAAACCGTCTTTTGAATGGGTTATGTATGGTTTACTGTGACGGTAATGACAATAACTTGAAGTTATCATTAGTTATTTTTTGCTTCTAATGGTCTTCAATTATTCAGTATAATAGGTCTTCGTCAAAGGTCTCAAAATCGGATTCAAGAACCAAGAAGTTCGAAAAATATAAGAAAACATTTTTTTTCAACAATTTTATTCAGTACCTATAACTTCGAAAAAAAATCACCACGTGACAAAAAGATGAACAAAAAATTCAAATATACTATTTTTTTCAAAAATTCCATACTTTTTAATAAATCATTTGGTTGTAAATCATCCTTAAAAACATACACAATGTTTAATTTTGAGTTTTGTGGTATTTAAGCTGTAACTAAAGATGCGAGAATGATAAGTTTGAGTAGATTTCAAAGCAATTTATTCCAAAACATGGTCCAAATTTGAAAATCTGTTTCAAACAAATTGAAAACCTGTTCTTCATTGTCTTTAAAATGCCAAACAAGAAAATTATAATAGTTTAGCAGTTCAGTTTTTCAAATTTTGGAAATCCGATTAGCAGTTTTTTAACGATATTTCAAAACGAATTGTTGGAATATTCAGATCAAACAAATAAAAATTAGAAAGTAATAAGAAGGATTGAAAGGGTGTTTTATTTGAGGAATCTCGAAAATAACAGTTTTTCAATTCGTATTTTTAAATTATAAATCTTATCGAAATACTTGTCATGACATTTTTTATGGGAAATACTATTATCTACAACATGAGCACTGAGCATACAATATTTTTCGAAAGGTCCACCATTTAAGAGCCAAGAGCAAAAAAACAGTTTTTCCGAATTTTGACTAATTTCACCTTTTTAAAGTAGAAATATTTTGTTATTGACAGCTGATATGAAAAAAAAGTGTTTAAGTTGTTTTGTTGAAAATATTATTAGATATCTATAATTTGACCATACATTTTTTCAAACTTTGTCATTTTGGTTAAGAAGCAAAATAAGGGATTTTCCGGTAAATGATATCTCGAAAACTATGTATCTTATTCAGCAAAATAAAATAAATGTTTTTTGGCAGAAACTTGAATGTACATATTTCTTTCGGGTTATTATTGAAAGTATAAAATTTTACCAATATATTTCTTAACCTAAAATTTTGTGTTCAAAATGTCATTTCAGATTCTAAATTAAGATTAAAAAAAAAAATCAACCGTTTTTTTTTTAATTTCGGACAAACGAAAAATGACAAAAAATAATATTACTGTAGGCGAAGCTTTAAGCTGTAGGTATATCCAGATCGTAAAGCGAATTCGAATAATAAATAGTTTTCCAACGATAAAATATTACTTCAACACAGAATTTTTAACTCTATTTATTATTTCAACATTTTATTTGGTAGAGGGCTCATATATGTAAGTTCTGTTAAGTGCTGACTCTTGTCCAATTTAAATTTTACATTTTATGCCTGTGGCTTTACTTATTTTCTTTCCAAGATCCTTAAAAAATCTCTTGTTTCTGTTTTTTTTTTTATTAATTTTGCCCACAAAGCTTTTCATCTGGATGACAAAAGAAACCTCAATTTAAATTGATATGGGAGTTCCCTTAACACCCTGTTCATTTGCAATATTTCAACAACTAGAATTGGGCTAACCCCCCACCCCCACCCTCACTCCCACCCTCACTCCCACCTACGCTGCTCCCTCAAGCCTCCTTACAAAAAAAAGAAAAAAAAAAACTTGGAATATTATTAAATTCTTTTCATGTTTATTTACGAGTGTGTCAGTGTTTATCCTGCTCTCTTTGTCTGGCTTTTTGTCTTTTTTCGGAGTTTTTTTTCCGTTTCGTTGACACAAATGAAATATATTCACTTGGGAGCAACATAAATCACCGCGTTCGCATATTCATTCACTGTGATTGTAGATATTTGCTCCGCTGCTGAGAACCACCAGCAGGGAGTCGGAGAGGGGCAATGATACGAGCTTAGTAGCAGGATGGTAATAAGTTTTTGGGCCTATTTGTGTGTCATAGGGGTTGCGCGCATTCTTAATGGGCTTCCCGGCTATAAAACTTGGGTTAATTTCTCATAAATCCCCAAGTAGTATAGCACATACATATAAACACTCGTATATGGTTCACAATAAATTGTGAAACATATACCAAAAAAGGAGCGTGAAGAAATATCAGAAGTACATAAAAAAGGAGACCATTGATTGTCAAAAACTCGAAATTGCTGACGATGACAACAAAGACTTCGACGACGACGACGACGTCGCACGATGACGATAATGATTCGGAGAGCATTTAACCCTCAATTGAATTTCGACGCTTTTTTTTTTTTGTTGTTGTCTGTTGCTGAGTTGTCTGTCAGTTTTGTATTATTATGTTTTTATTTTTAGTGTTTTTTTGTTTATTTAGGCATTTAGTGGGTAGCCCCTTCTATTTTTATGGCCGACAAACTGTAAATTTGTGTTAATAACTTAATTATTCATTTCTGTGTTTAAATTATTCGAAATTGATGGTGATGATTGTTATGATGATGAAGATGATAGCATTTAAAGATGTTCGCACGCTTGATGAATCGGTGTGATGGCGGGTATGATGGGGAAGATGAACAATACAATGTTTGTGTTTGCATACTTAGTACACTTATGGGTCATTATGGAATGAGATTGAGTGAATTATTTGTATCTGGGTTAAGTGGGGTTAAACAAGATGATGATTTTGTCAGTCTGTGTATACATAAAATGAGTTTGCTAGAAGGCATTAGGTTGATTATTATTTTTATGAACGAAGCCAGAAATTCTATTTTGGTAATTAATTAAGAGTTCAACAAAACGATTGATTAATTGTATTTACCCTTTCTAATTGTTTAAATACTTTCAAGTTGTACTTGCTGTTATCTTGTCATCTTTTTCACTACAGCTTTAAGATATTTTCTGCCGTAGGTTCATATATTTGTATACATTTTATAGACCCTATATCTAATCGGATTACTGTCATATTAGTGTGGCACCAGAATGTGTTACCTACGATCGATTTCAAAGCTGCTTATGTCAGAACTCAAATTGACAAAAGCTTTTCAGATTTCCACGAAACTTTCCATTATGACAATACCGAGTAAGATCGGGACGAGACCATCGATGTTAATAGGAGATGAAAATAGGGTCATACACTGCTTTACTACAAACTATAGTGGGTAGTTCCACCAAAGTGTCTTTCCATTTAAAAAGTCGGTCCATTATGCGTTTGAAATGGATACGGAAGTTATCGGAATTACCAAAGGCATACAATATGAGTGATAGATGATGTGAATACGTGTAGTCGTCAAAATTTGTTGTTGGATTAGAAATTATTAAGAATTTTCTCTACGAGTTCCTTGACTATTTGAAAAACAAAGGATACTAATGAAAAACAAAGAATACCTACATAGTTTCAAAATTCAGAAGCTACATACTAACGCCTTTGAGTTGAAATGTTTGTTGAAGTAAAAAAAAATAGAACAGTCTTACCTACTACTTTTCTGTTTGCGGTTTTAATGTTCTTCAAAATACAAAATATGCTTCAAAAATATGCACTTCAAATGACTAAATATGTCATAAAAAATCCAAAATATGTCATAAAAAATCCTAAATATGCATTGAAAAATTCAAATATGCTGCAAAAATACTCAAAAAGTATGAAAACGTATTAAACAAAAATAATAATAATATTAACATAATTTTCAATCCGGACCCTATGTCATTAATAAAAGGCACGATATCTTGCTTATCTTACAACTTACGCAGTCAGAATCTGTAAGTGTTTGTAACTTACGGTAAGTAGATTTTTCATGTTTTGTGAATTCTTAAGTATTTTTTTTTCAGTCAATTTAGTAGCTCTTAACAATTGATTTAAACGTAAGTTCGCTATTGTGTAAAAATTTCTCTGAGTAATTCCTGTAAAATTTAAGTAATTTGTAATTACTTAATTTTTTGAATAACATAGCTCTTTTTTTCCCTGAACAGATAATGCAAAATTGAAATACATATGTTAAGTTTATCCTTGGTTTTACTTTCATTTTTCTTTATTTTTGATCAATCGCACCAAAAAACGGGCCGATGAATAAACTTCCCCTATACAAATGGGCGGGAAAAAACAAAAAAAAAAACTCTAACAATGTAATGCTATAAATAAAATTGCTTTAAAAATTGAATTCTCGAATTCAAAATTTGAATTTTTTTCGCAGTTACAATTACCAGCTTTTTCACAAAACATACATAATATAATGCATTTATCTGTTTCGAGTGAAACAACAAGACACTCAAATTTGTTTTAGTTTTTGACAAAATTCAAAATGATAATGTTAATTTTGAAAACAATAAATTTGTTTTTTTTTTTTTTTTTTTTAATTTTACGGTTCTATTATTTTTTTGTGTTAAATTAATAAGATAAGTGCATGTTGACAAATCTGTTGGAGGAAACCCTAACAATGAAGTCAAAATTTCTAGTTCGAATACCATGAGAATTTAATGAATTTTTTGGCGTCTTGACTTTGTTGTACCCGTTCGCTAAAACAAATCAGTATTTTCGGTAAGACTACTCAAAAGACTGGACCGAAATATCTTTTCATAAGTAAACTCTTAGATTTTTGATTGAAATATTAACTGCTCACTTTACACCGACCCAATTTATTAAAAAGATATAAAACGATACAGTTCTGTTGTAAAATAATGTCCTTGACAGCACTACTATAAAGCTTTTTTACTCAATATCTATTTTTTGCCTTGTCCTCAATTTTGTACATAAATTCCAACTGCCATAAGAATTAAGTACATACCATTCTTTTTTTTTTTTTTTTTATAATTTATCTAGATGTTCATTCCAAACATTCAATTCTTTTTTTTACGATTGTGTCAAAAAATTAGGTGCCAATTCAGCAACAGCAATACCGCAAACATATTTCGGTGTTGTTTAAAAGCATCATCAATTTAATTTCAATCAACACATTGAAGAATTTTTGTTCTTTTCTGTCCCCCACCTCTCATAGCAAAACTTTGTCGCTAGAGGTGCTCAATCAATTACCACCATCAGGCGGCCTAAAAAGGGCCTCTTCATTGTGGTGTACGTCTTGATTGCTCTGAATTGTTGTATTGTGTGTATGGAATGGTGCCTACAACACTCCAAAGTGCTTTCTTCTATTCAGCAAAAAAAAAAATAATATAAGAAAAAAGAGTTTCGAAATTTCAATTGAATTGTGGTCCCGTGCCGCAATATCTGTCGTCTATTATCGTATAAATTATTGTATCTTTGTGATCATGATAAAAATCAACGCTCCTACAATTGAGACACTATAAAAAACACAACAACACACAAAATGTACACCCAAAATAATCGTACATATCATCCATACAGCATTAACATCATCATCATCAGCATTGTCAGTATGGTATTGTTCATCTATTATTCAAGCCTCTGGAAGAATGAATGTGTTTGATTAAATTTTCGAAGATTATTTTGGAACGCAATCGGATTAGTTTCGGGGCGGTAGCGGTATAGTATGGGATTTTTCTTTATTCTTGCTCGAATAGTGGAGGAGGATGTGTGAAAAATGACATTTTATTGTTTGACAGCACCGGCGACGACGACCGCTTTTAATGGTAATCATGTGTGGGATTGGATTTCAAAAAAGAAAACAAAAAAATTGAATCAAATGTTTTGTGGTACGAGTATATAGTTGTTTTTCCCGCTCTCTGTTTTGAATTATCATATTACGTTCGAAAAGTATTTATAAGTAGCAGTGAGAGAGAGAAATAAACATGATGTTGGAATTAATTTATTCGACCCAATTTGATTGTTTCACCAGCCTGCTCATCCTCATAATATACACGACAGAGAAGATCTCTGTGACTGCGACATTTGGGTTTTATTATTCTTGGAAATGAATTCAATTAAAATTGTTGAAAACAGTTGATGGATGTCATTATCAGTCAATTGCATTTGAACTCAACCCTGTCAAAGCCGGATAGAGTTAATTTATACTTGGAACTCTTATTGGGGTCAAGGTTAGAAGTATTTTTATTATTGTGTCGCCATAATGGGTTTTGTTTACAGGTTTCAAAAAGGCAAACTAATTTGAAATCTTTTAAGCTTCTTAAATTTGGAAATATCATGACCATGAGCATGTAGGTTGTCTAGAATTGGCTATTACGTATAAGCAAAGAATTACCTATAGTACTTTTAAGGAAACTAAAAACTGGTTATGTAAGGAACGTTCACCTTTAATATTTTTCTGTAAAAAGATTATAATTTTGCATAAAATATAATTATTTGCGATATAAATGAACATAGGAACTTGAGATCAAAGCAAATGCTTTTTGTAGATTTAAAATTATTATAGAATTTTTTTTTTTTGAAATTGCTCCAAAATAATTTTCAAACATTATTTTTTTAAAAAACGTTTTTTGTTTTGGTTTTAATTTTTTTATTAAAATGGCATATCAGTTTTTGTCCTATTTTGAAAATAATGGATTTTAAGATTGAGTGTTGTCAAGAAATTGAAGTACGCTTATATCAGTTTCATCCAAATTTCTTAATGGGTAATTTTTTTTTACGGAATTTAAAAAAATATGAGTAATATCATTTTTTCATCTATCCAATTATGGAGTCATATTTTGGGTTCCTTTTTTTTCTAGATTTAAAGAAATAATTGAATGTACAGATAATCCTGTTACTAAATTATAGTGTTGTACTCCCAATTTCGTCTGATTTGACTGTACTATAAAGGGTATTGATGAACATTTTTTTTTTTTTTATTTATAGTACCCTCATAAAATAAAATAAAATATCTTTGTATCCAGTTTGTAGCAAAAAAACATCACGACCCTCTAGAACTTTTATGTAATTTTGTTTTTGAAACTTCTCAGTACAAAACTTTTGACAAATAAGTATTCCGTTCTTTGGATACCTCCAGTATTTAAAAAACTAATCCCGTTCTGCAACAAAAAAATCAAATTTGTGAAAGGTACCTATACTTCATAAAAAAGCTTCGTTTTTGGTATATTTATATATACAAAAAGTATAAGAATGCTTTATTCAAAATGGTTAGAATTTGATAATTATCTAAGTTTGGCTATTCTTCCACGATGATAAGATAGACCTATTCTAAAAACAATGTTTCGGACCATTGCTTCGAAGAATATACTTTCTATATACACTACGTGTGCGAAAAAGTAATAAGCTTTACCGAAAATGCTCTGTATGGCTATTTCCGTTCTTTTTAATTCGAAACAAATACAACCCTCTGGAGAGTCTCCGAAAAAAACACTACGTTCCATGTTTAAAGGTTCCAACTTTTCTATTGAAGAATAAAAATAAAATTTAAAAAGACTAAAACATATCCGATTATATTCGAAATAATACAAAAAAAAAAAATCCCAAAAGAATTTATATTTATTTTCACAATCACGTGCGACTAACTGGTGTGCCTATTTTGCTTCTTTTTTTCCCTCCCAAAGGACTTCAGTATGCTGTTTTGCTTTTATTTTCCTTAAATAAATTCTATTGATATCAATCATTAGCTTAACACAAAATGGTCCATGGGCTCATATATCTTCGAGTTATTTGTTCATTTATAACACTAACAGCATAATAACAACAAATGTACATACATACATCAGTAACCTATACATAACCTACAAAACTAATACACCAGTATTTGTCTACATTTTTCCTGGCAAAATTTTGACACAAAATTCAACCGCCACGTTTGTCAAATATTTCCACATCCGTTTCGCCTTAAAATTCGATTGCCTCCGCAGTAGCAGAGAAGCAGCAACGGCAACGACAGCGACAACAGCATTTACCATTTTTATCACAGACATACACGTGTGTGTTTGCATTTAGCATATAAAAGGAGAAAATTTGAAGCACGTGGTGAATGGGAGCCAGGCTCCAGGGTTATCTAAAATATCCTCCGCAGAGGATATGCATATACAAGTATAGGTTAGGTACCTACGTGAACGTACATCCCATTTGGAACGTGAGCACAAAAATTGGTGGCACTTCGCATAAGGAAGTCCCTTTCTTCTCATATATTTTAATACATCAGTGGGTACTGGGTACCTCTTACCTATGCATAAACCTAAAAGTATATAATATCTTTTGGGTAGAAAATTTGATTTCCTATTTCTTTAGCATAAATTCAATTTATGATGTGCATTCAACTGTGAGTGGGCGACGCAAAGTGGTTTATGGCTTGGGAGTGTTGTCTTGAGAGAGGAGAATAAGAAAAAAAAAAAAAAAAAAAACTTTGTATGAAAATTGAAATAGCATCTGTGGCTTCTTTTGGATGATGAATTTGAATATAGAATGTACGAAGGTTTGAGTACTTATAAAGCGATATATGAACCTTTTCCATTGGATGTTCATATTTTCTTTTTATTTATTTAACTTTAATAAAATGTTTTTCATGGTACGCTCTTAATTCAACTAAAATATAATTTCAATTCAAATGGACATTCTGAAATCTATCAAAAAAAAAATTATTGTTTTTTTGTAGACTTAAAGAGACATTATGAGGTGAGAGTTAGAGTTTCAATTTTTTTTTAAATATCATATATTTTTCTTAAGGTTTATTAGCTTAAAGAAGAAATTTAAATAACCTTGTCCTTGTGGTAATTTATTGAAGCTTTGGAATCCTTACAGAAACCCATACGGGAAAAGCAAATTATGTAGGCTTGTTTTGCGCGTGGCTTACCTGAAATGAAAAAATAAAAACAAAATAAATTAATATGAAATAATGTAAGTAAGAAATGTTGAGTAATTGGGTTAATTTTGAACGGAGAACAAATTTGGTACTGTAACTCTGTCAATTTGTATTTTTCCACATTCATTCCTAAGAAACAGAAATTTATGAGGTTTAAACCTTGTATTCAGAATCTTTTTACGTTTTTTTTAGAGGGGGTTTATTTTATTTGACTTGACATAAACATTTCATTTTATTTGAGTGAAAAAAATCGAAAGAGTCCATTAAAGTATTTTGAGTTGAAAAGTGTTTTTAATGAAGAAGAGAAAGGAGTAATGACTGATAAAAACACAAATAATGCAATTGGAATCTAATTAAAATAAAATTGCGCTATTGCGGCTAGGTACAGATGTGAGCATTAAAAGAAAAACTAACCTCAAAACCCTAAATCAAAAATTCTGGCCTGAAATACCTAAATTCAATAATATAACTAAAATAACTAAACCCACAAAAATTAATAGCTTAATCGACTAAAGCGAAAATCTGTTTAGAAAAGTCAATTGTCCACTTTTGTTGACACTTAAAACAAAAATAATAATTCTCATAGAAAATTTATGTCTCTCTGTATTTTTTATAGGCATGATCGTGCAGCTCTAAGAAAATATTTGCTAACAGATTTCAAAAACAAAAGAATAAGTTTTTTTTTTAATTTCACTCAATAAAAATAAAATACCAATACAAAATTAAATTTTCGAATCATTTCATGATTCTTTAAATTTATGGGCTATTTAGTTTATTATAATAAACAACAAACTAGCAATCCCAGTTACTCTTTAAAACCTCAATTTGGTAAAAAAAAAAAAAAACTAAAATAAAATTTCAAACAATTCAGCATTTTCTTAGTAATTCATTTTAAAATTCAAACAACCGCACAATCACCCTTTGACTTTATTATCCTTTTTAATGAAGATGTTCCTGCAAATTTACATAACAAAAACACACAAAGAGAGGACTTCCAAAATATCCATGTGTTATCCTCCTAATTTGCCAAAGTGCCAGTATTAACTGTGTAAGACTTGTAAAAATTCATCAGCCCCTCTATACTTTATCCTCATCAACCCATAACACCACAATATAAATCTTCCAACAAAACAAAAACCAAATTTATTAAGCGCATTCACAGAGAGAAAGAGAATATATTTTTTGATGCCTTTCCTCCCCAGCCAGCACAGAATAACCCCGAGACTCCGACCTCTAACTAATGAACCTTAGCCATGATAAACAAAGCTGCATTTGCTGCGGTTTACACTGCTGTACAACACCAACACAAAACAAAATTATCTTTTCCAATTCCAAGTACAAAAGAGAAGTGTAGTAACAATAATAGCAGTAAACTCGTACAATATATACGAACAAAACTTTGTTGAATAATTTTATATACGATATACAGAAACGTTATTGTCTCTCAATCTCAATACCAATTCCAACCACCCTATTTGTTTGTTTGTTTGTTTGTTTGTTGTAGAGAGAAGACTTTACCATACAGCCCATTAGCTTGGCTGTAATAAAGCGTAATAAATGTCAACCAATTTGCACCCCGAATCGGATTGCAGCAAAACACAACACAACACAACAACACACTTAACTCTCTCTGTATGGCAATGGCGAGTTACACTATATGGACGAGCTTTGTTGTGTAGCAAGTCATTCAGCCAGCAGTCAGAAATCAGGACTCGCAAAGGACTATACACAATCCATAACAACCGACTGGACAGGACAGGACTGCATTAATGAGATACACTTCGATTGAATTTATTTGCAATGATGCATACATAATGAAATGAGGTAGGTATCCAGGCAGTGTATCTGTATAGGCTATGTAGTGTCAATCATCAGTAGCAAGGATATGTTATGGTCCGGCTGGGTCCTGCAGCGGGTCTTTGCCACTTAAAGTGCCGCTTTATGGAAATCCCTGCGGAAACCTCATTGCGTATATTATGATGTTGTGTTTGGTAAATGAGTTTTTTTTTTGTCTTGTGTACAAAATAATTTTTTTTGCTTCTGTTTTACTTAAACAAAAAAAAAAATACGCTACGCTGCAAAATTAACGGATTCCATATAGGAAACAAGGTTTTGTTCCGGAAGCATCACGTTCACGATTCCCGAACGCGTATACTCGTTTATGAAAAAATACAGATTACTCCTGCGTTCATACTTGTTTAATTAATTTTTAATTAAGTAATTTAAATTGATAGCCACAGAGAAAGAGCGAGAAAGGAAGTAAAAGCACAGATTCTCACTGATATATGATCAAAATCAAACGTATCTCGTCGCCGTCGTCGTCGTCGTTGTCGTGATTACGGATGTTGTTCACGTGTGGGAAATTAGTATTATTGCATTTTTTTTTTTTGTAATGAGATAGATCCGATGACATGTTATTTTCAACGTTTAATATGTCAATTGATTTAAGCGTTGCATGCTGTGATTTAATCATCATATCATATCAATGTCAATGCTAATCGCTGATATTAATTTATTTTGAAATTCTTATCTACTCGTTTGTAGGTGAAGAGTAAGATAAATAAGAATTTTGAAATCAGTAAAAAAAATGTATGGTTTTTTCTTTAACCTTTACAGCAATTACAAAAATTCTAGCTTTCCTAATAATAATTATGCTTGTGAGGGGCTGAATCCGAATCTGATGTTGGCCAACAAAATTTCACGACGCCACATGGTCAAAAATGCGAAAAACCACGAAATTTTCAACGGTTTTGCAGTTTTTGGAAAATTTTATCCTGAAGAATTAGTTTTTGGTAACTACTTTGTACCTGAGTGTTCAAGATTACCTAAAATTTGAGCATAAAATTGTCAGACATTATAGTTTCAAAGATACACCTCTTCAAAGATTCACACTTTTCGTGACAAGCAGTACTCTTAGAGGTTTTGTCAATTCTTCGCAAGAGACAGTAGGTACCCCTGAAAAAAATTAAGGTGGCATAGACTGGGAATATCATAATTAAGAACTGATAAAGTTCTTAAGGAAGTCAAAAGTTTGGGTAGCATCCAATATTTACATTTTTTTTAAATCAGAATATCTTAAAGCCAATGCCTCGTATCAAAAAAATTGTGACAAAAAAATTTTTGTAGGAACGCAACATAATCTACAATTTCTATATGAAAAACTTTTCGATTACTCTCAGCGTTTAAAAGTTATAGGTATACAAAAAAATATAATTGTTTGCATTCGAACCAGAATAACTATTGACTTTGCGCACGATTTGTCAATTTAACTCTCCCATTAGTATTTCTTGTGTCAAAATAAAGATAACTGCATCTAAAAATCTTCAGTTGGATTTTGTCCGGAAATTTGATTTTTTTTTTGTTTCTATATTTTTGTCCCGGGCTATAAACTATAATCGATAATTATGCTTTGTTTTAAAATGACAAGTCACGGAATCGCCATCCATATACAAGCTTCGTCATTCACAGAATACAATGTTCCCAATTGCCAATCACTCAATCATTTCTTTTCCTCAAGGATATTACTTTCATTTTGATTTCAAAAAAGAAAACAAAAAATGAAAAGAATATTATGACACAAAAGAGAGCAGTAAATCCCAAAGACGTGCCTTAAATCTTTAATTTTCTCCTCTTTCAAAAAATACAAAAAAATAAAAATCACTTTAATATTTGATTAATGATGAACATACTCGTATATTGTCATCACTTTAAGCCATTTGCTTTACTGACTTACTCTTAATCGGTGTATATTTACAGCTAATAAACAGAAAATCCGCGATACACTTTCCACTTTCATATACCTACTAACAAAAAAAAAAAAAAAATCATCCATTTAAGTATTAATTTATGCCCATAAATGGGTTTGCTCTCCAGCGCACCACTCTATAGGTATAAAGCAGCTTGAAACATTAAACAATTCATGAGCTAAACGAAACGTGTTGGGATTCCATCTACCAACCAACAAGCCAGCCAGCCAGAAGCGGTAGCACTCCGAACTGAATCAAGACGACATTCTTTTGTATTTGAACGGATGTACTCAGACTCACAGTCACAAACTTACACCTCCATCAAGGATTGCCTTATTAGTTTGTTGATAATAATAAACCTACCGCTACCCGTAATAAATACACAGAAATTGGATGTATGTATGTACAAATGTATGTATACCGTGAGAGAGAGAGATTAATGTATAACAGCTTTTGTGTATTTATAATATTGTATACAAGAATTCTTGTCGCGTGTACTGTTATCGTAATGAGCATCGTTTGTGTGACACAAACAACTGGCATTAAGCTGTCATTATGGTTTGATTACATTGAAAATCTATGGAAATGAAAGCAAAGTGCCAATAATGTCTACACTCTACCACCACCACCAAATACCATATTTGGTGCGGTAACAGCTGCTGATGCTACATATTTTGCGAAATAATCAGCTTTGGTATAGACAGAAAAGATCTAGGTGAATGTGATACAGAGGGAATATTTCTTTAGAACAAAAGCTTTAATTTCTTACAAGCTAATTTGTAGGATCTGTATAGATAGTGTGTATTGAATTTGATATCCCTAATCTCTTTTTCATGTTTTTTTTTAGATTTTGTTGTTGTTTCTTTATGAATTATTTCTAACCATAAGCATTTAAAGTTTTTTTTTAATGTACAATTAGATTTCTGAAATTTATAAAAACTTGATAACAAGATAGCAAATTTAAAAACGAATTTACATTTTTTAAAGTAGAATGCTTTAAAGATTTATTAATTTTAACACACATTTTATAAAGACTACAAAACAACAAAATTAGAGGGAAAAGTTATTTTAGAAACTATATAAGGGTAGGTCAATGTTTAGTAATGCTACCAAATTATCTACAAAACAGTACAAACACCTAATATTTTGGCCATTATTATTATTTTAATGTCCGTGTAAATACTTTAATATTTAAATCATTATGAATTTAAAAATGGCAAATCAAGATTTTAAGAAAATTTTCTTACAAAAGCATGCATTTTCAATTTTTTATCAATTTTCTATCATTTCGAAACTCTATCAATTTCTCTACTGAATTAAATCAATCGAAAGTAGGCCTTACTATATGCCCACATTTTAAAATTACTGGGCCACCATGTTTCACATTTTTATAGTGTATTTGGGGTCAAACCGTTTGTTACAGTCCGTCATTAGCAAGCTTTTGTTTTTCGAGATATTTCTTGGTCTGATATATTTAATAAACGTTCTCATGCCTTTGGTAAAAAGAGACGTCAGCGCAATCGGTTCAAATTTTGAGGATGAAGAAAATTCGTCTTATTTCAGGGACTGGATGGACTAATGCAATAAGAATGTCATTCAAGAAAAGCCTTGGTACCCAAGGCGAAATGGATTTTCGTGTGTTTTTAACAAATGACCAAAAACATTTACTATGTGAGAGAAATCGAAGTAAATATTTTCGGACTTAATTGTTGGTCATGCAAAAAATTAATTTGTCGAATATGGGCGTTCTTGGTCTTTCTAATTCTTTCGAACTTTTTTAGGTTTTCTTCAGTGGGATTAGTTTTACAATATCTTCTTCAAGCTCGAATCATACCATGCATTCACCTTCAGTTTGATAGTTTTAGCCCTATTAGGGATAAATTTTCTTATATCCGAAATAAATTGTTATTAATCATTAATAACACTGAGTTTCTGATAAAGGGTTGTCTGAGCAATTTTTTTCTTGTTGCATTTAAAAATACAAATATTCGCTTTTGTTTTTCAAAACTTTTATCCATAAATTCAAACAAACAAATAATCAACTTTTATGAAAGTTACGAACCTACAGCCAAGTTAAGAAACCTTGATGTTTACAAACATTTATACAGTTTATTTTTTTGTTTTTGTAATTTTGTCCTTGATGTAATTTGTTATTAAAACTTTCACGTGACTTAATTTTAAAACTTTCTTCATTTAAAACTTAATTTTTCTGTCAAAAGCATTATTTTAAACTTGTCATACTTGTTAAAATATAAGTTAACAAACAATTTCGTTTTACCTGTGGCAAATAATAACAAACAACAACAACAACAAAAAAAAAAAACAATAATTTCATTCTGCTTTTAAAATAGTGAGTACAGACTACAGAGTATATATATTCCAGTACACGTATACAATATTTTACTTTTAAAATAATTAAATTTCATTCAAAAAAACAATACAAATTAAATTTTCTTTGTGGTGTGTGAAAAGCTCTTTGCTTCACCTGCTGCTTTTATTAAGTCCTTCTAAGCCACTGCACTGTGACGTCTCTATCGACCGAACGACCAACAGACCTACCAACGACACAACAGAAACCGACCACTTTTTGTATCACTAATATACTAAAAGTGGTAGCTTTATATATTGTACAGAACAACTGCATATATAACAATAGTGTTCTAGGGGATACAAACCTAGGGATAAAGTTTCAATTGTCCTTCGCATTACAAAGTAATTTATATTGCAAAGTGAGTGAGAGAGAGAGAGAGAAAAAGCATAACAGTTCAACTACTTCTACTGCTTTTTAATCCACTCAGTAATACAAAATAAATTCTTCAACGTTTTTGAACTCGATGTGCAAGAGGATCTTAAACGGAATGATATGTCTGGAGGTCATAGTAAATTTAAGTCAATTTTCAAAACAAAAAATATATATATATATAAAAAAATAAAAAAAAGAACAATTTAAACAAAGAGAAAAGAAAAGAACAGCATTTATAAACAAAAGTTAAGTATTATCCTTAAATTAATGAGTGAGACAGAGTAGGTACATCCTGATGAAATTACTTTTGAGAAAATGCAACAATTTTAAAATAATTATAAAGAAGGGAGTAATATCTCTTAAACGAGAAGAGAGACTATAAGGCAAATGTAATGAGAAAAGTTTATTTTTTATTTTATTTTTTTTATTTTTATGAGATAATAATGGATCCGAAGATAAAGTCTTATTTCATTACGAGTATAGGCACCTACTACATACCTATTACTGGAGAATTATTTTGAGTGAATTAAACTTATGGCAATAGAATTTTGAAGCATGAAAATAAAAAAAACTCTTGAAGATAAAGTAAACTTAGAAAACAGTTTTGAAATTGTTTTATGTTTTAAATCCTGTTGGAAGGTGTATGAATTATTTTTTTCATCAAGAAATTCATCGAAAGACATTTGTAATTTTATGTCTTTAAGAATTTAAAAGGAACAAAGTTATTTCATCGCAAGAATACGCTAGGCATATTAGAAATTCTTATACTATTTCGCACTTTACATCACTCAGTTCACATTCACTTTGTTCAGCAAATACTATTCGGGTTGATGGAAGATGGTGCTAAGTGAATTCAAACGCGTCAACAGGATGTTTGAAAGCATGGTATAATAACATCAAATACACACGTTCGCTACAAGAAAAGCCTCCAGCACATCAAACCCAGATCTGATGCATTTAGGAATCACCCCAAGAAGAGAAAGGCTGACATGATGTGTATATTTTTCTTCTACCAACAGCAATCCCGTTTCAGAGCCCTTTGAGCAAAGGTTAAAGTAGCAGTTTTCGAAAGGATTTTCTACAGATTGGTGCCGGAAGAATTAGGGTTTTCTAGAGTAGCATTCCAAAATTTATTTTAAGACAAATTCCTGGCCATTATTTTTTTGACTTAGTGAGTTCATAAAGTGTTTTACTCTTGATTTTATCTTGGGTATCAAGCTTTCTGTCAAGTTTCCACACAATTTGTCTTTAAAGTTCTTATTCAAAAAGTTCTTTATATATAGGTCCTTTAAGTTAAATTCCGAAAGGATCTCTCTCTGAATTGAGTGCCTTATTAACTTTTTGCTTGGGACTCCAGAAGTTTTTCTTAGATGGTATCAGGAGTCCTTAAAAAGTCGTTTTTTTCAGATTGTGTTTTAAGGAATTAAGGGTTTTTACTCGAATTCTTACAAGCTTTACCCTATTATACATATTTGTTGGACCAATTTAATTGAAAAATTAAAACAATTATTCAAAACGAATGTGAGAACAAACGTTTTCGATTTATTTATTCAGACAATGAAAAGATGGATGTAAATTTTTTTTTAAATTCAAGGAATTCCATTGCCATACATAGAAATGTCTCTAAAAATATTCGTATATTTTTTTTAAAATATAGAACAAAAATATTTCAATGAAAGTGGACTTTTTCTTCTTTGCAATCAATTCATATTGAAGTTTCAAGGACCGCAACCACATACTATTGCATTCAATATAAGAAAATTCAGAATATTATATATTATATGACTTTGAACATCCTTAGCTGGTTTATTGCTCATATACCTTTTGTTAGAAGTTTTTTTTTTTACTTTTTTTTTTGTTTGGTTACATAAAAGTATAACTTCCAAGAGGATACTTATCAAAGTTTGTTTTCAAGAGCTTTGGGGAATAGTTGACAACAACTGCTGCAGTCTTCTGCATCTTTTACTTGCATGAGATAGAGGGTAAGTATATGGATAAATAAAGTATCTTTTAATAAGGTAGGACTCTGGAAGGAACTATGAATTGTGCAACCATGACTTTTTTTTTTTTCTTTGTAACATCCCTTAAGGTACAGTTAATAATGTTTAGCAATATAATAAGAAGATTCATAAGGGAAAATAAGTTTAAGTGGTTTTATATATATAAAATGCAAGTATATTAGGTTAAGGTAGTAATAATATCGTAAATAGTAACCTTATGTGACAAAATATAATGAAAATTAAATGAAGTTAGGGACGGAATTGTTAAAAAAAAAGAAAATAATAAAGGGAACTGCAACACGTTTGATGCAAGTTGAAGAGTATATAACTTGAACTTTCTAGATGGTCTATAGAAGATTGGTATACGAATATAAGAGAATATTACATTTTGTAGGACTAACATATTAACTTCGATATTATATGAAGGGTGAAAATGAAAAACAATCCTTACGTCCTTTATGAAAATTTATACAAAAAAAAAAGAAATCACTAGCTCCGGAAATGGGTAGAAAAGGTACAAAAGATATAGGTTTTTACTAGCAACTAATGCCCACAGAGACAAGTTTGGTTTATTTTGTTCGTTGTTGGTATCTATCTGACATACTTAAAATCTAAAACAATTTAAAACAATTTCCAAAAAAAAAAAAGAACATCGTTCATTGAAAATCCTTAAAAATGCATTGGTTTGAGAACCGAAAATTCCAAAAACATCAGATTCCCAGGAAAAAATCCGTAAAACCTGAATATTCCAAATTTCAGATTTTGAGCTTTCCAAATATTGAGCTTTTAGAATTTTGGGGTTTGCTTGGAAAGAATCATTTAACAAGAATTGAATAGATAATTTGAAAAGGAAAAACCAAAAAACAAACCTACCAAAAAAATCTCGAATCAAAATCCCAAAAAGTTTCATTCATCAAAAAATTTGATAAATTTTTGACAACAAAAAAATATCTTGGATATTATCAATTTTGCAACTTTTCGAAAAACTATCATTATTTTAATTGAATTAAAAAAAAAAAATTGTAACTATTGCAACTCTTTACAAAATACAATGTGTCGCCGGACCTCTTATTGTTAAAGATTCTTTGATTTTTTAAACCAAAAAATTGTATAATTTTAAAAGAAATTTCTTCCTTTTGACTTACAGAACGAACAATGATATTTTATTTCTTCTAGAAAAATGCATTTAAAAAAAAATTCAAAATCGTAACATCCGTTAAAAAATATAATTTTTAACATTTTCGAAAAAAAAGTTGGTATGGCATTTTCAAAGATTTCAAAATGAGAAATAAAAAATTTCCATAACAGGCATATCCCGTTTCCGAAAAAAATATTTTTGTTTTCTTCCAATACAATTGAAGAAAAACGAAAAAACGATCAATGTTAAGTTTTAGTGATTCTCTAGAATTATTTTTTTTATTTTTGAATTCTGCTATTTTAAGTCAAATTATTTTTGTTAGGAAAAATAACGAAAGCTCATACCTTTTTTTTTAAATTAAGACATAAAAGAAATATAAAGGTATCCAGAGAACAAAAGCCTCAATGAAAATAAAACGTCCAATCCAAAAATGAATAAGCTTTATTTAAAAAAAAAAAAAATCCTTTAAATTACCTGAAAACTGTTGACATAAAATCAACAAAAAAAAATTAATTGACATTGATAAATAACCATAGATCAAAACATCAACTTAAATAACTTTCAAACTCAACTTCATTTTCTACTGAAATAAATAAACCAACCTCAACACCAAGTCCCTATATTCAACCAATAAATTCACTCAAAATCAACTTGAACTGATAGATGTATCTTCTTTATATAAATAATTCTAAAGTCATAAATAAGAATCTTTATTCAAATGCAATGAACCATCAAGTCATTGAAGACACATCAACAATTTATCGAAGCTCAAAGAAAAATTTATAAAGCTTTGCTCACCGAATTGTGAATAAACGAGTTACCAATTCATTTTGATTTTAATTTCAAAAATCTTCATTTTATTCTACACCGAGAAACAGAGAGAGAGAGAGAGAGAGAGAGAGACATCTTCATATCTATAAAAAGTAGGTATAGTCTTCATCCTCACCCCTCTTATACTATATTCACAAGCATGAGTTAGCCAGACACAAAAAGTTATAAAGCACGTCATCAAAGAAATAAATTATCCCCTCAAAATGGCAGGATTATTTATGTCAAGCCATTGCCGTTGATGAAATTAATCTTCTTTTCAAATGTTACGATAAAAGTGATGAGGTGGAGGTTTTTTTTATCCTTATATATTTTAACTGACTCTTCTTCCTCCTTAACGATGTCGGTTGAACTCTCTCGTCTCGTAATATAGGTTTGTATATGCCAAAAAGCTCGTTTTCAACCTAAATTTAATACACAAACCCAAGCATCCTTATTTTGAAAGAATTTTTTTATTCTCAAACATTTTTCCGTTTCCTTCTTGAGATACTTTAAATTCGTCTACTAACAACCATCTACAAGCTATAACTGTTTTGAATCCATTAAGATTGTTGCATGCATGGTATCAAGATAATAATTCACTTTCGGTTTCGACTTCCTTTGGGAATATATAAACCCCAGCCAGCCAGGTATCAGCGATCTTAGATCTTTCGTGTTCTTATAAACTTTTGACTTTTGTGCCTTAGACTTCTTCTTCTTCTATTCTGGAGGAAGTTCTAAGAACTTTACCCGGTAAATCTACTAAATACTGTGACCTGTTAGTGTCATGCAATACACCGAACACGTTCCCTTAAGAGGCTCACGTATCTTTATACCTTTCCCGCCCCACTTGACAGGCAACCACAAACAATTTTGCCGCTATAAACGAGGACCAACCCCACTGTCATTTAGACGGCTTCAGGTTGACGGTTAATTGCGATTCTATAATAAAGTACAGATAATATATCAAATTTCAATGTATCCTTATAATTTATGTGTGTGTGTGTGTGTGTGTGTGGGAGAGGGGGGAAATTTGTTTGAGTGTGTGATGCCTCCTGTCGTTTTCGTGCTACATGCACACACTTACTCGATTGTGTGGTGGCTGGTAACACTGTGCACTGTGTGGTACGAGGACACACAGAAACACCAAACACCTCAACGCTCGACCATAAACGAGAGTGTCGCCTAGTGAACTATGTGAATGCGGCAGCAGGGCAGGGACACCTTTCACACCGGGGTTCAAGGAACCATTGAAAATGATAGCACCAGCTTTGCCATCGCACAAGAGCGAACCAGGCGACCACTGCCGCCACATATCTGAGTCAGGAACTGCCATTTGGATAATTGCAGGTTGTCCTGTTCTGTTTTCCCGGTGCGATGACGATGGCAATGGAAGGGATGCGATGGTGACGGTGGTGCCTCGCTCTAGTTGGTCCCTTTGGTCGGTCAATCACTCGATATCAAGAGGTGTGGAGAAAGATATGCTATGCTGATGGGTGGGGGTGTGCGGTAGGTATAGGAATTAATATGAAATAAAATTGATTTTTTACGACCTGGCATTTAAGACCTGGAGAGAGTGTGTGAGTGTGTGCTAGGAATAAATACGTGTGATATTACTCCCCCAACACCGCCGCACCACATAACGTTAAGGTAGTTTTTTTTTTTCATTTATTTGGGCCACTTTCTTCGTCATCATCGTCCTTGTTAATGGGCTTTCCTACTCGATATGGGTTTTGATGCGTGGTTTGGCAGGAGGATATGCTCCTCTATTCTCTCTCGGTTTCCCTTTCCCACACTCCTCCATGCCTTCAGATTTTAATGAACATAAAAGTTGGTGGCACCAGAGGTGGTTGTTTCAGGACTGATTTCATCAGAGTGTCAATATGGTTGTGGGCGGGTTGGCATACCGATATGCACGTCAATGTCGACGACACGACGAGGACGACGACGAAGATGAAAAAGACGAAGAAGACGACAATGGCGGGATCAAGTTGGAATATTGGTTTTATGAGCTTAAACTTAAGTTGATTTGTGATCGAAGAGGAACGCTGTCGGTTGGTTTTGGATTGGGAATTTGGGTTTAGTATAGAAACTTTCATATAGTTAAGTTGCCTATTTGTATTCAATAAGTGATTAATTTGAAGAAGTTTCCCGATGAAATAGATTAACGTAACGACCTACATAAATGGGTTTGCTTTTTTTTTTTTCTTTCTTTTTTTGGCATTAATAGTTCATTTGGAGAAGATTTTGAAGAGTTTTAATGGCATTCGAGGAATTGTTGAAATTGGTTTTAGTTCAAAGGTGATAAAGCATCTAATTGAGGTTTTGTATTTTTTCAGTGAGTTTATCTGTTTCGGATGTCAAACTCAGTGTAGTGAAGATAAGTTCTAAAAAAAAAATCATATTTAGATTAAAGTTTAATGGTTATAGTCTGACGTTCATTTTAATGGGAAGAGAATTTTGTTTAAAGACCTTACCTAAAAATAAAATTTTGGGTAAAAAAATATTTTAATTATTTAACAATCGACTAATTTATATTTTTATCAACATTTTGCTCAACTTGTATGGTCGATTACATTGAAAAAGCAGTAATTTTGCTCAAAAATTCAAATTTATTTTAGTCTATTAAAAAACGAAGATCAACAGAAAAAAAATAAGGTGTTACAAAAACCAATAATTGATTTTGTATGCGCCATGTATTGAGATTATTTCCTGAAAATATCGACACTTTTTTTTTAATTGACTTTTTTTTGCGATATATTAAGAATCCTATTTATCCCACCGTGCGTCGTCGTAAAATGTTCTTGTACTTTTCATACAAAAACTACCCAAAAATTCCACATTTGTATGAGGAGTATGTACTACAAGTTTGACTTTTTTTTATATTGTTACTGATTTTCAAAATAATGGATGTATCCAAAAATCGGAAAACAATGTTCTCAAAAGTTTTGATAAAAATCAATATTTTACACTATTTTGCAACGGTTCAAAAAAGTTTGAGATTACCAATGTAATTTATATTTTTTTGTTATACATATATATTTACTCAGAGCGTTTTTAACTTTTCGATTTATCTAATTCCCTGAAATTTATTTTCTTAGTGATTTTATGAAATAAAGTTACTGGACTACATTTTCTCTTATATTTAACTCTTGTGTACCTCTTTTGCATTTTTATTTTTTTATAACGAGATAAAACAGATAATTAAGCAAAAAAAAAAATCAGTTTTTAAATTAATAATTTTGTGTATCATCAAGTGACAGCAATTTAATTACTGACCTCAACATAACTGATGGCCAACATAATTAACGCCAGTTTCATTTAATATTCAGTTAATAAAATTGCATGTTTACCTGCATTCTCAAATAATTCAACTGCATCCTCACATCCTTATAAATTAATCTCGCCTCGCTCTCTCTCTCTCTCGTTAGTCGTCTATAATAATTGCGTATAAATTCATTAATAAAATTGGAATTTTTTTTTCCAACTATTGCACTACTCATATATGTCATAAATGTAGGTTTATAGTTGTTCACTAAGTGTGGCCAGCATTTTCATTAAAATTGTGGTTTACATTTTTTTTGTCGTTATACGAGTACCTACCAATCTACAAACATGCAGAAAAAAAATGGCTTTTTTTCTATGATTTATTTTTCAAAAAGACATGAAGATTTTATTTTTTTTTTTTTTGCATATTTGATGGTTGCTGGCATGTGTAATTGAATATCAATATATTTCAAATATTTGATTACGGTGGAATTGAGTTTTTGTGTGCGGTTTCGTGAACATTTGATTTGAATTAAATGAAATGTTATGAAAAGTTTATTCTACAACAACAACAAAAAAAGTTAATGTATTTTTATTTCAATTGGGAAAGTATTTTTTTATTTTGTTGGTTCCGCTGCTGGCACATATTGAGGGGTGGTTAGAATGTAAATATAATGTAATTGAAAATAGGCAAGAGTAGGTACAGTGGTTTCTGGTGATCAAATGTTTACTTTTTCAATTTATTATTATTGGTTTATTGGTAATATAAAACCATACTTAGGACACTTGCAATGATTTTAATTAGAATGTCTGTTATTGAAAACATTCAATTTGAAAATTAAAAATACAAAAACTAGAAATTTCATATTATGTTAGATAAAAATAGAAAATTAAATTTTGGATTATACTTGAGGAAAAATTTATGATTTTCAAGTCTTAAAAAAAAAACAAAAGAACTACAAAGTTTTAGTTGTAAACAGCATCAACTTAAACTGAGCAACTAGAATCACTTTCCGGCTTTTTTTTTTATTTAAGTGTGTACTTACTAATGAACTTCTATTCTTTTCAATAAAATACAAAAAAAAATCACTTATAAACCAATAAAAAAAAAAAAAAAATACATTATTTTGCCATCATCTCGATCATCATTTCCAATGATGATGATATACAATAATCAAGCTTCAGTCAGTTTGATATCTCTTGAGGGCCCCATATACGATACAATAACAAGAAGAGAAGAAGAAGAAAAAAACCATTCAATAACTCCCCCTCAATTGAATGTTATCTGAAAAGCATTTCAAAAATACTTTCATTTTTATTTACACACGCACACTTATCCACCAAGGATATTATCTTGAGTTTCAATCTTTTTAGGTTTCAGTACTACAACAGTACAGCTTTATCCTTAAACTGGGTCTTGTAGAGTATTTATCTCCCTTACTCTCTCACTCTGTTAGCACATAACCGTTCTTTTGATTAAATTCATCCTGATAACTTCCTATTGGCGCTCTTGAAGTCCTTCCATTTCTCTTCTACAAAACGACGAAAACGATAACCAAACCAACTTAAACCATCCATACAACCCCCCATTCGGCCTCAACGAGAGGTACTTTCTTCTGATATGACAACGACAACGAAAATAAACCAGCCGAGCCAGCAGAAAAAAAGGGTTTCTATATAGAGGGGCTTCGACGATGGGGTACCTTGTGATGCTTAAATCGAATGTTTAAGTGCCATGAGATGATGATAAATAAGGGAAAATAAAATATATTGGGGACTGTGTATATCTGAAGAATCATATCTTGCAACTTACTTACCCCGCAGCCCGTACTACCAACATCAGCTAACGCCACCAACACCACCACCACTATTCAGCGACATCAATTCGATCGATTTTTATTGTTTGCTGAGATGGCTGTCGCAGGATGGTGGCTTTGGTTGCGTTGTTTTTTTTTTATTATTATTTATTTTGTTTAGTGTAACCGTTGTGCGAAAGTTTCATTTAACAACTTCGTTTACAAAGCAATTTATATGCGATAACATCTGTTACAACTGTGATTCGTAGTTTCAAAATGATGCTTTTTGTTTTAACTTAGTGTAATCTGTTATATCCATCAAATCGATTAAAAGAAATTTTACTGTTAACATTGAACATTTTTGTATGAAGGATTTCTCTAAGCGGTGGTGGGTATGTTCAATAGCTCTTGAAATACAGAAATTGTAGACGACTAAAACTACAATTTCGAAATTTTTTTTTTTGGTTTTTGGCGCAATATGCATATGCAGTTAGCACAGTTCTTTCCAAGCTGCAACTAATATCTATCCCAACAACATTCCAATAAAATTTGTACAGTACAATTTTGTTCCACTGGACAAACGCGTTGGAGGTTTTTCTTGAAATGTTTTACTGATGATTTCAAATTTTGTAATTTTGAAAGTTGTTTTTGTTTTGTTTTATATAGGTACTAATTTAAATTTTATTATTATAAGACTGTAAGAATTTAGGACTCTGTTGTACAGTGAATTAAGGTTAAAATGGGTACCCGAGGAACAATCCACTTTACTATATCCTATCGAATATCTCATTTAGAACGGATAGTTGCAATTTTTGTATTCTTTTTTTCGAAAACGGCTGTAACGATTTTTATTAAACTTTATGTATGTAATTTTCAAAATGATTACAACCAAAGTACATTTTTTAATTTTTTTTTCTAAAACGTCTTGCAAATTGGCGTTGCAATTGTCAAAATTGACATGTTTTTTGAGTTTTTTTATGTATACTAGCCGACCCAGCGTTCGAAATCGCTAGTGCCGATTGTTGTAAACGCTTGATGTTTCAAAATAATTATTGTAAGAACTCAACTACTAAAAAACGCAAAATATTTTGAGTTGATTCTTCGTTTAGGGCAGTTCACATTCAACAACATGTTCATCAACTTCTGACGCGTTGGCGAATTTGTCTAATGTGAACAAACCGGAGCTCTTCAATTTTTTTATGATTTCAAATCAAATAAAAGAAATATAAATAAAAAAAAAATAGGAATAAAAATTAAAAAATTATATAAAAAAAAAATTATTTGAAAGAAATCAAATGATAAACATGTTTCGGAGCTCAAAAACATTTAATTTTTTATAAGTAATTTTTAGGTTAACACGAGTTTGATACATTTTTCATTTGTAATAATTTTTTTTTTACGAATATTAAGAATTCTCAACAACTAGCATTTAAGTAAAAAAAAGATAACTTTTTGAGGAGGAAAATAACAAATAGTTGGTCGCAAGTATCAGAAGACAATTTAAGTTGATGATCAAAAACAACTTTTATTCTTTCCCCTTCAACAAACAATATACAAGGTGTTCCTAATGTAATGGTTCAAACTGAGAAAATAGTGATAGTCCTCCTCTCAAAACTTATTCATACCCAACATGATTTGAAATTTGTTGAATTTTAATTTTTTTTTTTTGAAACTACAAAGCCTTACCTTAACTACGAAACCTGAACCTTACTTTAAACCTTTTCAAAAAACTTGCACTATGTTTGCAATTTTAAAAAATGTATTAAACTTTGCAAAGCCTTGCTTAGTGCACAAGTTATTACAATTTAAACTTTTACAGACAGGATTTTGTCGATCACTAATTTTTACAACCTTGGGACCCAACACACTCCTCAAATAGATCGACAGAATCAAAATTAATCACTTTTCTACTTAAAACATTTAGGTAAATTCCTAAACTTATTAGTTATTGCACACTTAAAAAATAATCAACGGTAACACTGGTATAGTATTTTTTTTTTGCATAACCCAAACATCAGCATAACGTTGTTCTTTCTACCCCAATCCTAATCCTTGTGCAGAGGGATATCCTACATCTTCCTAAGCTCACTCCTTTCGTTAAGTCATGTTGCCTTGCTTCCCATACGCTGGGTTGTTCCAGATATGCTTATCCATTGTGTGTATCTCAAAGTTTGTAGTGTTAGATAATTTCTACTCATTGGATAATGCCACACACAAACTTTTCTCGCATGATGTGTTTTTTTTTTATATATGTTTTTTTTTATATATGTTTTTTTTTATATGTATGTTTACGCTTAGGTCTGGCTCTTCATTTCAATCAGAGATTAGAATAAACGTTATAAAATAAAACACAAAAATAAAAATGTATGTATATGAAAATTTCCTATGGGAGGATGATGGAAGAAGAAAGGATTATAGGCACAACTGCCATCGACACCATCACAACCACTATCATCATCATTACCCAGAGGCTAAGAGTCAATTCAATCAAGCATCCGCTTTGACATATAGATGACATAATTAGTTCGTGATACGCTTGACATGACACGGCTCTAGGGCATAATAAGCATTTTAAATCACTTTAAATGATGAAAATGATGGAGTGTCGAATGTCGATAGCTTTTTCCTCCTCTGTCAAGTAAGATTTTATTTAAAATTAAATATACCTACCTACAATACATATAGATGTGCGATTTTATAAACATTTACATATTTTGAAATTAAGTGCAAGAAAAAACGGAGGGCTTAAAATAATTTCCGGGTAGAGATACAACAACAAAAAAAATAAATAGTTCAAAATCCTTTAAGTGTCAACCTGTTGACGCCCCCACTCCTCCGCCGGTTGTATAAGGTTAAAAACTAATTAAAATATTCATGAACAGACTCTTTGCCCACTTACATTTCTCACTCTGTGGCCAGAAAGTAAATTAGAAAAGTGAAAAACTATATGTAGGAACAGGACGAACGAAACGACGAAAGTCTTTTAGTTTATTTAGGACTTTCTTTGGCCGAGCCGAAAGCTAAAAGAGTAAAATGGAAGTGATGGTGCTAATGGCAAAGCATTAACTTGAAAACTTTACTAATTGGTCACGTAGTTCTTCTTAAAAAATAAAAAAAAAATATAAGTAATTTCCACTTAGAAAAAAAATAACGAATAACGATTTGAAGAAGAGTTGCCAAAATGACAACGCCAAAGATAATTATATTGCAACTTCTTTGGAAAATGCCTCCAGTCTAGAACCATTCAATTAATTATTATTTTTTCTCCGGTAAATTGTGGTTTTGAAGTGACAAACAAGGTCGATTTTTAGATGTAGTTAAATATTTGATTTAAAAGGTTAAATTGGTTGAATTGGGGCATCTGGAAACGAATTGACAGCATTTTGTTCGTTGTGTGTGTGTGTGTGTGGCATATTCCTTACCATTCATAGAATGTATACACTATTTGATACTTGTTCCGGAAGTTAATTAACTTACGGATATTAAAAGAGGACACGGAAAATATTCATACATATCGTTTAGGAATCTTCGTTAAATTCTGTCAAGTAAGATTCGTCTGTATTACCTGAAAATAAAATAAAAAAATTAAATTATTTAAGAAAAAAATATACATACTTATTTGAAATTTAGTTTGCAAGGTTTTGCAAAATATAATTGCTTCTAGGAATTCAAAAATGTGTTTTATTTCTATGATAGTTAAATTGTTGTCTTTGATGAGTTTCTCTTTACATTAAAAGTCTTTTGCCAGATAATCATTTCTATTCCCTTTTTGCATTTTTCTTATATTTTAATTTGTATATATCAGATTAATTGAGGAAAAACCTTTAGCCAAAGTCATCACAGCTCAGGAGACACAGAGGCCCTGAGGCCCTTAGCCAATTATTGAGAGCAACTTCCTAGATATATTAATGTGGAGTTTGAAGAAGAGAAAAGAGATAAAAAAACGAAATAGGAAATTGGGGCTAAAGAATAGTATCTTCATATTTATTATTCATATTGTTGAAGAAATGCTTTTCTGTATTTAAAAGTTATTTTTACTTGCGGTACCTTGTAAATGGCAAGTCATGTTTTCGTAAAAATCGAACTCGATATAACAATCAAAAATTCTTAATGCCTGTTAATTTTATCGGCGTCAGTTTGTCTGTAGTAAAACTGAAAGTTTTTTTTTTGTCAAAAAGATTCGTACGATTTCAATGAAAATAAAATGCGTGTCTGGGTTGCACGTACCTTTTCTTACGGTGAAAGTTGCTGCGGACGGTAAGGCCCCTTATATAAAGTTTTTAAAAATAAATAAAGTAATAAAAACGAATTTTGTTAAAACGAATTTTAAGAAAAATAATTTTATATATATAAAAATTCTGAAACCATGTTTAAAAAAAAGTTGATATGTCATTTTCAAGCAAATAATAATGGACAACTTTAGCCAAGATTTCAAAAAATACAGTGGCCCAATTTTGAAAAATTGATTTAAAAAAAAAAGTTCTTTTTAGTAAAAATATTTTTTTTTAAATTTTGATATAAAATAATATTAAAGTATTTAAGAAGCAATATGCAGCTTTTTGTAAGCTAAAAGGTAAATATTTTTAATAAATATTTCATGATGAAGAAGGTAAACATCTTCGAAACGTAAAACCACAACAAATATGAAAAAAAATACTTTATGCCTACAAATAGCTGCATATTATTTCAGTACAAAAGTTACTAAAATAAATAAAGAGTTTTTGGACCCTATCGCGAATCTCCAGGGGAATTTTGTTTCCATGGAAATATTTTTTTCCCCCGGAATTTCTTAAGTGATTGTGAATCTTCGCTGGAATTATTGCCAAGGAACGACAAAATGTATGAAAAGACAGATAAATTTCCCTGGAAATTATGTTTCCGATACCAATAAATTCGTAGGCAAACATTCCCTCGATTTTTACTATCTCAATTTTCGTACGAGAGAAACATTCCCAGGGAATTTTTATAATTCAAGATAGCCCCCATTAAGAAGTTTCCGTATTAAAATGTTCATCAAAATTAGTTAAGTCGTTCAAGAGAATTTCAAACAGACGGAATTACAAGACCCATCGAGTTCGTTTTTTTTTCGTATCCTATATCGCAAGTAAAACCCACTGCATTTTGTTCGACAAGGTAAATACATATCTCTTTCTATGAAAATCAATTTTTCCAAAATTCTATTAACGGTACCAATGAATATTTTTGTCTGCGTTTATGGTCCCAGTCTTTTTACTTGTACGTCATAATTCAACCAGGAACAATCTCTCTTATAAAATAAAGCCTATCTTGGACCAACTATCATGGTTCTACCAAACCAAATAGATATTTATCTGTAAGTTGCGACACGTTACGTCAGTATATTTAATCTCACAACTTCAAGTACTTAAACATAAGCCAGGGATCCATGATTGAAGAAGCATTCTTACATCACTAGAACACATATAAATATTAATATTGATTTATTATCAAATTAATTCAAAATAGAAGAAAAAAAAATAATACTTTATCTTTAAGCATACAATAGTTAATATACAATTAATTTTTTTTAAATATATTCTAATATGTTTAAACATTGGCTCTTATACCTGCTTTCATTTTATACATAAATCTTAAAAATCGATGGAAAACTGTAAAAGCTACACTCAATTATATAACCTTTTATCGAATTGGGTCACTGTGGCGTATGCGCAACTTTTTTTTCTATTAAAATCTTAAATGGTTAGTAAACAAAATTTCAAACGATGATCTATTAATAAAAACAATTGACCTTTGGTAGGAATTTCCATAACTTATCTTTCCAAATGTCAAATCACTCAAAGAAGTAGTAGTTACCGCTCTCTTTTCTCAATAGTCAATAGAGATAATCCTGAACTACATATATGTGAGTTTTTTTTTTTTTCTTCTAAGAAGAGCTCTTTCCACCAAAGTAGCATCCACGTGATCTCTTTTATCTCATCAACTCTCATCGTTTATCCTTTGATCCTATATTCCATTTACCATTTCATTTTTTTTTTGTTTAATTTTGTTTTGTTTCTTAACCCCAACTCCATGTCGCTCTCCCTTTCTTTTTGCCTACTTGCTTTTTCTATGGGTATATTATTGTGTAATGTCTTCTGACAGCTTTCCTTGATTATCATTCAATAGGACTTTTAGTATCCTAGGTTGTTGTTTTTGTTTGTTAATTTTTGTCTTGATGTTTCTTTTTTTCTTTTATTTCTTTACACAAACACCCACATTTGCAAAGTGGGAGAGACAACACACAACAACAAACAAAATAGATGCATACACCAATTTGATGTGAAAAGCAAACATAGCGGGACGACCGAACGACCGATAGAACGACGACAAGTCTGTGATGCAGAATAACATTTTCAAAGATGGCAGAAGTGCATCAGCAGAGCACCTCAAGTCGACATGTGTTTTTTTTTGTCGGCTCTTGCATCATCAACATAAACATCAACATCATCATCATCCAGCAGCAACAACATTAACAACATCAACATCAATGAAGTCCTCGTCGTCGCCGGTCCTTGGTCCTGATATAGGTAGTCTGCCCCAACCACAAGCGCCACCACCTTGCGCTACCACTGCCATCAGTGTGTCGGCGGCATCTTTTCAACTGTCATGGTTAAAAGGATGGCGCGCGAGGTCTCATTTACAAAACAAGACTTTTTTTCGACGCTCTTGAACTCGTCGTATCCTTTTTGGAGCCATTTTTTTTTTCTTCATTTTGCCCGTATTCCTAGGTATATGCACTCAAGCCAATGATTGCAAGTTTTTACATATTTATGAAAGGCAAATAAAGAGCGACAGAGAGGGGGAAAAGAAAAAAAAAAAGAAGTTGGAGGATAGAGTATGCATGCAGCAGCAACCAGAATGAGTGCATTCAGCTAACGATGATGATGGTGATGATGATGATAGTGATGATTATGATGGCGGCGAATGCTCTCTGTGTGCACATAATAAAGTTGTTTTGCAAATGCAAAGTCCTTCAGATAATAGAGACACGAGTCTCGGCAGCGTATACCAGCCAGTAGTGTATTTATATTGCTGCGTGTTCTTTTTCTCAAGGTGGATTATGTGTACCTATTCAAACCACTTGCGCGCTTTACAGAAGCGCACATAATATGTACCGCCCCCTCCCCCCCCCAACTCACCTATACCTGTGATGATGAAGAAATGAGAGCACATAAAAAGGAGTATGAAAAAAAAAGTTAAGAATCCTGACAGTAATTAGTGTTAATTAATATAGAGATTCCAAAGAAAATTACGAAAAAGAAAGGAAACACTATTATAACGGGAGTGAAAAAAATAAAAAAAAAAATAATAATAGAAAATCCTTGCATTTTGCCGGATAAAGACTTTTATGGGTTGCCAGATCTAATTAGATAAATTAGACCAGAACTTTGTTTCATTCTGTGATATGGTTCACGAGTACATAATATCCATAGTGAAAACCTAGATTCTTCTTATATTTTTTTTTGTTGCTGTTTTGCTGTTTTCTTTGTTCATCCTGACAATGGGATGTGCTTTTGTGTCAGTTAATGATTTTGTTATTCTGTTCCACTTGTATGGATGAGTATATAGATATTTGTTACGGCAAATGATTTCAACCTTTACCTAATTTTCTTAGATATTTATTTGTGGAACTTGAGATTTTGTTTATAATAATCAGTTTTAGTTTTTACGGCTCGTATGGAGAAGTTTTTTATTCCAGTCAATTTAATGAAATGTGAAACGTGTCTATGTTAATGTCTTCACTGTTATGTAATGTGAAACCGGTGCGAAAAATTGAATATATGTAGTTCAGGATTATCTCTATTGACTATTGAGAAAAGAGAGCGGTAACTACTACTTCTTTGAGTGATTTGACATTTGGAAAGATAAGTTATGGAAATTCCTACCAAAGGTCAATTGTTTTTATTAATAGATCATCGTTTGAAATTTTGTTTACTAACCATTTAAGATTTTAATAGAAAAAAAAGTTGCGCATACGCCACAGTGACCCAATTCGATAAAAGGTTATATAATTGAGTGTAGCTTTTACAGTTTTCCATCGATTTTTAAGATTTATGTATAAAATGAAAGCAGGTATAAGAGCCAATGTTTAAACATATTAGAATATATTTAAAAAAAATTAATTGTATATTAACTATTGTATGCTTAAAGATAAAGTATTATTTTTTTTTCTTCTATTTTGAATTAATTTGATAATAAATCAATATTAATATTTATATGTGTTCTAGTGATGTAAGAATGCTTCTTCAATCATGGATCCCTGGCTTATGTTTAAGTACTTGAAGTTGTGAGATTAAATATACTGACGTAACGTGTCGCAACTTACAGATAAATATCTATTTGGTTTGGTAGAACCATGATAGTTGGTCCAAGATAGGCTTTATTTTATAAGAGAGATTGTTCCTGGTTGAATTATGACGTACAAGTAAAAAGACTGGGACCATAAACGCAGACAAAAATATTCATTGGTACCGTTAATAGAATTTTGGAAAAATTGATTTTCATAGAAAGAGATATGTATTTACCTTGTCGAACAAAATGCAGTGGGTTTTACTTGCGATATAGGATACGAAAAAAAAACGAACTCGATGGGTCTTGTAATTCCGTCTGTTTGAAATTCTCTTGAACGACTTAACTAATTTTGATGAACATTTTAATACGGAAACTTCTTAATGGGGGCTATCTTGAATTATAAAAATTCCCAGGGAATTTTTATAATTCAAGATAGCCCCCATTAAGAAGTTTCCGTATTAAAATGTTCATCAAAATTAGTTAAGTCGTTCAAGAGAATTTCAAACAGACGGAATTACAAGACCCATCGAGTTCGTTTTTTTTTCGTATCCTATATCGCAAGTAAAACCCACTGCATTTTGTTCGACAAGGTAAATACATATCTCTTTCTATGAAAATCAATTTTTCCAAAATTCTATTAACGGTACCAATGAATATTTTTGTCTGCGTTTATGGTCCCAGTCTTTTTACTTGTACGTCATAATTCAACCAGGAACAATCTCTCTTATAAAATAAAGCCTATCTTGGACCAACTATCATGGTTCTACCAAACCAAATAGATATTTATCTGTAAGTTGCGACACGTTACGTCAGTATATTTAATCTCACAACTTCAAGTACTTAAACATAAGCCAGGGATCCATGATTGAAGAAGCATTCTTACATCACTAGAACACATATAAATATTAATATTGATTTATTATCAAATTAATTCAAAATAGAAGAAAAAAAAATAATACTTTATCTTTAAGCATACAATAGTTAATATACAATTAATTTTTTTTAAATATATTCTAATATGTTTAAACATTGGCTCTTATACCTGCTTTCATTTTATACATAAATCTTAAAAATCGATGGAAAACTGTAAAAGCTACACTCAATTATATAACCTTTTATCGAATTGGGTCACTGTGGCGTATGCGCAACTTTTTTTTCTATTAAAATCTTAAATGGTTAGTAAACAAAATTTCAAACGATGATCTATTAATAAAAACAATTGACCTTTGGTAGGAATTTCCATAACTTATCTTTCCAAATGTCAAATCACTCAAAGAAGTAGTAGTTACCGCTCTCTTTTCTCAATAGTCAATAGAGATAATCCTGAACTACATATATTCAATTTTTCGCACCGGTTTCACATTACATAACAGTGAAGACATTAACATAGACACGTTTCACATTTCATTAAATTGACTGGAATAAAAAACTTCTCCATACGAGCCGTAAAAACTAAAACTGATTATTATAAACAAAATCTCAAGTTCCACAAATAAATATCTAAGAAAATTAGGTAAAGGTTGAAATCATTTGCCGTAACAAATATCTATATACTCATCCATACAAGTGGAACAGAATAACAAAATCATTAACTGACACAAAAGCACATCCCATTGTCAGGATGAACAAAGAAAACAGCAAAACAGCAACAAAAAAAAATATAAGAAGAATCTAGGTTTTCACTATGGATATTATGTACTCGTGAACCATATCACAGAATGAAACAAAGTTCTGGTCTAATTTATCTAATTAGATCTGGCAACCCATAAAAGTCTTTATCCGGCAAAATGCAAGGATTTTCTATTATTATTTTTTTTTTTATTTTTTTCACTCCCGTTATAATAGTGTTTCCTTTCTTTTTCGTAATTTTCTTTGGAATCTCTATATTAATTAACACTAATTACTGTCAGGATTCTTAACTTTTTTTTTCATACTCCTTTTTATGTGCTCTCATTTCTTCATCATCACAGGTATAGGTGAGTTGGGGGGGGGAGGGGGCGGTACATATTATGTGCGCTTCTGTAAAGCGCGCAAGTGGTTTGAATAGGTACACATAATCCACCTTGAGAAAAAGAACACGCAGCAATATAAATACACTACTGGCTGGTATACGCTGCCGAGACTCGTGTCTCTATTATCTGAAGGACTTTGCATTTGCAAAACAACTTTATTATGTGCACACAGAGAGCATTCGCCGCCATCATAATCATCACTATCATCATCATCACCATCATCATCGTTAGCTGAATGCACTCATTCTGGTTGCTGCTGCATGCATACTCTATCCTCCAACTTCTTTTTTTTTTTCTTTTCCCCCTCTCTGTCGCTCTTTATTTGCCTTTCATAAATATGTAAAAACTTGCAATCATTGGCTTGAGTGCATATACCTAGGAATACGGGCAAAATGAAGAAAAAAAAAATGGCTCCAAAAAGGATACGACGAGTTCAAGAGCGTCGAAAAAAAGTCTTGTTTTGTAAATGAGACCTCGCGCGCCATCCTTTTAACCATGACAGTTGAAAAGATGCCGCCGACACACTGATGGCAGTGGTAGCGCAAGGTGGTGGCGCTTGTGGTTGGGGCAGACTACCTATATCAGGACCAAGGACCGGCGACGACGAGGACTTCATTGATGTTGATGTTGTTAATGTTGTTGCTGCTGGATGATGATGATGTTGATGTTTATGTTGATGATGCAAGAGCCGACAAAAAAAAACACATGTCGACTTGAGGTGCTCTGCTGATGCACTTCTGCCATCTTTGAAAATGTTATTCTGCATCACAGACTTGTCGTCGTTCTATCGGTCGTTCGGTCGTCCCGCTATGTTTGCTTTTCACATCAAATTGGTGTATGCATCTATTTTGTTTGTTGTTGTGTGTTGTCTCTCCCACTTTGCAAATGTGGGTGTTTGTGTAAAGAAATAAAAGAAAAAAAGAAACATCAAGACAAAAATTAACAAACAAAAACAACAACCTAGGATACTAAAAGTCCTATTGAATGATAATCAAGGAAAGCTGTCAGAAGACATTACACAATAATATACCCATAGAAAAAGCAAGTAGGCAAAAAGAAAGGGAGAGCGACATGGAGTTGGGGTTAAGAAACAAAACAAAATTAAACAAAAAAAAAATGAAATGGTAAATGGAATATAGGATCAAAGGATAAACGATGAGAGTTGATGAGATAAAAGAGATCACGTGGATGCTACTTTGGTGGAAAGAGCTCTTCTTAGAAGAAAAAAAAAAAAACTCACACATGTGCACATCATACGAAATTGAAATCCTAGCTTATACAAAACTCTCTTTGTGGCATAATGGAAATGTTGATAATTTATAATTTACACAAGATTGTGTGGAAAGTATTGCGTATTGTTGTTGTTGTTGTTTGTTTAATTATTGTACGCTTTTAAGTAGATTTTTCTTCAAGCTTCAAAGGGACTTTTTAATGATGACGATGTGTTCTGTATTGAGTTTTATGCTTTATGAGTTCGTTGGAATTTGTGTAATATTATCCTTTTTGAAATTGATAATAAAACCGGAAAGAATAAGGCTTGCGTCAAAGACGCATAGCTCAAAGGTACTTATTTTTCAAGGATGTACCAGTTCTTTGAGGGATACAATATAATATATACGTACATAAGGCCCATCATAATTTGTAGATACGTCTTTCTGTTAAAATGTTTAAAGCACTTTTTGCAACAGAGGCATACTTTTTTCGTAATTATATTTTTGAAAATATAAAACAGTGGCTTCGGTAGCAGGTTTGATATGTTAGAATCGTGTAATTACTTCTGACTGGAAAAATGTGAAAGTGACTTTTTTTGAAGGCATAAAGTTTAGATGGGTACTTAAAAAGCTTTGAGTCAATATATAGAGTAAAAAGGATTTTTTTCGGACCCATATTTTTTTGATGGAGTTCTTTGGTTTTTAGATCTTCTTTAAGTGAATTACAATAAAACGCTTAAAACGAATACTTGTTATGACAGGCAATCCAGTGTCTGAATAAACGGATGTTTGAAAAATAGTTTATTTTTTCACAGCGTATAACAGTAATGTTTTTAGATGTAACCTATCATCAAATGCATCGGAAATAACTTACAGTTTTTGGAATACTAACAATCACGATCTGCGTTCAATAACTAGTGAATTTTTGTTTAAAAACGATGTTCATACTAAACACTATATTCAGAGAAAAATAATTTCTGCAAAGTGAAAAGTTCAGTAAATTGCTTCAAATTATGAAAAAAAATCAAGCATGGCAAATGAAGAAATGGAATTTCTTCATGCTAAAGCACACTATCAAAAGTGGTTCGAATGTAGATAGATAGATAGATAGATAAGGTCTTTATTTTTTTTTTCAATTATAAGATACAATATTTTTAAAAAGATTTACAAAGCATGGCTTAATTAGCCGTCTGCCGGAGGAATTAAAACAAAAAAATTAAAACAATATTTCAGTGAAAAGAGAATTATTTTTATCTACTACATAGTTGATATAAAAGGTGCATAATTTAAATAGATAAACAAACAAAGTATATATTAAAAATCAACGTTATATTGATTGATTGATTTAATGGACTTTTAGTTTAGTCAAAACAAAATTACTAGATTATCCAGAGTAGTTTAAATAAAGAATACTTACAATAATTATATTTTTATAAGTTTTACAGCTTATTCTTACAGAAGATATGTAATTACAAAAGAATTATAATAAGATATAAAAAAAAAACCAAAATAGAACAAAAAGAACAAAAATAATGTTTTATTGAAGTGTGACTTTTAGTTTAGTCAAAACAAAAAATATTTATGTAAAAGAAGCGGACTTTTAGTTTAGCTAAAACAAAAATTAATGAGTTAGAACTCTATAAGTTTTTAAAATAAATTTACAAAAAAAAAAAAAGGAAAAAGAACTGCATATTTTTTTAGGATATTTATTTTATTTAAAAGCTTTCAGTTTGGCTAAAACAAAAAACAATAAATAAGAAGTATGTTTACTGCATCTTATTATAACTCAAAACAAATTCAAATAATCGTTGCGGTAAGTTTTTGCATGCGATACATAGCGTATAAGAGGCTTCCAACCATAATCGCCATTAAGAATACTGACACATTCTCTTAGCGAAAGAAAACTAGAGCAAAAATGAAGTCTTCGGATTTCCTGTAGGATTGGACAAACCGCTAAGAAATGAAAAACATCTTCGTTCTGATCAAGGTTGCACAGTGAGCACACGGGGTTTAAATCAGTTCTATGTGGCCTATAGTTCAAATCAAGCATTTCGGTTCTAATCTTGAAAATTAAACTCATTTCAGAAACTGTGAACTCTTCTCTAAAATAGTTCTTTTCACCAAGTTTGAGATTAAGTTGCCTGTATATAGTCCTGGATGCTGAAGCAGTACCTCGTCCAACACACAGCTCATACAATGAATCATCTATAATAGAGATACAATCGTACAATGATTTTTTTAGATCTTCTACATTGTCCACTGTCAGTAAAATTGCAAAGTTGTGTGTTATAGCAAGGTCGTACCAATTTTTGATTGGACTATAACCGCATCTAAAACAAATTTTTAAAATCCGTTTTTGCAAGTTTTGGTCAGATCGTTTCATTACCTTGACAATATAATCTGCATTAGCCTTTAAGTTTTTTAAGAATATTTGAGGTAAACCTGACTCAAGGTGTATAGCGTAATTAGGAGTATTACTAGGTAACCTAAAAATTCTTTTAAAAAAATACCTTTGTATGTTCTCAATTTCCTCGAACTGTTCATACCCATATACTTCATTTCCATAGCAAAAACAACTATTTACTGTAGCATTGAAGACTTTGAATTTTGACACAGGATCTACGAGTTTGTTAGAGAAAAATTGAGACCACATCGTATTCAGTGCAATTTTTGCAGAGATTGTTTTCTCTTTAATATGGGAACGAACATTTAAGTTATATGTCATTTTATATCCAAGATACTTAAATTCATTTACAACTTCAATTATATCGCTATCCAGGGTCCAGTTCCGGGCATAGCCGATAGATCTATTTTGAGACCTGAAAACCATTATTTTTGATTTTGTAGTATTTATTTTAAGATCCCACAAGTCACAGAACTGTTTAAGCTTGTTAATTTGAAGCTGCAAAGTAAATGGATTGTCAGATAAAATTACTAGATCATCAGCGTAGAGCAAAACTTTCACAGTAACATCTCCAAACAGAATGCCGCCTGGTATGTGATTTTCAACATCGTTAATAAACAATGAGAATATAAGAGGGCTTAAAACACATCCTTGAGGGACACCTGTTTCACACCTAAATTCTCTCGACGTTTTTGAGCCGTTTTGTACCGATGCGGTCAAGTTTTCGAGAATTTTCCCGTAAAGTCTTATAAATTTGGTCGATAGACCAATTGCTGAAAGTTTATAAAGTAAAAAGTTTCTGTTAATCGTGTCAAAAGCCGCTTTTAAGTCAACGAAAAAAACATATAAACACTTCTTTTTATCGATGAAACGCCTAGCAATAGTGCTGAGTACAAAGATTTGATCAAGGGTTGAAAGGTTGGCTCTAAAGCCAGCTTGGCAACAACTAATTATGTTATTTTGTTCTACCCAGGTCATTAGTCTTGTATAGAGAATTTGAGTAAAAATTTTTCTAAACGAGTTTAATACTGCAATACCCCTATAATTTTCGGGCAACTCACGGTTGCCTTTTTTAAAAATGGCTGAAATTCTTGACAACCGAAAGTTATCGGGAAGTATCTCTTCACTAAATATTCTATTCAAAAGTTCTAAAATGTACTCTAAAAACTCAGGCGTAGCATGTTTATAAAACTCTACAGGGATTCCATCAGAGCCTGATGCTTTGTTAGCTTTCATTTTGTTCAAAGCTTCTGATAGTTCCATAATTGTGAGACTAGCATCCAATGCGGGAACAATAATATCAGGCATTGCAAAACTTATTGAGTGTTGGTTAGGGTCAGGCAGAAGCAAGGTTTCAAAATAAGTTGCGAGTATGTTTTCATCGATTGTTGACAATATTCTATCACTCTGTCCACTCAAAAAACGTACGGTTTTCCAGAAGGATTTTGAATCTCTACATTCCACGATCTCTAAAGCCGATTTTTTAAGAAACAGTTCCTTTTTGAGATTACATAGCCTTTTATATTCTTGATTTGACTGTAGGTATAGTGATTTAAAAACTGCATTATTTGTTTTTCTGAAATTTTTTAAGAAAGCGAAAGATTTGTTCCTACTTCTTTTGCATTCGAATGTCTTAGCTACAAAGTTATATTGAAGAAAATTTGCAAACAGTTTACAAATGCTCTTTAAGTCATTGACTGAGTTAAAACTGTAGTTCACGGATAGCATAAATTCCTAAGGATTTTATTTTAGTATTCTAAAAACTGTAAGATCCCCTTGGGATATTTGTAATATTAGTTTTAACAGTCAAAATATACTGGCGGTGTTGAAATCATTTTAAAAATTTATATGTTTTTCTTAATCAATAAAATGTTACATGACATCTTTTAAACTTTTTCTTCAATTATGTTATTTCTTTCTTTAAATTAGCTAAATTTTTACTCCAACAGACTGGCTTAGTAAAATTTAAAACCTTTATAATAGAAACACACGTTTTTGAAAATTAATCGAATTTAAATTGAAAAAAGGTCGTTATTTTCTAGACACTAATAAATAGCTAATACATCTACAGTGTAATCTCCGCTAATTTTGTCTCAATAATAATATTATTATGATAATGTTCACTGTAACAGGGAATGCTTACAGAAACAACAACAAAAATCACACAATTTAGTCCCAATAGTATATTAATTAATGAATTACATAACAAATGCTTATTGCATATGAACTTATCATGGAACTATAATCATTATCAACTAATTACACAGAAAAGGCAAAATAAAATTAAACAAAAAAATTAATTCACTCGGAGTGTGCTTTTTTACTCCCCCTTTTATACTGTGCTATATGCATGATTAATAATTTACAATTAGAAAGAGAATATAATTGAATGTATAATAAAGTTCTCAGAAATATATAAAAAAGCGTGTTATAAAGAATAAATTAATTCAAACAACACACAAAAAAATAATAATAAAGAGTAAAATGCAAATTTCCAATATAATGTATGTATGTATGCAAATACCTACATCAACTTTATTATTTTTTTTTTCTTTTAATGAAAATACCAAGAAAGTTGTTTAAAAGTATGAAGCCTTTGTGCTTTCATTAATTAATAAAGTTGATATGAATAAATAAAGCAACACAACAACAAAAAGGCGACACCATGTCTACTTTGTTAAAAGTACCAACAAAAATAAAAAACAAACACCAACTTTTGCAAATGCAAATTAATTAAAAATGCGCATTTAATCTCAAAAACTTGGTATCAGTGGCGTAGGTAGCACAGCAGTATCGATGGAAGTAAAAATAACATTTCGTGGAAAGTAATTTGAGGTTTATTGTTGTAATTTTTAATAGGTAATACGTTTTAAAATCTTTTTTTTTTACCCGGTATGGTAAAAAAAATTATTGGTAGAGTTTTTTTTAACATAGTTTTTGAGATGCTTTTTCAAATTGTCATATATTGAAAAGTTGCGACCAAATTAAGTATTATTAACGTTTTTATTCTTTTTTGATGAATTTTTGTTGTCAAAAAATCTTCCTTTATAAAAAAAAATTTAACGCCCACTTGGTGGGTTTTTTTCCCAAAAACAAGTGAACAAAATCAGTAAGGCCACTTAGTTCTTATGGCCTGATACTTTTTTTTCAGAATCAGATGGTTATCATCTCATAAATTCCATATAAAAAAAATTGATGCTCAGGGTGGAGCTCAAACCCCATACCTCTGATTTAGCAATCATCCACTACATCCTACACCCATATTCTTTGTTTTAGATTTCATATATTTTTGAGACCTCTTCTCCAAAACTACTCTGTGCGCAATTCTTTGTAAATAGCAAGTTTTTTTTTTAATTTTTTTAATTTATTTTTTAAAAATTTAATTCGAGTATTAATCCCAAGAAACATAACTCAATTCTTTAACCTCTGTTCAACAGGAAACGCCAGCGTTAATTAGCCCCGTTTGCTACTATCCTTGTGGCGATGCTGATGATGCTCATTAACCTGATTATTTTGTTATGTTTTTGTTTTTTTTTTGTCAAAGATTTTTAAAAGTCGGCCCATAAATTTTTAAACATGCCCCACAAGCATAAAATTTTATATAAAAAAAAAATGTCATAATCAGAAAGAGATAACTTTATTATTTTTTTCTTCTGTTTATGATAACAAGTGAATCTGAACAAGACAAACACCAATATTATTTCCTCAAATCCCCCAATCTAATATCCACTCATCTTTCTCTGGGCAAAATACTTCTTTTCATCGCTTTTCATGGACAAAAAGAAATAACGAAAGACTGAAAGAAAAAAAAAAACAAAACTGTCTCAAAAAGATGAAAATATAAATTTTGACAGACAAACAAAAAATTATAATAAAAAAAAAAAAAAAAAAAAAAAGTTTTAATCATCCCAGAATACCAGTCGAATAAAAACATCATCATCTGAAAATATTTACTTTGCTTCTGGCTTTTTTTTTCTCGTATAGTACCATACCATCACGTGCATGACTTTGTTGACTATATAGCTATATAGCATGTATACCCTCGCCTCATCACTTCATTCTACTTTTTTGGCCATTCATTTCGAATGGAGGCAAGCCAATTTGATTAAAGTTTGTGAACAAAAGTTTGCTCTCCTTACAGTTACAGTGATAGTCCATAGTTGTACTTTTACTTTTGATTACACTCACGGACATCAAGTTTATGGTTGGCCCTTACAACTTACTTCTAAAAGTTAAATTTGACGCTTAATGCGATTGCTTATGTTAGTGGACATTGTTTTTTTCTTTTCGAAAATCCTCAACCCGCCCAGAAAACAAAGTTCAAAGTTTTTGTTACAGACTCCTAAAATTTTTGAGTTATTTTCATATAAGAAATGAACAATGCTGTGCAAGACTTTTGACTGATTTTTTTTATATTTTAAACGAAAAAAAAAGTTCAAAATTAAAAATCATCTGCTGCTGTTTTTTGAAAACAAAAAAAATCTAAATTCGGTAGAAAGTTTGTTTAAAATCGATTCCACATTATGTTACAATTTTTAAGTCCTTGCTCGATTTGGAAGTTATTTCAAAATTGAAATTAATTGTAAGATTTTTCGAAAAGAATTGCAAATTAGTTTGAAATGAATTGCAAATAAGTTTAAAATCGGTTTTAATTAAATTTTAAATCGATTAAAAATCAGAGCTACATATTAGTTTGAAGTAATTTGAATATAGGTTAACAATTGGTTGGAAATCAGTTTAAAATCAATTGCAAATTAGTTACAACTAATGTGCGAGACATGAAAGATTGCACTGCCATCTATAGTATTGAGATATTTTTTTTTTTCTAGATTTTGAAAAATGTTCACAGCATTGTAGGTATGCACCCCCATATCCCCACTATACTTACATATTTATGTTTGTTTTCTTTTGAATTTAAAACAATTTTTTGCTAAAATAATTTCCAAGTAAAAATATCCGCATTGAATTTGGATCGTCGATCGTTTGTTAATTCCCCCGAAATTCATTCCTAGGATTATTATATTTAAAAACAATTTTCGAGATTGTCACCCCTGTGGGGATAACAATTGTCAAAAGTTGACCAAAGCATATTGTATGAGGAAGTAGAGCAATTTATAATAGCAACAACAAAAAAAATTACACTGAAGATGAAAAAAAAATCAACATTAAAATTTAAAAAAAAAAAACTTTTATATGAAATTCTGATGAATATAGTCGTTTTGTTTGCACTCATATATGAGTACACAATCAGTGTCGTGTATGAGTAACTAAAAACCGCATGGCTCCTGATCATAATAGGAGCTTCGTGTTGGTGATTATTTATTTGAATGCAAAAATGCAGAAAAAAATAGCATTCAGCAGGACACTCGAAGGCCAGTAGGAAACAAAACTGAGAGATAAAAAACAGTTTAGTTTCACATGAATGCCATCACCGCATACATTTGTTGTGTCATTGCCAGGACATTTTTTTTTTAGTTCATTTTGTGTTTGTGCAGTTATTTTGTTCCATTCTACTATATATGGGCCTATCAAAGACAAATACTGAAACGTGGTAAACGGTTATACAGTTATATTTTGAATGTAGGTATATGGATATGAGGGTTTATGTTTCTGCATATACCGTTCTTGTTGCGAGTAGGAGTTAGGATATACAATTTTAAACTTATTATTTGTGTGTTGGTTTTGCATGAAACAGGAGCAGGCTTCCAAAAACAAAAAAAAAATCTAAATGAAACACACAGATTCACAAGCATCAGCTTTGGGCAGTATATTCGGTTTTTTGTTGTTACTGCTACAATGCAACCAAAGTAGGTTAATCCCAATGTTTACATCCAATACGAGTTTTGATTCGGAACACGATACTTTATGGCAAAAGGGGAACATTGAGGGGAACATTGTACATATTATTGGGTGGTCTGGTTTACTTAATGTGTATTTTGTATTGTTTTGAGCTGTTGTTGTTGTAGGTAATGGTTTCAATATAAATGTATATTTTTTCTTATTATTATTTATGAACCGAAATCATAGATATGTATATACAAAGATACTGTAATCATGTTTTCATGGTTTTGGTTTCGAGAGGCATAAGATTAATGGTCAGGATATTTAAATTTCGAAAAACAAGGCCTGCACTAAGGGTGTAAGTCAAAATTGTAAATATGTGGGTATTATGTTGTGAATTTGTCGTTAGTGAATAATAATTATTATGCACTCAATGCCACATTTCATTTGGAAGCTAGTAGCTACTGAGATTTCATATAATTTCTCATTTGTGTGTTTTGATTAAAGAATTTTAATTTACATGAAAATATAAAAAAACTGGGTACGAATTGTTGAATTTTTGTAAACCACTTTCTCGGAATGAAGTTTCAGAATTCGCTTAGTGACCTTAAGGCATTTCACGGAAATTTATAACATTTGAAATTTGTAATTTGTCGAACAATTGTTCAATTATTATATTTCCAAAAATCTGAATTGACCCCAGATTATTTCTTTGATGATTTTATTTTCCAGTTAATTTTCAACCGATTTTTATAAAAAAATTTAATTTTTTTTAAAGTGAATGTATAACATTACAGAGCTCTTTTGAAAACAAAAATTATAATTAGTTAATAGTATAAGTCTAAAGGACGTCTCAAAAGTCGAGTTCCAAACTAGAAAAGATAGAAGTCTTGGTCATGACCACTTATAGAATACAATAACTTGTTAATGCCAGTTTTTGACTTATTATACTTTTTTTTTAATTTCGAAAAAAACTCGACTCTGAACTAGTATTTTGCACCCTCCCTCCATATTTGATTTTTGTTCTTATTTTTAATTGCTTTCTCCATTGTCTGAAGTTTTTGTAAAGTGCACTTTTTAACTTCAATTTAAGATCAGCATTCTATAAAAATAATTGTTAGGCTAGAATCTGGTTTATCTGTTCAAAACACACAAGAAATTACAATTTGAAATCCACCAAATAGGGTTTTCTTAAGAGAAGAAAATAAACAAAAATACATAAAACGTTTTGGTTTAAAATAACTGATTTTTTTTTGTTGTTTGGACAAAGACAAATTGACATAAAATTGTTAAAAATAGAATTTCTACATAATTGACTGATAGATTTTAATAATATTTTTTAGAATCAGTCTATATTCAAAAACGCTTTCATAAAATTGGATTAATCAAAATTAGCGCACAAAATTGTAAGTTAGGTATTTACCTTAGAACCTACAAACTCAATCTAGAAATCCGCATCAGAGGCATATTTATTATTTATAGTCCGTACCCTTGAGTCCGTGTTACACTTCATTTATGGTTCTTAAAAAACTTTTGAAACAGTTTTTTATGCATTTCTTATTCAATTTTGAATAGCTTAGTAATAGCCCAATAGCTAGTTGTTCAAACAAAATTTTGCGAGTTCAATCCCTTTTTTAGTTGTGACGCTATTATTCTCCTAAATGTGTCACATAAAAAGATATAATTAAATTTGTTATTGAATCTGCTAAGCTAATTGAAATTAATTTAACACTATTTCTTTCCTTTTTTTTAATAAATTTTATTTAAATGTTACTATTTTCGAAAATTCCACATAAATTTCAAAAACAGCGCAACACATTTTTAATTAAATATATAAATTTGATTTTACAAAATCAGCTCAAGCAATAAAATTAATTTTCATAATGGAAAAGTCAAGAAATGTTTCAAAATCATTTAACCTCGTTCACATCATCAATAAATCTTTCATTTTGAACAAATTTTTTTTTTTTTTTTAATATTCTTCGAATATTTTACCTTCGGTGTGGACAAATCTTTAATTGGTTTTTGAAATCGTTCTAAATTGTTTTTGATATATGATTCAGAAGCCGCTATTCGTTTTGCCTAGACACAGATATTGCAGTGTTATTAAAAACTGAGGAAAAAGCCCCTTGGTGTCATAAAATAATATATTTATTTAGTAAAAGGGCGAAACAATATGTTCACCACCATTACATATGTCGAGAGTAAAAAAAAAACATTTTAAGTTATCTAATGATTTTCAAATATTTATGTTAATTCTCTTAAACTAAATTTATTGTTTAAAAATCATTTTTTGAAAACTTACAACAATATATAGCTACTTAATAAATGTTTGACTTGGCTAAAGTAAACAGTTTCTATTAGTCAAGATTTTATATTGAATGTTACAGCACACCCTCTAAACGTCAACAGCTAATCCCTATGAGTGTACTTTTGATTTTTAATTATTGTTCTGCTCCACTCACAGTTAATCCAGATGTTATTCCAGCTGGAAATCTATCAATCGATAAACCATCGGTCGAATGTCTCAGTCATGTCAGATGCAGCAAGTTTCCCGCTGACAATGCACACACTCGGCAACTATTTGTACACCAGGACTTGAAGAGGTTTTCCTGATGTTCCTGCAGCATCTGGCTATTTGAAAAATCCCATTTTCCAAGAGTATTCGAGTGTGCTATACTCGTACAGCTATAATGCTACTTGCTGTCGGCAATTAAGTATTTTTATTTCGAAATTCTATGAACCTATAGATCTCAGCTGGGGTGGTATGTGGTATGTTGTGTTGAAGAATGAGAGCTCTAAGCAGCAAGCGCATGTGATCAATGACCAGGTAAATAAACATCTACTATAAAATGTTTGTTGATGGAAATGTTCATTAAGAAATAAAAAAAAAAAACAAAAACAAAAAACAATTTATTCCCTGAATTAACTACGTGAATTTGGTGTTTTTGTTCACTTCTCCGAATGCCGAAGGACTGCTGTAAGGGTGAGAAGGTGGTATTTTATATATTTTTAGATATTATTTTTCAAGGAAATGTAGCAAATGCACTTTATCTAGATACGGAAGAAAAGGTGTATCACACAACTATAAGGGCATTTCTAGATAATGAGTTTTTAATGGAAGAACAGCGCAAGATTTAAGTTCGATCAGATATAAATGAATTATTGTATAAACGTACTACTTTGTTGTTTTAGAGTGAAAAATGAATGAAGTGAATATTTTTATACAATCGAACCGAGGATTGTTTGGAATAATCTACAAAATTTTATGCGGGAACATGCACGAAAGCAATTTGTTTTAGAATAATTGAGGAACCAACAAAAAAAAATGAAAGGGGAGCCAATTTCAATCGCGGAAATTGGATCAGAAATTAAAATAGCTTTTATACACAAAGAATATTGGTTGTGAATATTTACGATACATTTATAATTCACAATGTAATATTTTAGTTATAAGTTTGTTTTATTTTCAGCTTTTTTTTGTGAACTATGGACGAGTAATGTTCTGGGAATTGTTTTTGCTTCCCCAGCAATGCAGTGGTTCATTACTTGGTAATATACGCCACAAATACAACCTTTGATAATTTAAATGTTGACGGCCAAAAAATAGTCTCTGGTGTAAACGAAAATATAGTTACTTTATTTATCTATTTTAAAACCAATAGACAGAAAAAGTGATGTTCCATGCAATGCGAATTTATACCCTTTGAATTTTATTATTGGGATTGGTTTAGCTATTCCTGAGTGTAGAGGAAATTGTCACGGTACTAAATTTTGTGCGCTGGTCGCTTTTGAAAAGAGTTTTAATTTAATCAATTTGAATGTATATCCCGAGAATGACTTTAGAGCACAAAAAGGTGTTTTTTTTTTTTTGGCAAAACAATTCGCAGTAAGGTACACAGAGAAAGCTACCACTGAAAATAGAAATGGACCACTTAAAAACAATAAGATTTCGTTATGGTTTTTATCAAAAAGAAATCTTCTTAATTTAAGTAGAAAAACCTTATTAGAAAAAAAAAAATTAAAAAAAGGTTATGATTTTTGCAAAGATTTTTGCTTTAAATGATTACACTGGTCTGCAAAAATAAAGGTTTTTTGTCTTTTATATAATTTTTTGAAATTATGTAAGATTACACTTTTTTTAATCTAAATCTGGTTTCAAAAAATTCAATCACGTACATTTTTCTTTAATTGATTTTTATAATAATCTGATTGTTTTGTAGAAAAGAGCTTCGGTTGACCTGGTATAAATTCAAAACTATTGAGCCGATTCGGCTGAAATTTGAAGGACTAGCATAAGCTATGACCTGAAACAAAATTTGTTTTTATTCATCAATGTATAGTCACATTTTAAAAATCACCATAAATTTCAAAATTCCGTAGTTTTTGGTGTTTACACTGCAAAAAAGAAACTCTAATTTAGAGGATAGTATCGAATTTCTATACTCTTGTTACTGGCCAAGTTAGTTATTCTTTAAAAAAAAATTATTTTTATGGATTTTTTCAGAATTCGTACAAAAAATTGGTCAAAATATAAATTTGGTAAATTTGTCTACATTGGATCTACAGTTTAATTGAAAAATTAAAAAAAAGTGCAAGTTTTTCAATGATTTCTCTGCTCTGCTGGGATGCTTCCCAAAAAACATATAAAGTTAGCCATTGAAAATTATTACTTCAGAACTGTCCACCTCTAAAAATGCTGAAGGGAGTATTTTGGACAAATCATAAATTTCACTTTGCAAAAATTTTAAAATGATTTAGACACACCACATCCCATTATTAGTTTTGTAATAAAGTATTAACCAGCAAAGCAATTCGACGTTAAATGCACCAAAAAAACGGGTTTTTCACATGTTCATATTAGCATATCTCGAAAACGTGATGTACTGGGGTAGTTTTACCTTTACGTTGCATACCAGTGTTATCAGTTGACTCTTGAATGCAAAAAAAAAACTTTATCTTATATTTGGAGAAGCTTTTATAAAATGAAAATTAATGGCTTTTAAAAATTATCTATAAAAATTGAAGTAATGCAAGGAATGTTAACAAATAATTATGTTGAAAGTTATGAATTTCACGCGGTCATGTCACTTTTGCATGAAAATTCAACTGTCACTTAATTTGTTTGACTGGATTTAAAACAACAACAAAAAAATTATCTCACCAAAAGTTTTTCGTGCACTTCAATAGAGTAGGTAATTGAATTAAAATGGTAAAAAAAAACTCAAAATATCTATTTCATTTATTAAGTTGCGCTACAACAGTCAAAAGTCCTTCAGTAGGATATATCTATGTGTAAATGTATGCATATGATTTTCTGCCAAAGAACTTTTGCCCAACCATTTCCATTTTTTTGTTTTTTCCTCGAATTTAAAATTTATATTTAATCTACATAAATGCGCTTTGACATGCAAATATTTCCATATAGACAACGCTAGATAAAATGGCAAAATATAAAATGCATTTCAAATGAGCAAAAAACTATTTCATCATTATCATGTATATGAGTAAGTACCTACTAATACCAACTCAAAGTATTGTAGAATGAATTTTGAATTTCATTAAAAGTAGTTTTAGTTTTTTTGGTTGTAGCGTGTTTTATGCCATTATTTTAAATAATACAAAAATCCTTTAGCATATTGTTTTCTGCACCAGGATTGGGTGTTTTATTTTCTGTCAATTAAAAAAAAAAAAAAAAAGTAAACCAAACCAAATGAAAAATTACGATGCTTGAATAATGATATCTAATTAAATAGAATTAGGGTAACTTTTTGGAATGATTTTCGGTTTTAACTTGTACATTTATAATTTGCATGCGGCATTTCTCGTTTTCTACAGAGACTCGGATAGTTGAAAGGTAATCCTGAATTCCGACGAACGACAGTTTATTTCCAAGAAAGTAGGCATAATGTACCTTTTCTTGCCATATAATTGAATGTAAATTTATGTCAATGGAAATTCTCTTACTCTTTTCATGGATTTGTATGTCAGAGTGTGAGTTCAGTCGAAAAACTCGGTTGGAAAATACATTAAGAAGAAAGTTCCTTATAAATAATGGAACCAGCATTGCAAACTATACATATACAAAAGCCTATACTGGCTTCCCAGTTAGGTTTACAAACAGTTGATGAAGTTGATCTGAAAAACAAATTTGAATTCTATTTTAAAATCAATTTAGGCAAATTTTGCATTTGTAAGAGTGTAAATTTTATTCAATTTCTATACCTATTGTGAATTTTCAAACAGGAATTTCAATTGCTTTCGCTTCGTTGTGATTTTATGTGCCGTTCTTTTGTATTATCGACAAACCTCAACTGATTTCTAAAATTTGATGTAGAAACAAAAATTTAATTTGTAAAATTTGTATAACTTGGTTATTTTGAATTTATAAAACTCATTGAACGCAAAATTAAATTGGCTTTCAAACATGTATAATCAAAAATTGATAGTGATGTGAAATAAGTTGAGATCCAAATTCTTCGTTGAAGTTGGAAAATCAGCAAAAAAAATCGCAATTGGTTGGTTTCTCACCGGTTTGAAAAACCGGTGTTGTGTCTGTAAATCCAGATTTTGGGGTGTTTTGAAAAAAATCATTTCGATTTAATACCTTCACAAGACCTAAAAAATTGCTAAGTCCCAAGACAAGCATATTTAATTTTTTTTTTTGCCACACATTTTCCACTGTTGCTTGACACCATTTGCTAGAAAAAGCACTCAAAATCACAAAACTTCAAGACTAAAAAATCACGTAATAAATTTTTCGACTTAAAAGGGTTTTTTTTTCTGCGGCGGTGACTTGGGGACACCCTGTCATATTAAGTTTCTCACCTATTCTTCTTAGCCGATGTATTTTGTTGCGAAAGCAGCGCCTCAAAAAAATTGTGAGATACTTCTCCTTTAAGTTCGAGTTATTGCATTACAAAAGTTACGTTTTAAAAAAGTTCGAGGTAGAATTTGAAAAATTGTCACCATTTTGAAATTTGATTTTCATTTGCATTTTCGCTTCAATTTTAATTTTAATTTTAAATACTAAAACTTTTTTAATACCCTAAGTTTTGAGCTTGACGTAATCACTGTTATTTTATGAAAATTTATTAATATTTCTCAAAAAAAACATTTCCTATCTTTCTGTTCCCGTCAAATACTACAATACAACTCCAATAGAAAAGGTCATAACCCTTTACAGACACATAAATAAATAAAAAAATTGTTATTATTATTAATGTCATTAACGTAAATCAAAAATCCTTTTGTCAAACTCTGCCAAACTATATTTCCCTTTTATACCTTTTTCAACTTTTCCAATTCAATCCCTGTTTACAATTTATGACTTTTTATCAGACAAACAAAAAATAATTCCCAATTCAATAGCTTTTGGCAGCTCAACTTGTGATGTAACTTCACAAGCAGAATACTTTTTCTTTTATTTTTGTTTTTTTTTTTTTTTTGTAGAACCTCCAATACAAAAGTTTGTAGACATTTGAAATGGAAAGAAAATAAAAATAAAAAACCCAACCCATTGGCCAAAAGAAGCAGACCAAACTCAGAGAAGTAAACAAAAAAACAACAAAAAAAAGTAATAGGAATAACATTCGTTCACCCTAGTTTACACCACAAAACATCCTTGGAAATTATATGTGTTTGTCTATACTTGTGTATAAAAAAAAATATTAAGGTTAGCACCTTTTGAGGCCGTTTATTACTCCCTTGTAATCGTCCAACAATGACCAATTCAGTGTTCAACATGAACGTAAATTTTCACCCAAAATGGAATTTTACAACGAGTAAAATCTTTTGACAATAAAAATAAAAGAGACAAACAAAGAAAAATAACGAGAACACCGACCAAACAGGTCGCCAACAAATCTTCTTCTTCTTCTTCAAAAAAAAAAAACATTAGCTAGGGCACTTTGAAGGAATATCTTTTCTTGTTAGCTTAGCCACCCTCTCACCATCTATGTTTCATTGTTTGGGAAACCCAACACCGTAAAACTATTGACAATCCAGGTAGAAAGACAACAGCGGCAGTAACAAAATGACAAAACAAAAAAAAAGTAGAAATAAAAGGATTTCCGCTCAGATTGTGGCTTAAGGACTCACCTTCACCTTAATTACGATAGACTCTTGTTCATGAATGATGTTATTTTTTGTACCTCCTCCCGCTCCTATCTATATGTGGAATTGTATGAGCCCATATCCTTTTGTTTTTATCCACGTTTCATTGTGTTTTGTTTGAATTTTTCAAGGCTCTTTCTATAAGTCTCAACCAGACCAATACGTGGAAGTCAATCTTCATCTTCTCTTCAATGACAATATGTAGTTTTTTTTTGTCGTTCCTGTGTACTGATTTAGAGCAATAAGTTGACATTGTGGAAAAGGATAATGGTTTTTAGCTGGTAGCTCTAGCTCCCATAAGTAGTGCAAAGTCGCAAAAAAAACACCATACTTTACAAGGAAAAAAATGTACTATAGGGTGCTAAATGTTTTGTTAAATAAAATTTATGGAAATATCAGAATATTAGGATGGTCCTTATTAGAAATAATTTGACTCAAAATTATTAATCACATTTTTAATGACAGCCAAACGCGATAACTACTGTATTATAGGCATCTACTACCACGATCTACTGAGATTCAACCATCACTCAAAAGAAGTTCTGAAGGAAGCTAATTTGGCATTTTATCGCGCAGCTATTGATGAAAAGAAGAACCGGAATGAGCGGGGAAACTTAACTCTTAGACTGGTATTCATTAAGAAGTCCTAAGTTATGAGCGCTCATATAGGAGTTTTCGGAGTCAACGCTGTAAACTTTAAGAGTGGTCGAGACCACTCATAAGTCACTATTAGTCCTTGGTGAATAGGTTTATGAGCACTCGATGAATACAGGCCTAAATATATTATTCATCAGGTACAGTTTTCGGGTGTAGAAACAGCTATGAGGGAGCTATTTGACACGAAAATGAATCTGCATCGGATTTTTCTTCGACAGACAGCAGCAGGAACGCAACAGAAACCAGCGACTCTACAAAAAAAAGCAAAAATCATTCTTCAAAAAACTTTTCGGAAGCATCGCCATCCACCTCAACGAGTTGATGAGAAGTATGCCCATTCAAAAAAGGCATCCTTTAACTTAGATGAAAAAGTAAACTTCTTCACTGACCCAGGGTCTTTCCACTATCATGACTTAGCGTCACCACGATCCATCTTTGAAATACATCTTAACAACCAGGAAGGAAAACCATACATTTTTGATTCTCCAAATCAACTCTAAGGGATCGAAATTAGTTAGTTTTAGAACACCGTGAAGAGGAGTAAATAATACAAGTTCGAGGAACACTACGATTAATCGACTTTATATATTATAGCTACCAGTCAAAAATGAATTCAAATACAAATAGTTGGGAATATAGTTCAATCAACTATTTCGCTTTAACCAAAAGGTAGCAGATTTGCATAGAAATGCGAACTTTGCCATCCAATGCATCCATCCACTGATGGAGAAATGGAATGGACCCACCCAAAAGGCTAATCTGATACCTTATAAGCTGCTTACAATTTCTATCTGGTACACGGTAGTGAAAATATACATGAACAAGCTAGCAATCTTATTGTTAGAAAGGAAGGTCATACGAATCTGGACAAACACGCACTTTTACGAAATTAGCACGTACAATTAGACCAACCACTTGAATTTTCTGATAGTAAGTGTCTTATGACAGACATCCCAAACCATCAATTACTATTTTACGCGTCTACTACTCCCAACAATGTGAACCAGGACTGAACAACACAAAAATTAATTACCTACATAATAAGCTTTAACTTTCCAGCTTGTAAATATTTGAATTTAATTTCCAATTTAATTTAAAACAACATACAAGCTTTAATAGATGTTTATCACCAGCTACAGAGTTATGCCAAAGACTTTCTAGAATTTATTAAAAAAACTAAAATTAATAATTTGTTTAAAATGAATTTATTACTTCCAGATGTTTTAATCTAATTTTTTTATTGAAACATTACAAAAAAAAATACAAGAAAAATCTCGTAAAACACTGTCCAACCTTTAATTTTCAAACCCACGCAGAAATTCCTTAAAAAAAAAAACAGAATCTAATTTTTAATGGCTGACTCTTATATTATATATGAGATCTCTGTTACATGGGAAGCTATAACCCTATAGCAATCAATATACATATCAGTGTCTAAATCAGCTTGTAATTTGATCTCATTGATCAGTCGGAAGAATGCATCATGGACATGTATATAGCATTAAGCATGCATCTAATTAGGGTATCAACTTGCTTTTCCATATGGTAATCTTCTTGAACTTTTATTAGCCATCATTTATATATTATGTAGTCTTTTATGTCGTTTCAATGTAAGCTTTGTTATTTTGTTGTTGTTGTATTTTTTATTTTATTTTAGATTCATTAGCATAATGACATGCTATACATGTTTGAGAAGATAGAAAAACACTATTTTCATCATTCAACATTGTGTGCTTGAATTCCTTCAATTTGTTTCTTAAGAATTTTTGTGGTGAATATTTTATATAGCTCCTCGATGAGGGTGTCACTATATGTACCGAAGTTTTGAAGACAAAATTCTCCAAAAGAACAAAAAAAAATTAGAAAATTCTCTCACATTTTGATAAAAATTCCAACCAAAAATAAAAATATATTCAAAGTTTTCCGTGAAAATTCTAAAAATCCTCGCTTTTAATAAAATACAGAAATATTTACACACTCGTACATCTTCCCGATGCACTTAAGGAATGTGTTTTCTTCTTCTCCCCTCCACTCCAGTCATACTCTCGTCTTCATCTAAAAATTTATCGGCATCTGGGGAATTTTCTTCTACCTTCTCAATCCTAGTGATTTTCTCATTGAATAATTTATGCTGAGTGTCTCTATGCTCGTGCACCCAACTGTTTTCTTTGCTTTAAAAAATCAATTTTTTTGATTCCCATCGCTTCCCATGGATTTACTAGACGAAAAAATGGACGTAGACGGACGGTATAACATCCCAAGGAACGCGTGCTTAGTGTGCACATGATTTACCTATGGCAAGGTAAAAAGTCATTTTCTATTTCCCCTCTAATGGAGTGCATATTTAAATGTTCTTTGCTGTCCAAGTCCCCCCATTATGTCACACATGTTTACTTTCCTATTTTTATACATATTTGGATTCCTTTTGTTTTCTATTATTTTCTTTTATTTTTTTTTTATTTTTTTTTTTTTTTTGTTGTATTTACTCATTTTTGTTTTGATGACTTTTATTGATGCTGTTTACTCTGCCGATGGCTGCCCACTCGAAATAAAAGAAACAAAAACAAATATAAATCAAAAATGTTATCCATCGGTGAGTAAGAAGTGCTGTGCCGTGCCATGCCGTTCGGTGCCGCTTGTGCGGTTCAGTTACTATGCATTGATGGGTGCTTCTGCTTATGCCTATATGGTTTAGAATAATAGGGGAGGTAGAGTTTGATCCGGACCCGGCCACCCTTTTTTTCTAGGTTACAGGAAATACACACTCGATTGGTTTTCTTTAAGAGGATGAGCTTGAGAACAACAGAAAAAGAAAACACAAAACGAAAAAAATATGCACAGCAGGCTACGTTGTATATCAACTACACTGGATTGTATAATACCCTATCGCTATCTTCGAGTGGCTCTTGGTTCTTGTATTGTTGTGTGCGGTTTTATATTGAATGAACTTTTTTTCTATCGACAGATAGCCTTAGTTCTGTCAAAAGGGAAATGTTTCTGTTTTTTTTTGTTGTTGTTAGAACAATTAAAAATAACTTTAAAGTGACAAACTAAGCTGGAAATTTACTTTAAACTTTACACTTGCAAGGTCTTACTTACAAGGTTTATATAAGCTCATCACCACTTTCATGACAAGTAGACAAGCGATCAATATTCATTTATGATAATATCGTAAAGTTAGTTTCACAAGAATTGTGTATACACAAAAATTGTGCATTTTTGTAACAAAAATACACAATAACATCTGAAGGATAACACCAAATGACATACAAATCGTATTCGTATGCCATTTGCTATTATCCAGTTTTTGGTTAAGATGGTTTTGTGCATTTTTACTACAAAAATATATATTTACATTTATCAGTTCTCTAAATCACTAAATTATTTGGCTTTTTTATATTAATTTTTTTATATTTGCATCCCATTTCTTTGATCTTTACTGTTGACATCGATATTATTGTCCCTAACGGAAAAAGAAATCATTGGACCAATTTCTCACCTATATTCTTCTGCTTATTTTAATGTTCAGAACTTAAAAAAATAACGAATATTCATACACAGGTGCATAGCGCCAAAATAGATTGAATCAAAACTGAATCTAATAGCTGTGTTTGCTGCCTCTAAGCATATTGCACATAAAATTTGGAGTGGGTGATATAACTAAACACTTATTTTTTGACAAACACACCGCTAGTATGTACATATGTGTATTCTTAAACTATTTCAAAAATAAACCTACAATTCTTTATGCTCAGGCCCATTGGCGAAGTAACGACTTAATCGTCTGACTTTCAAAGATCTTAACTGTTTGTGTTCATATAAATATTTAGATCTAACTAATGCATGCTTGGAAATTCATATGTGTTATCATGTCGATAACGTGCAGATTGCTCATAATAATCTGCTTTTCATTTGCGTGAGGACTTTCTTCTACAATTTCTGTACTATGTCTCTACTGAGCTAACCAATAAAGACTTAAAGTATACTTCGTTTCATCCAAAACAAGTGTTAGGAAAATTTCTTTACAATTAAGTGGGAACATAACATAACTAGCCTAATTGGGTTATTCAATACGCAGATAATATTACGTCCACGCAACCTTAAATATTGTTTCTTAAATATTTTAAACTCAATTACTTTTTTTAAAATTCTAATTAATTTTCTTATACACATTTCAACAAAAAATTGCAGTACATGGTTTACAGGACATTTCTTCTCAGCCTGTTTGCAGTGCCTTGCATTTTCATTTCAGTGGCAAGGTTTTGTATTTATCCTGTATTGACACTTTCTAATAAAATTTCAAGTGACTCGTAGTTTAGTGACTGAAAGATGAAGAAGAACTCCAAATTAATCTAGATTCTAGAGGACTTGCATGATTTCTATTTCTTATGGGTAAGACGGTAGCAAGATCACCTAATGTCCTAAAAACTGTTTATTTTTTTTTTATTTTTAAGTTATATTTCACAGAAATTCGAAAATCGATATCGGGTTGCCAGAAAACCTTAAATTTCATATTTGATGACTCTGGTAACCCTATAGCTTTACCTTTTAAAGATTTCAGACATGACTAGCTCACGAGCAGCCAAGATCTAGTGAATAACACTCTCAAACATTTTCGGTGTGCGTGTAGTTAGCAGAAATGGAGGGGATCCTCCTTACTTTACTCCTTTTGCCGATTTCGAACAAGAAGATGCACTTTTCGTAACAAGCAGAACATACTCTTGGAGGTTTTGTCAATTTCTCGCAAGAGGCAGTCCCTCAAAGTGGCATCAGCTGGGAATCGAAACCACACATACGACCTCCATATCTCTCACCTTTAATTGCCGATAAAAGGAAAAATCCTACTGCCAATAGATTTTTGCGATTTTTCAAATTTATGTCATAAAACTAATGGAGGCTGAGTTCAACTTTTCCTGTTATCGTCAGTTCGATGTTGTTTGTGTAATACGTGTTAGATTCTTCTGTACTGCGGATAGCTTTAAAAAAACACACCTTCCGACTCAAAGACAAAGCTTAAATTAAAATTTCGATGTGCACGTCTCAAATTTTTTTAAATATTCTTTTCAACAACATAAAATTTATTTAGAAAAAAAACAACTGGACGATAATTTTAGGTGAATTATTTCTCTAACATATAACTCTTTATAATATATTCTTAAATCTAAATAAAGAATTTTTAATAATAATAAATAATTTCTCTAATATCAATTTTTTTAAACGTCCATATCTCAAAAATTTAACTTTAACGGGTGGCAACCCTATGCCTTGATAGATATTGCTAGACAACCCATGTGCAAACTGTTTCTTTAGACCTCAACTGCTATAGCGATTAGGGTAATTGGTCCTATGGCGGGAACTAAGATTATTAGTATCGAAAATTGAATCTACTATGTTAAGCCAGTAGGAAATTTGTTGTTGTGTCATGTATAGTGTTTAGGCAGGATCAATAGTTATTGATATCAGTTATTTGACTATCGAAAAAGATCGATGTTTAGGCCGTTAAAAACTATTGTACCTACGTAAATCAAAAATTTAACAAGTCCTTTACTTATACAAATTTTATTTTTTGTTTGTATAAAATTTTACAAAAAATACTTTTCATATCCTAAATTGCCAAACAGAGTGTACTTGTTGTGCAAGATGTTTAACTTCATCTAGAATAATTCTTTTATTGCGTGCGTAGGATGCAGTAGGTGGACAGGAGCTAGAGCCAGCTGCTGCACCTACCTCCGGTTCTTCAGCAGTAGCAGCCTTGCAACTGCCAACGCTCAATAAACTGGTACTGGTAATAGTAAAATGTCCATGACTGATTGACGTCCGTGCCTGATGTGAGATACAACTTTGTTTGTATCGCATTAGCATCATCACCAACTATACTACGACTGCCAGTGTCACGTCAGTTAATCTCACAAATGAAATGCCAATGTTTTTTTTTTTTTTTATTTTTTTATTTGTTTACGTGTTTTCTTACATTTCCTACAAATTCCTAAATTTTATTTCGCAACAGACAGACCCAGCAAAAGTAGACGAGCACAAAAGACAACACATGTTCGTAGTTTCGTAAGATTGGAGCGATGCTGAGCTTCCCAAAATTAGTTCGGAAAGTCAAACAAAAACCAAGACGCAGAATGGAGGGAGGGAGATTCTCATTTTCATTGAAATTTGGTCAGGTTCTTAGATTTGTTGACTTACCTGCGTGTTTTGCTGGCGGCGGCCGATTTGTTGCTGGCTGGCCAAAGACGTTTGTTTTGATTTCCACTCAATGAAACTCAAAGAAACGAAAATAGAAAAGAAACAAAAAAAAACTATCGAAAGCCCGAAGGCGTCGAAGAAGGTCCCTTCTTCACCCTGAAGAAGGCAATCAAATGACCTCGGTCCACAATAACAAATATAAAATAAACAAAATTAAAACAGAAAAATTTAACTCTGTTTCCGGAGAGTCGCTCTTAGGAGGACACCCTCGGGATTTTTGGATTTTCGACTTTTTGGAATTTTTATTTTGGAAACACTTTTGACACTTGGCGTCAAAGACAATAGCAAGTGGAATTTTCTTTTTTTTTATTACTTTTTCCACTTTTCTTTGATTTTTGTATTCACTTAATTTGATATGGGTTGGAAAATATTTGCAAATCGATGAGGGTTTTTCGCGATTGTTTTCCCAAAGCACAACACAAATGGTTGAATTATTTTCCAAATGATTGCATTATTCACGACGGTTTATTGCACGGAATTATATTTTGAGGGAATTTTCCTGAATTAGCTTCAGTTCTTGACAAGAAGAGAAAATCTATTGTCGACGGAATCAAAAGACAAAACTTTACGCACTCGTATTTTTCCACCAGACGACGTTTGTGTCAAACAACGAACGAAACAACATGAAAATTCTTTGAACGAAAACTTGTCCGAAATGTCAGATAATTCGGAGTAAAAAAAACGAAAATGGCGGCTTTGAGGGTGACACTGAACTGAAATTTTGTGTGGTGAGTTTTGTCAGATGTGGTTAGATTAAGGAGTGTTTGCATTAATTCGTTCTTGTGGTGAGAGCACATTTAATTTGAATAAACATTGCATAGTTTTAGGATGCACATTGACTAAAAACCTTTTTTTATAAAAAAAAAAACATTGTGGAAACTAATGGAGAAATGATTTGAAAAAATTAATTAATTATACATTAATTTATAAACACAAAATAATAGAAAAATGTCCGCATCAACTTAGTTAATTCTAGGGCATCTTTTCTTCCAGTGTTCAGTGTTCCACTGTGCTTAAGGTGGTGTTTACGAAACACTTATAAACGGGTCTTTAGTTTTTTGGATCGGAATGTTATGACTTATGACTTAAGAGTAGTCGAGACCCCTCATAAGTCATTTTTATTCATTGGCCTTCTATTACACGGTGACCTGACTTGTTGTATGGGCTTATGAGCCTCTTAAGTTGTGAAGATGAATACCAGTCTATTGTTCAGTTGTAAAACTCTTGATCTACTGTTCTAGCTCGTTTGAACAATGTGCATCAAATCTATAATTCATAAACGTTGTAGTTTTCACTTCCAATTTTTAAACAAGGGACGATATTTTGCGTGTATGAAGGTGTGTGCACAGCACACTAATGTTTTTGTCTCTATTTCTTTGATTTGATAAGCAAACATTTTAGCGTTAAAAAAGATCTCATACAAATCTTTTACGATTCAAAAGTGTCAAAAATCACAAAAGTGTCAATTTATAAGTTAAAGCTTGTATAAGCTTTCTATAAAGCTTCCCTCAAGAACAATTCTCTTAAAGAAGTTACGTGATTAGTCCCCGATTTTTATTTAAATGCTTGCCCGAACCAAAAAGTCACATTGCCGTACGACAATGCGACAAGGAGTTTTATATGACGCTGTGTAAATAAATGTTGTCGTTGTCGTGTCGCACTGTCACACTTTGGTTTGGGCAAGCCTTAAGACCCTCCCAAACTAGTCGTCACACTGTCGCGTGACAGTGCCACACAAACGACAAAAAAATATATTTACACACAGTGTCATATGACCCACTCCAAACGCGACAAAGTGACAGATTGGTTTGGGGATACCTTTAATTATCACAGCCTAAGTGCTCGATGAATACCGGCCTAAATAAGGTTTTAACTCTAAATAGATAAAATTTAATTTTTAATTGGGCCTTAATACTTTTATTTTGGACCACCGTAAGGCTTTAAGATAACCGGATTACCTCTACGTCCAAAACGAAGCAAGAATGCCGTTTAAATGTTTTGGTGGTAGATAGCTCTGTTAAGTAGGGATTTCATAAGAAGGCGTTATGAGACCTTATTTCTGTGTTCGTAACAGACTATATTAAATCTCTTGAAACAGATAAGAGGCCTTCTACTTTAGCATGCAAGTCTCAATAAGACTCTTCAAACAGGATTCCTAAAGAAATTAGCTTTACTACCTAGCACACACATAATGGATGTGGTGCAGTAGCAGGATCCAAGCATTAACAATCTGCGATAATTGATGATATTTGTATTAAAAATCATCACATTTTGAAGCTTATTTGCTCTATATTTTTATAACAGACAACAGTATACCCAACAATTTTGAATTTAGGTGTCTTCATAACGTCTTGCTGCCGATTGTTAAACTTTTACAATTTCAAAAATGCAATAGTTTATAGAAGAGGAGTGGTTGAGACTCCGAAGCTCCGAAGCTCAGTAAGTGAAAGTCTAACATACTCACCTTTTTTTCTTCCAATAAAATTGAGCTGAGATAAACGCTTTGGAAGAAATTAACTATGCAACACTTATAAAAAAAAGAGCTTTTAAACCAAAAGGGTTGTTTTTTTTTAAATTCTTCAACTAAATTCTCACGAAAACATGGCTATACTCTGTCCAACAAAGATTGTCAGTATAACAAAAAAAAGTAAGACGTTTGCATCTCATTTTGGTTGCAGCGTATTACATAACTCTATGGCATGTAAAAAGCTTGAAAAAAGCTTTCCCATAACATGTGTACTGATAATCTTTGTTGGAAACAGTAAATACTGTAGTGATTCCAAGCAGGGAGGTTTCAGGGTGGCAGCATTTGCCCACCAAACATTTCTCAACTTTTCACCGGAGTCGAGTTGTTGTGAGACGTGCTATACCCACCTCGTAACGATTTTGCATTCAAAATTGAAATAAGAAAACAACACCATTAAACATGCTTCATTAAATGTTAGAAAAATAAAATCCCCGTATGAAACCAATAGAAAATGGTATAAGTTACCTAATTTGATTTTTTCTAGATGAAGCCTTCGCACCTTTCTAATTTAAACTTTGGTTTAAAGATATTTGTCTTCTTAAAATTTCCAAAACATCACCTTGATACCAACTAATATCCAGTGTGTCCGGTCATTTCCAAAATAAAAAACATTTTTCCTGTTTTGCTTTCCATCTCCAAATATTTTATTTTCACATTTTTTTTTTCTCACTGTGTAGATTCATTTTCGAACATTTTCATTTTTTGTTTCTCAATTATTTGGTTTCAATCATTTAAATTAACCTTTAAACTTTTCATTTTTTATAATATATTTGTTTTAATTTTAATTCTTTAAATTTTAACTTATAACATAGTTCTTAATCCTGTTTTTTTTTATATTTTTATTTTGCATTTGTAAATTTTTAGTTTAGGTTCACAGTTTAAATAATATTTTTTGTTTGTTTTACATTCATTTTTATGGTTTTAGCTACACGTTTCCTGGTTGCCAGCCGTTTCTTTTGTCTAATTTTTATTTATTTTTTTTGTTTTCAAAAACTTTTATCTATAGATACAATAATGATTTTCATTTTATGTTTTTTTTTTATTTTTATTCATTTTGTTCTTGTTACCTTAACACGTTATTACTTATTTAACTTAATTCTATTAACCACCATTTACCATTTAGATGTTTTAGTTTAAGATTTAAAAAATTTAATTTAAGGATGTAATACAATTGAGTATGATGTTTTACTAATATAAACAAAATAAAAAATATATTAAAAATTAAAATGAAAACATTCAGTTAATTAATTTATAAAAATAAACAAAAAAAAAAAAAAACTTACATGACAAAAAGTACATTAAATGCTACATAATTAATTTACAATCATAATTTATAATTTTATTTATTCAGTTTTTTCTTTGTTTGTTTAATTTAGTAAACTAATTCTAAATTGCTAAACGCTACGAATTCATTTATTTCAGTCTACTGCCCCTAAATTTATTTCTTTCTATTTCTGTTTTTTTTTTTTTTTTTAATTTATTGTTAAATAATAATATTTGTTTTGTTTCTTTTTATTTAAATTAACATTTTGTTTGTTTTTTTTTTTTTTTTTTGTTACTGAACACAATACGTCAAAAGCGCTGGGTACATTATTGTTTAATTAATAATTTTTTTGTGTGAGTAAATATACAAATTTTGTTTATCTACATCACTATTTACAAACTAAAAAAAAAAAAAACTATAACTATAAGAGTAGATATTTCAATATTATAATTTAAAGAAAATTATAAAATTTAATGTAAGAGCTAAGAGTTTTATGCATAAAAAAGTTTGTAGCTAACTTTATCAGTTTAATTACTAAATCCGTTCGCTATAACTACTATTGTGGTAGTTACTTGGGTTTCTTTACTCTGATTAGGGTGAAATCCATGTGAAAATTGAACGTAGATATTTTAACACTGATTTACATAAAAGAAACCAAGATTATGTTCCCAGTTGTGGGATTCTAAAAAAACCAAAGACATTGATGACTGATTCGTTCTATCTAAATGGTTGAAATGAATTCGAGATATATAATCTTTATCGATTTGAAACTTCAAATAAAACATTTCATTGAACAAACATTTCAGATAAGAATTATCAAAGTTGATTAATATTGGTAAAAATTCAACACTCAGCCGGAAGTTTGAGCTCTTCCTGCAGCATTTATACACACTTTCAAATGAGCACCTACTATTCGAACTATAAAAATACTATAGAAGTACACTGAACGCCAAACAAATAAAGTAACATCAATTACATAAATTTCAAACTCTTTAACTTGGTTATCAATACACGCGAATAATCAAATGCGTCGAAGTTGAAAATTAAAAAAAGGTCATAATAGAAATTCCGTTGCCTATTACGACTCGATTCGATATCCATAATAAAACTCTTGTTACTGGCGGCATTATTTCTTTTGGATCACAATCTTAAAACCATGCCTTAAACCCGTCACATTTGTATCCCAAAATGGATGTGATAATTTTAGATTTGAAACGATAATGACTTAAAAGTGCTTTTGCATTGCATTGCATTGTTTAGATCTTATCGGTCATAGTGGTGTTGTGTTAGCGGGTAATTGCATTAAATACAAATATTTACGCATTGCAACCTTCTTAGAAGCCATAGAGATTAATTCACTAAATTAACTGGTCACTGTGGCGTATGTGTAACTTTTTTCAACTGAACATTTTTAAGGTTTACATTTTGTTTTTATCCCTGACCAATTAATCACACAAGTTGACCTTAGTGCTTCGTTCCCTACTAACCTTCAGAATGATATATACAACATGTACATGTTGTAGCTAGTTCATTTGTATTTTAATCATTACTCGAGGTGATTAAGATTTGATGCGCATAATCATTGGTACATTTCCATTTTTTTTGGAATTTATCAGCGAATTATTTGTTCTTTTAGTATTGGGGAACGTGACTGTTGCTCAAAAGTTTCCCATTGAGGTTATTTAACCGTATTGTGTTTTTTCCAACAGAACAATTTGTTTTTACATTCACGTAATATGAAGCAAAGCGTTCGCACGCAGGAAGGCTTGTACTTTGTCGGCATATAAAATCTTATCAAGAGACCAAAGAGCTTATGCCATACAAAAAAGGAGTGATGATGAAATACTACATTTAGAGAATTATCCCTTGTCTACTTTTAATTACCAACACAAATTTTACACAGAACTGATGCACTTAAGGTAAGGTAACGTTGCAATGAATGTTTAGGACTTCACCCAGGAAATAATTTTAGCTTCAGAATCAACTAAATGTTGTCTTATCTTCCAAATATTTTAGTCTTCCACCAACTTTCCCACAACAAAAAAAAACTGAACAAAATATTAAACGCCGAAGTAAAAAAAAAAGAAAAAAAATAAACTCCAACAGATAGAATCTACAAAAGAAGACCAAAGAAGAAACTGAAATTCAAAAAGAGAAATAAAATAAATAAATAAAAATAAGTTTTTTTTATGAATTAATAAATTTTGTATTTTTTTTGTTTTATTCAATCATTTTTTGTATTTTTCTTTTTTTCTTTTAAATTAATATATTTTGGCAATTGATTAATTGCTTTTTCGATTTTCTTTTTTTTCTATTTTTTTGTTTTGTTTTATAATTTTTAATAAATTTTTCTTTCAACGTATACTTATATTGTAAATCGTATAGTATTTTTTTTTTATTTTTGCATTAATTTAATAATTCAATGACATTATTCATTTTATTTATAATTATATAATAGAAAATAAAAATAATAAACTAAAATTATAAACAAAAGGACAAACTAGAAAACAAAAAAATAATAATAATAATATTAATTAATAGTAGTTATGTTTTTAATATACAATGAAGTTTTTGTTTTTCTTGTTTTAATAGTTGAAATAATAATAATTTGTTATATAAATATAAATAATAATTATAATATATGATATAAGGAAAAAATAAACTATTTTATATTAATATAATTATATTATGTTATTTTTTTATTTATTTATTTTTTTTTTGTTTTCTTTGTATCATTTAGGATATGTATATATGTACAGCATATAAGAACCAAATTAAATAAATTTAGTATTTAAGAACAACAAAAAAATTCTCTTATATTCGTAGTTTTTTTTTGTTAATTTTACAATCAATTTTTCTCTTTTTTTTTATTATTATTTGAAGATAATACACTGCAGAGAGCTAATCTTGAACGCAGAATATAAAGACACAGTGTGTGTAAAAATTGGCATACAATTGAACGATAAATTGATTTTAGTTTGTTTTGAGAAAATCATAAAATATATGTATATATTTTTTTTATTTTATTACTTTATAACAATGAAGAAAACAAAAATAATAAGCGAGGTTTCAATTGGAATATGAATTAATTTTATGATAATGCATCAAATATAGCTATTTCTTTTCTTCGAACAGTTCGATTTTTTTTAATCGGCCATTTACACTCTGTGTTTTACTTCTTTTTTATTCCACGCAGCAGAGAGACTCTCATAATAAGGATATACATTTTTGTTTACATTAAATAAAGTCTAAGATTAAAGGAGAAAGATAAAAGAAAAAAACAAAAAAAAATAATAATAATTTAAACAAAAAAGAATTCCTCTAAAAACATACACAACTATAAATATTTGTTTTTTTTTTTCTTTTAGAAAATTATAATAATAATTATTAAACAAATAAAAAAAAAATACAACAAACATGAACAAAAAGGGAGTTTTATGTATAGGAAAATGAATTATTTATTAATAAAATTTTTTTTTTAATTTTGAGAAATGCCTCTGTTTTTCATGTAGGTTTATTCTTCGAGTTTGGTATTAGTTTATTTATTATTATTTTTTTTAAGAACTAAATTCTTCTTTTTTTCTTTCTAATTTGTTGCTATGCATTTCATTTATCTCTTTTCAGTGCTAAATCACTAATTATCTCCTCAAATTTTAATTTATTTAATTTTTTTTTTAGAAATGATTCTAATTTAGCTAAACAAATTTAATCACTTAGAAACATTTATGCGCTCTCTTATTCATTTTTTTTTTTTTGTTTTTTGTTAAATACATTCACTCTTGGTTGTCTTTACACTAGCCAAACAAAGTTTTCACACCAGTTGAACACATTTTATGATTTGTTTTTTTTTTTTATTTATTATTTTTTTTTTTCTAAAATCTTACTCTCTCTCTATTTAATTTAGTTTTTTGTTTAATCTTCAATCAAAAAGAGATTGAGACTTAAATCATTTGTTTTTTTATCTATTTTATCTATTTAAATTAAGTGTTACCTTTTGATCAGTGTTTTTTTTATTTTAATTTAATTTAATTAATGAGATATAAACAAAGAAAAAGAAAATGAGATGTTTGTTGTTGTTTTTTTTTTTTTAAGGGGCAACAAAAATAAACAAGTGAAATTTAACTAAAAATTGTTTTTAAGTTTTCAATTAAAATTACTTAAGAACTATTTTTTTTTCTTTCTTTACTTTAACTTCTTTTTTTTTCAATTAAAATTAAATATTTTGTTTAAAGTCTTATTTGTTTCTATGTAGGGCAAACTTGTTTTTTTTTTTATAATTAAATTAATATTTTTTTTATCTGGTTGTTTTTTTTGTTTTACTTTAAACTAATATTATGTACATGTAGATGCATTTTTATTTTATTTCATAGTGATTTAGTGTATTTTTTCTAGATTTAATTTATGTTTTTTTTTATAATTATTTACACCAAACCAAAGATTTTTTTGGTTCGGAAATTGAGGGTAAGATGTAAGATTTTATGGTGTATTGTTTTTTTTCTTATTCATGGGATAAAGGAAGGAAAATATGGAGGAGTAAAGGGAGAAGGTAAATATAATTTATTAAATTGTGACTACCTACAAATATAATATAATGTATAACCTAAATAATTTATTTAGTATATTTTGTTTAAACTTCAAATAGCAGATGTTTATTAGATTATTTTTTCTTGTTGTTGATGTTTTTTTAATTTTCTTTTTCTCTCTCATATTGTTGATGTGGATTGGCAATGATTAGAAATTCACATAAGCAGCAAGCACAATAGTGTTCGTTGTATGTATGTGTATTAACATGCCAAAGGTTTTCTTTTTCAGTTGTTGTTGTTGTTGTTGTTGTTAAAGAAGAACGTCTTTGATGTAACTATTTTATTAATTTTAATTTTTTGTTTTTGTTGTTTATTATTTATAAGTTACGACGATGTTTTTTTATTTGAGTCTTGCTGCTGATCGTTATAAGTTAAATTACTAACATTTTCAATGGCATTCACCCATTGAAGAGAAAAACCTTCGGGGTCGTCAAGATAGTAGGTTCGATCAGGCTAGAATAGAATAGAAAATAATCATTAGTTTAATTTATTAAAATATAAAATCAGATAATATCAATATTTTGGTGTTTTTAGATTCGATACAAGGACAAGCCATAGAGAATTTATACTCTGCTTTGAACTTAATATTTGACTTAAATTGACCTCAATTAAAAGCGAAAAAATTTCTTACTATTTCGCATTAAACAACAACTTTCTAAGAAGTTAAACAAGCAACAACATACAATTATCTTTCTAGTATAAACTGATTTGTACAAGATGTGACACCTTACGAATGTAGTGATAAATTTTATCTCAAACGGAGAGAGAAAAAGAGGGAGAGCGAAGAGTTATACACTAATAAAGAATCGTTTTGATGTAAGAAACACAGTAGTAGAATTTTTCAAGGGAATTGAGCAAACTTTTGAAATCCAGGTAGCTGCAAAAGGCAATAAACACTATCCCCACAAAGTTTAATTGATCCCATGACCTGACTGTATGTGCCTTGTGACCTAAAAAAGGTATAAAAAGAGGCAAACAAAACTCTCGTTGTTTTTTTTTTACAAAACAAATAAACTATCAAATATACACGTGAGTGGTTTATTAGTTCATTCAACCTTCGCAATAACATTGTTGATTTTTTTTCCCACACACATGCTTATAGTAGTTTTGTGGCATAATTTCAATTTTACCCTCATTGTATCGTAACCACTTGGAATACTTTTGTTTTGTTTCTTTTATTATTTTGTTTTACGACACTAGCGCGTGTAAGTACTGACTGTTTTTTTTTTTTTTTTTCATTTATATTTTCTTTCATAGTATATTTTTTTATATAGTTTTTCCTTACAATTTGTTGTTGTTTTGGATTCATTTTAGTAGTGACGATGAGAGAAGTGTTTGCAATAATAAACACTTGCGGTTGTCACTATCATTTCTCATTAAAATTTAAAACTATATGCAATTTCTTGAATCACCATTCACCACCATCATCATCATCAGAGGCTCATCATCATCGGCGACAAGGTGAAATTTAATACAACACGAGGCTAAAAATTGTTCTTGCAGTTTAATTTTTTTTTTTGTATTTATAGAAAATACTTGTTTTTAGCAGATGGTTGGTTGGTTAGTTGATTTGTTTCTAGTATTTGTTGTTCAGAGTAGTGACAATACATATTGTTTGTTTTTCTTAAATTCAATTAACAAGGTTGTTGTTGGAAAGTGTAAACTTTTGCCCAAGTCGATCTTTTTTTTAAAAACCAGTTTTTTCTAAACCAGTTCCGTCATACTGTTATTATAATATCTTTGAAATGGTTGATATTTTGCAATAGGATATTTAACCAAGTAAAAATAAACGTCAAAAGCGTTTACAGAAATTGTTTTAAATATTTATTTAAAAGCATTTTATTAATTTAATAAAACAAATTATTAAATACCAGCTTTTATGCATATATGTACTTTGTAATTTTGCAGCTGTCAGTTTCAACAGTTGACTTTGACAAAATAAAATTCTTTAACCATTTTTAAGACAAGTAGTTATATCATTTTGCACTTGGAAATTCAGGCATTCCAATGGAACAGGTCAAATCTCTTCTTTTTGAAAGGGTTTTTTGTTCAGACTTTGTTCTATAAACAGATATTTTTGATAACAAGTGGATAATGAATCCAGTTTGGCATCGGTATCAGTGCATATTTCAACTTAAGTAAAAGTCTTCAGTGGAAAAATCCAAAATGGATCTAAAATCTTGTTATTGTCAACGAAACAGTTTCAGAAGACTTCTGAATACTTAAGCTTCTGAAATTCACAACAAATACATACTACGACATTTGTCCAATTTTGAATTTTTATCATTTGGTTTGCAAAAATCATTCAGGTGCCGCATAATTGCTGACTAAAAAGTACCTTTAGCTGAGCGCATTAAGTTATTTAAAATTGTTTGTATTAAAAAAAAAGTAACAAATTCAAATGACATTTCTTTACCTTCTTTTTGCATGCATCATTTTGGCTTGCAACCAAGACGAGAGGGAGAGTTAAGTTAAATGCATTCCTCTACTTTTATCTTTCTATTTTCTGCCGCCAACCATATGATCTTGCAATTATCAGGTTGAATTCTATTCTAGTCAACGTCAAGTCAAGTCAAATCGAGAGTCGAGTCGACGAACAAGTTTTATGCACTCCCAGTGTCTACAACTCTTTGTGTTTGTTGTCATAGTCGTCGTCGTTGTCGGTCATAGATAGATAGATAGATGCAAATGTAAATTTAAATATAAAATCAACAAATCAAAGTAAAAACCGAACAATACACCTTTTAGTCGCGACAAATAGTTGCTGCATTGCTGCCATGTAATAATATGTAGTTGGTTGGTGTCGCCGCAATAGTTGTTGCTGCTGCTGCTGCCGCCGCCGCCGTTGTCGTCGACGTCGTCGTGCCGTCAGGTTATTTTTAACATTTTTTTTTTGTTTTATTATTATTCGTTATTTAGTTTTATTATAGATTTTTTTGCTTTTACTCATGGGATAGATGGATATTTATATATTTTTTTCTTTGTATATATGTTTCTATGTCTCGCAGATTGCAGCGCGTGCAATTTGTTTCGTATGCATGCATTAACATACTGCACTGAGACTGAGGAAGAATAGAGAAAAAAAAAACAAGCGATTATTAGGTAATAGTTCTTGAGTCTTTCCCAAGCTACACACTCGCTCTCATGACATAAACATCCCACTGATTTGCTATTGCTTGCCATTGCCACCCATCATCCCCCACATACCAACTGGTGTTATATAGCCTAGTTCAATGTCAACATGGCTACACGTGCCACACTCACTGTCGCCATTGTTGAGCTGGTTAAGTGCTTTTTCTGTCTATGTACACGCCACCACTGAGGATAGATAGATATGAGTGTGCTGATGGATATAGATAAATTGTTGTTAGTGCGGGCCCCCAAGAGGGTTGTTGAAGGTGGATATAATATTATACTACATGCATATATGTATCATGGCAAACGAATGTCGTCATATATACGATGATAAAGCACACACGAAAGTTTGTTCCGGTATTAAAAATATTCTCTCTTGTCTTGTGCTTTTTTTTTTTTTGTATTCTTGTGCAGATTTTATGAAACAAAAACCAACAAAAAATAATAAAACAAAAACTGAAACATGAGATAATTTGACACCATTTCTCGTGTGGTAAATATCCTGAGCAGTAGTTTCTGTTTGTTTGTAAGTCTATGGAAATAGTTTATCTACAAATGTCACTAGATCAAGAATTCGGTTCAGTGAACTTATAAATGGAAGTGAGCAAGTAGTAATGTTTTCTATTCTACACAAAATAGGAACAATTTAATTAAATTTCACACCCTCACTAGTCCAGATAATTAACTTAAAGTTGATGATCAATGAATATATATCTTGACTCAGAAGTAGAAATTCATTTCTGATTTTAAATTCGATCTCGAAAAAAAAAGAAAATAAATATAATTCCAGGGCTTACCTAACAAACACAAAACGGGAAAAAACCATCAACCACATCCACCAAACGGAACATTAAAATCATTTTGTTATTAAAATACAGTTTATATTGTTGTTTAGATGACTATCCAAATCTTGAAACATACATACATGCACATTGCGTGGGTCAGCAGCAAAAAGTGAAATGTTGATTTGCTGGTTTTTGTTTAAACTAATTTTTTTAATTTAATGGAATTTTCTTAAGATACAACAATTTCAAATTGAACTAAACAAACCAATTTAGCAGAAAAAGAATGCAATTAAATTTAGCCTTTAAACTTGATTTTCTAGGTGAGCTATAAATTTTGAATAGCAAATTCCATACATTGTGTGTTAATTGATTTTGTGAACCTTCAAGGACGACAACCAATAATGCTCGGATCATAAGAGTTCCAATTCAAACCTGAGGCCTTTTTTTATCGAATCTAAAAATTTTACTACAATAATTGTAAGAAACTTACCGTATGCACAAAGAAGATTTTAAAATTCTTCGGTTCCACTCTCAATTCTGAACTCCATGGAATTTCACCCTTTTCAATCATTTGAACTGGATCAATGTAAATCAATCGGGGTCCAGTTGTAAGCAATAACATACGACGTCTAGCAAAGAGTCCTTTTCGCTTATTGACGAAACCTTTCTTTAGGATAACTTCACCTTTGGCAAATGGATGCCATTTGTCAGACTTTTGTTGTTCGAGGCGTTTTTGTTTTTCCACATCGGACAGATCAAATATATCTAAAATTAAAAAAAAATTAAATAAATATTCTGACAATAATTTCATTATTATTGAACTTACTTTTTCTAACAGTCTTTCGCTCTATAGCTTCATAGCCTTCTAATGATGTACCCAATTCCATGCCAAGCAATCGTGTCAATTGCCGATCACCCAAGCCTGGTTCCAAATCATCTGGAACACGATATTGACTACGGAATAATTCCTCGTCCTTGGAAACACCTGGCAGATATGGCAATATCGTGGGTGGTGTTTGTTCACGAATTGTATCAAATTCAATACCATCAAAGAATGGATGTGATCGTATGCTCTCATAAAAACCAATCTTATCATGAGCGCCAAGTCTTTCATTTGGATTTAGCTGCAGCAATTTTCTGACTAGATCTTCGGCGTTTTTGTCAAAACCCTCGGGGAATTCCAAATTACAATTGAGAATTTCTTTGAATATCATAAATTCATTGTTGCCACGGAATGGTGGCAAACCAGATATCATTTGATAAATTATGCAACCCAATGCCCACAAATCGGCTGTTCGGTGGATGGGTAGACTTTGGAGCACTTCAGGTGATACATACTGGGCGGTACCGACAAAACTATTTTTTCTTCGACGAAAATTACCAGGTTGCTGGTTGTTGTCGATTGATGATGATCTTGATGCAGGTGATGATGGTGTTGATGATGTTTGTTGTTGTGTTGTAGTTGTTGTTGATGATGATGTTGATGTCACTGTTGATGTTGATAATAATGAATCATTATCCAATATCTTTGCCGAGCCAAAATCTGCAATCAATGTATGCATATTCTCATCGAGCAATATATTTTCGGGCTTCAAATCACGATGCACAATATTACGTTTGTGCATATTCTCACAGGCTAATACTAATTCGGCAGCATAATGACGCGTACAGTCCAAATCGAAGGAACCAACTTTATTTATATACGGCAGGAGATCACCATTTTTGGCAATGGTCATTACAAAGTAAAGTGAACGATTATCTTGGAACGTACACGAGAGATTCACAAAACCGGGCACATTGGTCATAACATTCATGACTTCACGTTCGCGTCTAATGTATTCTTGTTTGCGCTCACGGATTATGTGTTGTTTTTCACAGACTTTAACTAGAAAAAAAAAGAAACATGATTAGTTAGGTTTTTTCATTGCAAAATTTGGTAATGGAATTATCAATTTGTATGGATTTTCATTTAAAACAATTTTAAAAGTTTTATAAGGAAAAAGTTGAGCGCTGTGGTACTACATTCTCGAGAGATTGATGTATGGGAAGGGATGGGTGGTTATGATTGGAACTATCTAAAAATTCATGTTAAAAGATCTGAGTATTTCCCAACTATGTATGTTTTTTTTTGTACATTGATAAGGGGTTTATTTTGATTACAAAATTCCCAAAACTTGTTAAGATCAGTTTCATCTAGATTTAACTAATATAATTTCTATATTAGGTGTATGCCCTCAAAAAAAAAAATTATGTGGTTTTTTAATTGTTGATATTCTACAAGCACCGCCAACTGTTGTTATTTCTCAAATTGAATTATCTTTTTTTAAGTTGTTTTTTTGATGTTAATGTTGTTGTTATTGACGGGGAAAAAAAAAATAAAACCGACAAACATATAAATCTTTTTTTAGGAACGTCAGAGAGCTCTACGAGCAAAGTCTGATAAGAAAATGCGGCTATACGTACATATTTCTATATCAGTCTCAGTGATTATTTGGCGCCATTCAAAATGCATAGCACCTTATACAAAAAATTAACCTTGCAATCCACATTTTGATAAAGAATACATTTATGTAAATATTTTTGTGTTGAATTTGAAAAATATATACATTTAAATTTCTTAAATAATACAAGTTCGTGATCATCTTCTTTGTTTTTTTTTTTTTTTTAATTAATCGGATAATTTAAAATGCACGCTGCTTTTGTTTTTGTGTCTTTCTTGTTTTTTTTTTGTTTATTTATTTTCACTTAGTTACACATACCTACTTGTTACTTATTATATCGACAACAAGAACAAAAAAAAAAAAAAACAAAAACCTGCAACAGAGGCCGGTCCAACATTGTGGTCGCAAAGCAGAATGCTACTTAGGCAAATGAGAACGAAAAACCAAAAAGAATTGTTTTTGCGCCACTCTCGTATCTCACCTACATTACGACAATCTACTGTTGCTGTGGACACTTTTGGCAATCAAAATAAATAAAAATAAAAAAAAGTATAGGGCCCAAGTCTCAAACATTTGAGTCTACGTAATAACTTTGGTCTGCAGTATTTTAGACTCCTTCAGATATTCATAGTTTGGTTAAATACAAGCTGTTGAAAATATGCTATGAATTACAATTGATATGGCTGATTGTCTTTAAGAAATGAGACATAGTAGGTATTTGGAGCAAAATTGTTCTACCATCCGAAAAATAATTTTTTTTTTTTTTCTTTTTATGCAGAGCAGAGTAAAAACACACAAAATAAAACATTTGAGTAGGAAAGTTTTTGTTAGTTATAGTGTCAGAATTTCATAACAATTAATTTCGTTTTTTATTGCCTGCTTTCTACTTTGATTTGGTTTTCTTGATAAAATTAAATATATTAAGTTTATTTCTTATTTTATTTATTGCAAAAAATAAGACCAAAATAAATAAATATATATATTTTTTTCTTTTTGAGGGTTTTGGTTTTATGACAAAAAAAAAAACATTTCTACCTTGTTAATGACTTTGTTTGTTTTTTTTTTTTTTTTTTTTTATTTTATTTTGCTGGCGCAAGCTTCATTTATTTTTAAATCATTATTATTATATGGCCAAAATCAGAGATAATAGTGGCAAGACAAGACAGTCAAGTTGTTTGTACAAATGTGTGTGGATTGTGTGTTTCTAAATGCTTAACTGAAACCGAAAAACAACGGTATAGATATTTTCCAAGTTGCAATAAAATTTCAATTTAAAACGGTTTTATCTAGATGTGGTAGCCAAGCCTTTTGATAGAGAATAAAAGAGAGTGTGTTGTGTATAGAAAAAGAAAGAAAAACAAAAACAGGCCTCACAGAGTAAACAACTTTTCTCAGTGTCTTAAAGTCAGAGAGCCAGTCTCAGATAGAAGGTATCAAATCAAGAACCATAACAAGCCAATTTTAAATTTTTAAACCACTTGGCGCACAGCAACAACCCAACTCTTCGATGATGATGGGTGGAGTGGAGAGAATTTTAATATAAAAATAAACAACAAAACACCTAATGAGAACAACAACAAGCTCGCTATTAAAATAGCTAAAATGTTCTAGGTATAGGAATGTTTTGGAGTCTTTCATTCGTTCTGTCGTTGGATTGGTGTCGAGAAGGAAATGTAGAATTCCTGCCTGAATGCTGTTATATGAGAGTGTAAACTGATTAGGTTATATTATTATTGGTTGTACTAGCCTTGAACTTAATGCTGTCAGTGAACGAAACGAACAGTATTCAATTTCAATTTACTTCTTTTTTGTTGTTGTTGTTATTTTGCTTTTTGAAAGTAATTTATTGTAAACAACAATACTGTAGATAGGTATACTGATAAATTATTTTTTTTTTAATGTTTGCATTGATTATTGGAAAAAAAACATACTGCCAGACGTGTTATCATGATTTGTGTTTTTTGTGTGTTTGGACAAAAAGAATCTTAGAAGTATCTTTTCGCTATGGATTCATTCATAAATTTTGTATTTATTAGAATAGGTATGCTAATTTTGATATTTAACGATTCGATTCAAAAAAAGAGAAGTATTTTAAATGTTGTGTACTTTTCAAAGATTCAATGAATCAATTGAAATTTCATTGAAACTTCTTTTGATTCCGAACCTAAATCTGAAATTTCAACGAACTTGCCATACAATTTTAGATTTCGATTTCAAATGTTGAGATCTCATTGAAATAACAATAAAATTTTCATACAGATGTGAGCTTTCAAGATCTATGGTGAAAAGCTTTTTCTGATGAAATAACGAAGTCTAATAACATAATATTACATTATGTACTTATATTATAAACCTACTTTTTTACGATTTTCGACATACGAAAGTTGACAATTAGCTTAGGAAAAAAAAGCTGGTTTAAAGATTTCATCAAAAAATTTGTATTATTTGTTTATATGAGAAAAAGCTTCCTGATTCCTCTTCCTATAGTCAAAAGCTTTCATTGATTACAAAATTTGTACCATTTTTTTCAGATTAAGGAGGAAAAGCTTTATGATTATATAAATTTTTAAGAAGCTTTCATTAATAACTAAATTTGTATCATTTTGTAAAGCTAAATGAGAAAAAGCTTTTTGATTTTCTAAAAAACTAATTTTTTGCAGAATTTCTATCACTTTTGTTTTAGTTTTAAGACAAAAAGCTTTCGCAAATTTGCTAAGCTTTCATTACTCCTTATATTTGTTTATTGTTTCCGCAAATGCTATAGAGGTAGTTACCTAGTTTAAATAAATTAAAGTGGAATCACTGCTATCCAGTTAACGAACGGTGAGAAGAATAAAAAATAAAAATAAATATACATACAACCGCCAATGATGGAAAAAAACAGAGTGCTTTCTACTTCACCATTCCTATTTGTCTCTTCTTTTGCTACCGCAACAAGACACTGCTGCCGTTGCTATAGTCGCCACAAAAACAACAAAAACATAAAAACAGAAGAAGAAAAAAACAATTCAACGAAACGAACCACATTATTATAAAACCAAGAAATAACAACAACAACACATTTTATACTTTAGCTCGAAAAGAACGGCCTTGGGTGTGTGTTTTGTGCGAAATCTTACGCAAACCAGCCGCAGCTTTATAGAATAGAAATAAATATTATAACTTTGATATAGGTATACTAATAAAAAAAAATGCTTGTATGTATTTGTGTATGCCGTATATGTACTTGTACATAATATGTGGGTTTTTGCGTTCACAGCTGATTAAAATAAGATAAAATAAACCCCCGACTTTAAAAAAAAATCTTATTGTGGACTTTAATAATATTTTCGACATACTGACGCCTCAAGCAGCTAGAAGCTAGAAAGATTGTCTAATTCGGAAATTTATTTTGTGATTGGTTGGTTAAATGTAAATCAAAAATTTTACGACCTATTTTTTTTTGCTGTCGTGTCGTCTCTTCTATTTGACGACAATGTTTTGTATTTTTTGTGTGTTAAATTGAACGCAGTTATTGTTGTAATTATAAATTTAAAACACTACACAAAGAAAACAAAATGGAAAAAGAGACAAAACAGAGAGGATGATGATTAAAGTCCAATTTTTAAAGACATTCGCTAAAGCTTATATTATGGAGACGAAGTAACAGTAAAATCGAGAAAGCAAAACAAAAACAATTTTTCAACTAAGCAATTTTTAAGAAAAAAAAAAAAAAAAAAACAAAAAAAAAACTTTCAAAAATATGTATTCTGTCGTTTTTGAATGAATTAGTCTGAATTTCTGCTGCCAAACAGAGTTCCATGTTGTAGCATGTTGCGTTGCAGCATTTGAATGAAAATGCGGTTAAGCACAAGAAATTCCAGAAAAAATTCCAAACAAGTTGTTGTTCTCTGTGCTTCTACACTATAGGTACCCGTGTGTCAGAGTTTGTTGTGGAATGTGAATATACAAAATTGCATTTCGCGCGAGAGGAGCCTGTTTTGTATAGAAGATAACCACCTCTCAGGCTTCCTCCCCCCCTAACTCCCCTTTTTGCAGATTTGACAAAACAAAAAAAAAATAAGAAAATAAATGCAAAAATTATTTTGAAAGAAAGAAGATGGCAAAAAAATAAAAAGCCAACAAGCAGACAGACAGACACATGCACAACAGAAATAGGGGATAAGCAGCAAGACATAAGAAGACGTTGAAGAAAAATGTCTTATTAGGCACAAGGCCTCTTGTGTGACTGTTGCGCTGTTGCTGTTACTACTGCTGTTGCTGTTGCTGCTGCTGCTGCTACTTCTGGCCTCTTATGGAGCTGCTCCATAAGCTCCAAGTTGTTGTGGAATGTTATAGTGCTGTGCGACGAGTACCTACATTTGATATGCGTTGTCGTCGTCTTCGTAGTCGTAGTCGTCGTTATTGTCGTCTCGCAACAAATATAATAGACTTTGGTCTGTGACCTTAGTTAGCTCTCTGTGCATTTTTGTTTTGTTTTTGTATTTTATTTTGATTCTGAGCTCTGTTTGCTGCTGCTGCTGCTGCTTTGTTTGTTGTTTAGAGGCTCCATTTTATAAAGATACCTAGTCGTAGAGTGTATCTCTACTCTAGTATCTGTTTAGTTGATTCTCTGACCCTCTTCTTTGGTTGTTGTTGGTTGTTGATTGCTGTTGTTTTTATTTTTATTCGTTTTCATTGAAAAGGTTTATGTGAATTCCACTACTTGTGAGTGGGAAAAACAGGAAAAGTCTATTTTTAGCAATAGCAAGCTAGTCTGGTATAATTGCATTCCAAAGAAGTGAATCTAACGCGCGATGAGTTAGGTGTGTATTTGACCTGTGAGAGATTTGTTTTGATTTGGTAATGGAATGCGATTGATTTTGCGCAATTCGTTTCTTTGGAGCTTGTTTTAATTGGTTTTTCTCCATAAAAGAACTATAGCAATAAATTGTAAGTTATTTTGGATTTAGATCAATAAAAGAAAATAATTAATTTTGATGTAGAACGCAGGTAGGCAGGTATTGTGAAAATCTGAAATGGCTTTATAAAATTTGATTTTGGAACTTACAACCCACATCAATCTTCCAAGAGAAAACAATTCCTAACTGTTATTCTATTTTATGCTAGTAAATAACACAAGTATTGGCAAATCTTGTTAAGTCACATTCCAATTCAATAAGCTCAGACTCCTATTCCCCCTATTTTCTATTTCTCTTTTCAAAGACAAACAATAATTCCATTTCATACATTAGATAGGCACAAAAATCGTTCTTACAGATTTGCTTGCAATAGTATAGCAAGCTGCTAGCTATATTCTTGTTCATAAATCCCGACTGATTACATTCCTTACCATGACCAAAACCAAAGAAGATGAACCTTAGAAGACAAAAATACAAAAGCAACAGCAACAACAAACACACAGAACGGAAGAGAGAAAAATAAACGCGCGCGTTACAACCGACACAACAACGATATGATGCACAAATCAGGTTCCATATTGTGTAGAGTATGTAGTTTGTCTTTTATGAAGAAAAAGGTTCTTGAACTATTCTTTCCTCTGGCATGTAGCATTTTTTTGTCTTGTTGTTGTATACTTTACACACAAGTTGTTTAGATTAAACACAGGAAACTACAACAACAAAAATATTAAGTCAGAAAGAAATATTTTTCCCGCCAAATGCTTGAGTATAAATAAAGAAATAAAAAAACATAACAAAAAGGAGAGAAACCATAGAAAAATGTTGGGAAAAAATTGAAAAAGAATGTTGCATTTAATGAGTTTGGAAAAGAGAGATCACAACAAACACAACAACTCATGAAGTTGAAGAGCGTATCTTTTCGATTTGTTGCTTATTTTAAAAAGGATGAAGAAGTTAACAAGAAAAAGATCATTGGGTCTGTGTATAGAAATGTTCGTGTACAAACTTACGATGATGTTATAAATTTCTCCGGATATAATTTATATTTTGTCATCACATGATGTAGAAATAATAAGCAGAAGTGTAATTACTCGAAAAACCCAGAACTCCATGTGGATCGTATTCTTCTTTGAGGGGTCTTAATATATTTTCAATTGAATGATGTCTATACCAAATATATTCAAAAACACTCAATGCTTAAATATGATGTAAAAAATAATTCAGAACATAAAGAAATAACTGACATTTCAAATGTGGATTGTAAGAGCGTAACTTAAATAAAAATAAACACCCTTGACAATATATTTTATAATAAACTGTCACAAAATCGATATATATAAAGAAAATAAATTCATACCATATAACAGCATGAGCACAAAAAAAAAAGAGTAGGTACTAACGAAACGCCATTGCAAACTTTTTTAATAAATCTTACAAGTAGGCGTAGGAAGTAAAATAATGCAAATAAATATCCCACTTGTTTCTGGCCTGTAATGAAACCGAACAATGCCAAAACAGCCTCTGTATGAGAAAATATGAAGAAAATAAAAAAAAAGAGAATGTACTGTGTGGGTATACAATATTGATAAATGTCCAGACACCCTTATAGTTCTTCCTTTTTTTCTGACACCAAAAATTAAATTTATTCCCCACACACACACACTGCTTTTAGCCAAAACATAAATTTTTGTGAGAAAAAATAAAAACCTACACACGCGACGAAAGGAAGGTCAATGTTCGGCGTCCAATATTATACTCTCCTAAGCCCCTTGACAAAAAAATGTTTTTTTTTTTTTTTTTTTGAATAACGTTCTTTTCTACACACAAAAACATTTAATAATGGAAAGGATGTATACAACGCGTTTGAAGAGTTATTAAGAAGTTTATCCATGACTCATCGATCAGGAGTTTATTGCCCTTTCCAAAATAATAAAAAAAAAAAATGTCCAACAATGACCATATGCCGCTTGAATTTTGTTTGAAGAAGACCCAAACACAAAATAAGGACGAACTTTTTGATTAGAAAAATTAAAAACATCTGCTTAACATTATCGGCAGGTGGATTCTTCTTCTTAAAGACGAAGACTTTCATCCAGTTTTGATATTGTGTACAAGTCCAGGTGGCTAAAGTTAAGCGTGCCTCCGTTTATTGTCCTCATATCGCGCCAATTTTTTTGTTGTTTTCGTCGTCTTCCTTTAGAGCTACATATATGCACTAAGGTATCCCTCCTTTGTATTGTTGTGTCTGGCCCAAAATTTATAGAGGTTATTGACACATTGCAATTTTTGTATGTAATGCAGTCCTTTGTCCTTCAGGACGTATATTTTTTTATTTTTGACGAATTTCTTGTCGAATCGAATTACCTACACAAAACACATTCGGCAAACCTTCTAGGAAGGTGATTGGTTCGATTTATGTAGGTTTGTTTGGTAAATAACAAGTTTTTTTTTTTTTTTTTAGTTTTGTTTAAAGAAATATACCAAGACGCATAAGGACGACGACTTTGACGACAGATGTCTGTGTACTTTTATAATTGTGGGTAAGTAGTACCTACTCCATTTATGTAAGAAGACATTGGCCTGACTTTAAAGTAGGTAAGTAAAAACAAAACATTGCATCTGCCTTCGCTTTAAATGCATTTTAAGGACTAGCCATCACCTGGCAATTTAGTTTGTTTGGGTATCCTTAAAGTAGGTAGCCATTGACATCGATAAATGACGATTCAAGAAAAAAAGAGAGCATGTTTGCAGGGGATGGTGCTCTGGGAATGATGGGAAAGAGATCAGTGATTGGTAAAAATTAAGATCATTGATCCCTTATAAGAAGTCTTTGTGATCGTTAGGTGTCGTGGGATTATCTTTGTTTGTTCCTTTTTAAAAGGAACTCATGTGTTAGTTTTTTGATTTTCTTCTTCCGTGAGAGAATGATGTCAATAATCGTTACTTTATTGTCGTCCAGAATCTCAGCCATTAAAAAGCTCAACCATCAAAATGTGAGCATATCGAATCTAAATATTTATTCTAAAAGCTTTTTTGTATTTGTAAATCAAACCACACGCAAAGTGATCAAAGTTTTGTTGGAATCTAAATAGAACTTTTCAATTAGATGAACAGCGATGGAAGACCCAATGACGTGGTAAACATGTTCAATCTTGAATGTATAGTATCCCCTCCTTTTTGTCTAATTTATATCTAATGATCTGTTTAAGTTATTTTTATGTGGTTTACTCAACAGTTTATGAAGTGATCGTTCGACCATGAACTCTTCTATCATTTTATGGGCTGGTTTTACCCTTCAGCTGTTTTGATTTTTTTTCTAAGTAAGCCTTACACAATGGTCGATCTAACATGGTTCTTACAATTAAAATAGTTTATCGTCCACTTCTGTTTATTGCTTTGCTTTTCACATCTCATCAAAAAGACAAGATTATTTTTTTTTGTAGGTTCACAAAACATAAGCTAATAGCAGATGTTTTACTTAAAGTAGGTAGGATAAGGGATATTTCAAAAGGAGCACGTGTGTTTGATATTGTCTAGACGAATAGGGGACATCAGGTAGAGGTGATCTTCAGGTAAGTTACGATTTTTTTTAAGGACATAAAACATCTGCAAAAGTGAAACAATTTGAAAGAAGAATGATGTAGGTTTGTCTTAAGAAACAATATTTGTAACACTTCGTGTGCGGTATGGAACTACATGAACGACATCTTGTACATCTTGTAGTTATGATGAGTACCTATTCATGAAAGGAAGCTGCTTACCTTCTGCATGAAACTACTTCAACTGGATGATACAATTAGTTCGGATTGCCTCAAAGTATCCCAATGGACCATACCTAGCAATTTTTCTGACATTTTGAAAAGACACATATGCCAAAATGAACGCATCCAGTGAAGTTTTTTTTGTTTTTTATTTTAAGATTATTACTGTTAAAAATCAACAATTTTATCTAAGGAATTTTATCGTTTAAAAAAAAAGACCCTGTTAGAAAATCTTTTTCAAATTTGATTAACACATCATGAATTTATCAACAGCGGAAAATCTGCTCTGTCATTGTGATAGTTACATAAATATTTACACTTATTTTATTATTGTTGTTGTTTTAACCGCCTTGTTCGTACGTTCATTGGACTTTTAACAATGTATAGGTTTTCCACGTTAATACATACATACCTATATAGGCGTCAATTATTATCAAATGCTTACGCGTGTGCTTGAATAACATTTTCTTGAGAATTATCACGTATCACGAGAGATAGATACCATAGACAATAATTATTCAACAAGTTTCATCGCATAACCCTTGCTGGCTGTCTACCTTATCAGTCCAGTAGTAGAGTAATTATTATTTCAGTTCCGTAACATACATACCAGCTCTCTGAAAAAGAGTGCGGTGAGAAGGTAAAGTTTCTTTGACTTTAAAAAAAAACCCATAAGTTGTTAGAGCAAACAGCAAACCAACAAAAAAAAATGTTCAAAGAATTGATGAATGAATGAAAGATTTATGTTTTGTAGTGTTTTTTGTTGTTGTTGTCTGTTTTAACAGAAAATTATAATTTCCCACATTCTTTAGCGTGTTGAGTGATTTTGTTGTTGTTGTATTATTATTATTTTTTTTTTTATTTATTATTATCTTTATAAATGTCTGAAGGCGTTCGTTTAATTTGAAAAGCAAGTTAAATTCTTTGCGCAATGGTGTTTCTTTGTGGAGGGGTTTTATTTATTTTATCATGCCCACGCGCGCGTGTAGACAACAACTCATATTTTGTGTGTGAGAACCATAAGTCGTTTTTTTTTCTATATGGAATAGATTGCCAATGGAAAGTGAAGAACGAATTTCTAGTAATATTATAACTTTATGAACACTCACACGTGTCGATGATTAAGACAAAAAAGAAAAGAATCCAGACTGAAATATTATAAGTGGTAGTGGATCAAGTGACATTTGGTTAAACAAGAACAACAAAAAATATGATCCACACTCAAGAAAGAGCTAAACGCTAACCCAATGAATCGCTTAGCAGAGGTACAGTTTGTGCTGAGTGATCGTTTCATTCTACTCTTTTACTCTACTAGTCAATTTAATAGACAAACAAGAATCGAACCAGAACGAAGAAAGAATTTATTTCTGTCCTTCTTTTAACCATCGATCGTTTAGTAATTTACATTCCATTGATGGTAATATTCTGTTGTGTAGAGAATTCTACACGATTTTCCCATTTCTCTATGTGGACTATGACTTTTTGAGCAATGGCTACAACTCTAGAGCATGATCATTAGAAATTCCAGCAGAAATATATACACACACACACACACACATATGTACAATAAAAAAAGAGAGATTTTAGACTTTAAGCGTGACAGATAAATAAGCTTTAGTTTTATTAATAGCTCCATCATTAAATGATTTTTTGATGTTCATTCTCAATAGAATCTCAATCTACACTCTCCACTCGACTCGATTGCCGCCGAGACTGACCATCAAATAATTTTTTTTTTTTTTTTTGTTTTGTGTTTTCTATAAATAATTGATAAACATTGAAATAAAAAAGGTATATTCTGCTTCGCAAAAACTAACCACAGAAATAAATAAACAAGATTTTAAAAATACATAATAAAATATACGCGTTTGGTGTGGTGGTTTCGTTGTTGTTGTTGTTTTTATTACTGCAGTAGCAGAGCAGAGCTATCATGAGGTGTGATCGTGTTTGTTTTTTGTATTCTACGCATAAAATTCTTATGATGATCAGCTGGTGAATGCTATCTCAGTACGTCTGTCTGTCCGTCTAGAATATGTTTTTTTTCTTGTCGTCGTTTACTTTGTTGTTTTTAAAATAACCTTGTTTTTTTGTTGTTGTTGTAGTATTTAAATCAAGAAGACAAACAAAAATCTATCTTTGCATTGAATTCAGATCGAATGTCATGGATTTATCCTTCCATTGATCCACAAACAGTTTCAATAGAACATTTGTGTTAAATCAATTAAAAGTTAAACTACATTTTATCAGCATTTGAACCGGATTTCTAGTATACTTTCAAAATTGTTTTATAACCAATTTTTTATGATTTTTTTTTTTTTGTTTTTGTTAAAGAAACTTACTTGCATATTCACGTTTTGTGTGAACATCCATTGCCAAAAAGACTGTGCTAAAACTTCCCTCGCCAATAACTTTGCCAAAGACAAAGTCATTGGGGGATTTCTTTGGTGGTGTTGTTCCTGCTGTTGGTGGAGTTGATGATGATGCTGGCGATGTAGATGTATTTGTTGTTTTTATTGGTGATGATGCTGATGATGAACATGATGATAATTTATTGGAGTCTGTTGTGAGATTTGTTTTTCCATTTATTAGCTGCTGTTGTTGTTGTTGCTGCTGTTGTTGATGATTATTATGATGATGGTAATGATGATGATGTTGATGTTGTTTGCTTCTCGAACAAGTCGTTGTAGCTGTTGTTGTGTTGAGTGTTGTTGAACATGACGTTGTTCCTGGAAAAGAAATTTATATATATATAAGTTGAGTTGTTTACACGATCAAAATCACAGAAAGTGTAAATATGTAATGAGAGTGCAATATTTTTCTTATCAATTTATTAAAGCAGAAAATAAATAAGAAAGTAAATTTTGCTACTGAAATCAAAATGGAAATTTTCCAATGCGGAAAACTTTTAAATTACATTTAAATAAGCAAATTGTCTTTATCAACTTCTATTTTAGTAGTAAGTTAGTGGCTAAAAAAGCGCAAAGTTTAGATTAAGTCATCTGAACATTAATATTTATTAATATTTAGTTAAATCAAGTGAAGTAAAAAAACCGTACTTTAGTTTTGCATTAAAATAAGTATTTGCGAACACAGCCCATATGGAAGCATGAACTTTTTAACAGTAACCGCTATTCAAATATTAAAATGATTGCGTTCAGTATTAAATTGAATGCGTTCAGCTTTGAATCAAATAATAAAAATTATTGACATGAACCGCCATTCAAATATTAAAATGACTGCGTTCAGTATTCAATTGATTGGGTTCGACATTCAATGAAATAAGCAAAATGATTGTGTTCAGATTGTAAAATGATTGCGTTCAGGTAAATTACATATTATTAAAAACAAAATTAACAATTTTTTGTATGATTCATTGTTATTTGCTTGTTTTCTATTTAACTTACCATTTGAAGCTGTCACTGTTGAAGCTGCTGTCAACACTGATGGTATCCGACTTATTGTATCAATTGGCGCCGATATAGCACCACATCCACAAACACTATTTCTGTGATGTGATTGTTGTTGTTGATGATGGTCACCGCCGTATCTGCTATTATTTGTTGAATTTGATGTTGGTACAGTTGATTGAGTTGACGTAGCCATCATCAATTGTTCTTTCATTTTTTCTAATTCCGAGTAATTACTCTCACTCAACGATACGGGTGTAGATTTTTCTTTTGGCATAGCTGGCATTGTGTTACTGAGAACTTGTTGTTGACCGTTTATCTAAAAACAAATAATAAAGAAAAACAAACAAAAATTATAGTAAAAATTATATTTACAAATATCGTATATTCTATGTGAATTGTAATATTTTTTTTTTTTTTTTTTTTTGCAAGTCATTAAACTGACAACAAAAACAAAGAAATCCCAAAGAATTATCCAATGAACTCTGAGAGTAGAGTTCAAGGATGTTGATATTATTAAACCCCTGCCCTCTTATGCCTTCTCAAAACACACAAAAAACTATTAGCCTCGTATATACTACATTACACAGCACCAGTTTAAGTAACTCGGCCTCCAACTGAGAGTGCGAGAAATATAATAGGTAGTGGGTCATTAACTCCTTAACAAACACAGTTTATTGCTTACATATGTGTCTCAGTGAGATGCTGTGAGCTCTCTGTAAATCGAATACACCACAAGTGGTAATAATAGTGTAATAGGTACCTAAGTTGTATTTCAATTTTTTTTCTATATGGGATTGTTTTTTATTTTATTGTTGTTTTTTTGTTTTTCATTTTGTTTAAACAAAAACACTTCAGATTTAGAGGTAAGTAGTGTGTACATGTAAAATCAACCATTTTTAATGATTTAATGGATATAAAATGTATTATGTTGATTAAATGTGGAGCCTATCTAATGAGAAATCAAAGGGAGGAGGGGGGTTCTTCTGTATTCAATCGATCCCCTTTTATGTGTGATTAAACTCATTAGAGAGATCGATAATGAATAATCACACATAACACAAGAGTAGAGTGATCGATTTTCAATAATTGTTTTGTGTGTGGTTTACGTTTTACGTTTTAATAGATTGTTTTGTATTTTTGTTTGTTTGGTGTTTTTTTTTTTTTTTTGTTTGGATAAGGTTCAATAAACGTTTTCTCTTCTACGCCACAAGGCTTTAATTGTTAATAATTAACAACTTTTCAAGTATATCAAGTTTTGTATACCTACATTTTTTTTTTGATATTTATATTTTATTGTTTTGAGAAAATAGGTAGGTATACTCGTAGATACTAGATACACCTATGTATGTAGCTAATTATTTATCTAAGTGTGAAGTTTTGTTTTTTCTAGTTTTAATCAGTTAAAGAGGAAGATAGACAAATTAGATAGATTAATTGGTGATAAATAGATAAATTAATGTCTCGAGGAATATCAGAAAGTTAACGTTTTATAGCTAGGTAGGTGACAAAATATGATTTGATTAGAAATAACAAGACAAAAGCGGTTAATTTTGGAAAAAATAAACAAACAAAAAGACAATCATCCTATTTGATTTAACCAATAAATAATTTAATGGATTAACATAATCATTATACCTTAATCAAAAATAAATAAACACATTTTATTCCACAGCGTAATAAAATTTTAAAAAAATGATAATTCTATTTTATAGCTCTGAACGAATTCATTTTAATTGAATAAAATAAACAAGTTCAGCTTGACAGTTTTCTAATTTAAAATAAAATGAAAGAATTCAGCTTACCTACAGTAAAATGAACGAATTCCTCTTAAAATAAACTAAAGAAGTTCAAAATGAACGAATTCAGATTTAAATAAGGGAATTTAAAATACAAATAATACGAGTTCCTACAAAAAGTTTAAGGGAATTTTAAATACCTATGTAAAAAATTCAATTAAGTTTGTAGCTTAAAATTAAATGAACTAACTCAACTGAAACTTTTTTGGCATTTAAAAAAAATTGGCGAATCAAGCTTAAAAAAATAGAAAATTTAAAATAAAAAGAACGTACATATACCTATACCAAAAAAAAAATTAATCTAGGTAGGTACCTAAAACGTTTCAAAGAATCTTAAAATAAAATGAACGAATTCAGCTAAGAAGATTAAACATTAAAATTAAAGTAACGAGATACCTACTGCTAGACAATAACATTAACGGCAGAGCCGTGTCAATATAGCTAATAGGATGTCTGTTTAATAAATAAATCTAAAAAAAAAAAACTTCAAAATATTCTATACTTTGTGTTGAAATTAAATCTCAAACAAATAAAGATAAAAATCATTCTCTACCTTTGAATCATTTTAACTGCAACAAATAAATTTGATAAAAAATTACCCAAAATCATGGAAAATACCCAATCTACTTACCGACCAAAAATAAAATCATAAGATTGCTAATTCAACTAAATTAGACATTAAAGAGGAAAAAAAAAAACAATAAATTAACAATGTAATGATAACGATTTAACGTGTGGTAGGTAGGTATGATGGGTAATCTTTTTTTGTGATGTTGTATTTATGAACGTTCTAAATTTTTATTACACTTCTGCTGACAAAATCATTAAATAACCTAATAAATAATTCTACATTTTCCTTTTGATTGTTTTTTTCTTTTTTTATTTATTTTGTATTATTATAAAAGAGGGGTGATTTTGTAGACATAACATTTCACTCAACAGAACCAAGAGAAAAAGAAATAATTAAAAATAGAAAAAAAAAGAAATAAGAACAAGCAATGTCTAGACGACAATTTTTTGTTTTATTATGTCGGGATTTTGAAATATAAATAAACAAAATAATACATTTCTATTGGCCAACGCCCCCCTTTTGTTGGAGGTCGCCGTCAAAAACAATAATTTACTGTCACTTTTATGTAAGAAATTTAAGATTTCATAGCCCCCACATAGGAACGTGTCAAAAGATGAGTAGGTAGGTAAGTAGGTATACCTACTTCCTCTCCAAGTCCAGACAGTTTACGAGAACCGAAAACTAAAAAAAAAACTGTTTTCTGTTTATTTACTTTTTGAAATCTTATCTTAATTTGAAAGGCATAAATAGGTACAAACATTATGTATAAGAAATGACAGAACAGACATATCAAATTTAACGGTAGGTATACGTTCAAACAAAAAAAAAAAAAACATATTTTTTACCAGCATAATTTACGTACATTTTTTAATGACAACATTTGATGTTTCGATGATTTTTATTCATAATTTGTTTAATTAACTCAATTGAACACAAAATTGTGATAAGATTTGCTATTTTTTTTTTTTTTTTTAATATTTTCTTTTTTTTATTTTTAAACCACTTTACAAAGTTGCGCGGTAAAATCCACAAGTGTAGGAGTAGAAGCTACCTTCTTTAATTTTTTGAACACAATTTTACTCTACATATAATATATATGTATAAGTAGGTACACAATATGAGATAGTTGTATTGTAAAAGAACGAATAAAATCCCGGCAGTATGAACGAGACAGATAACGAATATAGGGATATATTTTTTTTTTCTTCTCTTCCACTCTTTGACTCGACTCTTATAAAATATATAATTTAACTAAAAAAAAAAATGAACTAAATTACTTTCGAATTAGATTTGGCTAAATAAATTGTATGTCCTTGCGAAAGGACTTGAATTTTCACACACACTTTTAATTTTCCCCTTATTTTTTTTTTTTTTTGATAGGCTATTTACACTTTTTTTTCACTTTGCATAAATATATTTTCTAATAATTTATTTAAGAATTTTTTTTCTTTTCTATGAAATTTTAACAAGGGGTTTTCAATGAGACTACATGTGTTTCAAAAGGGGGGAACTCGACTAATTCATTTTATAATTTTATTTTCCAACCATCCACTACACTAGCTCGAAATAAAAATTTTTTGTATTATATTTTATCTGTTTCATCCATGTGGATCCGTGTGAATACCTACATAATAGAATGAACTTAGCGAAAAAAGCCCCCCATTTGTGCTCATATCAAAATCAAAACTAAGAAAACCAAAAATAAGTTCACAAAAAGAGGGGATTTCGGAGCTTTTTCATTCATCATTCATTTTGTATGTGGACTTTCCAGTTTATATTTTTTTTTGTTTTAAGAGATAGAGAGTAAATATTATAGAGTATTGATTACATACATTCCACACAAAATAGAGCGCGCGAGACATAATTTTGTTGTGGAATTGAAACACAAGAAGCAAAATGAGAAAAACTACAAATTGAAAATAACATAAACATAACAGAATATAGTAACCGAAGGAGAATTCAGAGAAGGAAATAATTTGAAAGAAAATATAGAAGAAAAACAAAACAGATAGATGGAATTTTTCTTTTTTCTGATACAATAATAAAAAAAAAAATAATATGGTAAAATAAAATTTCCGCAGAATGAAGAGACAAAAAAAAATAAAAAAATAAACAATAACAACAACAATAATAATTCAAAACATTGCAAGTGAAAGGTATTTGACTGGAGTTTTTTTTTTAGTTTTTATTTAAAAAAAAAAAAAAAAAAAAAGAGTTGAGCAAATAAATAACATTTAAGGCAAATTGGAGACTGGATATTATCAAACAAACGATTTATTGCTTTAGGCTATGAGACAAAATACCTACCTATTGCAAAAATCTATGATAAATATTTTTTTTTTTGAGGAATTGTAATGCAACACACCCATTTTTGTTATTTTAAAAATCTAGGAAGAAATCTGTAATTTGTACCTGAGTAGGATTGCAAAAAATATTATCTTGATTCCATCAACGAAAAAAGAATTATTTTGCTATTTAAGGAAATGAGTGCATCCAGCGCGGAATTTCCAACTTTTAAAATCTACTAAATTATTGTTTGATAAACCAAATAAATAAATTAGAAGGTAGATTTTGAGATTTGAACAAGATTCGGCGCACATTGGAGAACATTTTAAAAATTAAAAAAGTTGTCTTTCTATTTTCAAAAACAATAATTTAATATTATTAGTTTATTCTTCTCAAAAAATACCTATTAGGTTTTCGAAATTATATTTTAGGTACTCGAAACTCTGCCATTTTAAGCTTCACACAAAATGGGGTGGACATTTCCATTCCTTCCACAAAATTAGGTTTTATAAAACAAAATAGGTTCTAAATTATATTCAAGTAACTCGAAACGCTCGTTGTTTTAAGTTCACATTGATTAGTTTAGTTAAAAAAAAAAACATCTTTGCAACACGAAACGCTGCCATTTTTTAGGCTTCATACAGAATTATTGGAAAACAAAATGAATTTTATTTTTTTTTTTATAAAATTTGTATAATTGTAAGTTTAAAAAATATTCAAATAATTTTTGTAGGTATTCATGTTAGTTTTAAAATTGAAAAAGCGTTAAGTACAGTTTGCGTTCAAAAAGGGTTGAAGCAGATGATTTGTACGATGAGTATTTATTTTTACAAATTATTTGCTTAACTTCAAATAGAAAAGCAGTTTTAGTAGATAATTTTAAAAGCATAAAAGCGCATCCCATCATAAAAATTGTTAAGCTGTTTTTTTTTGCGCCATAAAAAACGTATTTGAAGGAACATAGAAATGTCCTTTTTTTATTCATCGGTAATTGAGTGGTAGAGCGCTCACAGTTCTCAAAAAAATGTTTTTTTTTCATGAGATATAAATACAAAATAATGACTTTCAGTTCCCAGTCCCACAACCAAAAAAAACCAAAACCCTTTTAATTTATTTTCATCAAATAATATATCCTCACCTTAATCGATTTCACTTTGCGGACAACAAAATTGTTGAATTCATTCAACCAACTTTTACATTTCATTAGGAGGCTTTAAATTTAAACTCCAATTTGCAAAAAAAAAATTAAATTAAAAAATAATAGTTTTGTATTATTTTCTTTTTTTTTCGCGCACTCTGCGAGTTGCGTTTTTTTTTTATATTCCACAAAACGCTCTCTAAACTTCTTGTTTCTTCAAATACTTTTTATTTTCGATTTTAAAAAATCACTTTGTTTCTTTTTATTTTGATGAATTTTTCATAACTGCACTTTTTATAAATTTTTCAAAACACTTTTCAATTATTTTGGTTGTTTTGTTTTGAAGGGGGGCACTTGAGTGTATAACTGTTGTGTTTTTTTTTTTTTTTGTTTTCTTTTTCAATCATTTAGGATGCATAGGTAAATTCAATTATACAAAAATTATTGAATTTTTGCACAAAACCAAACCGAACTTTAATTTCCACAGAAAAAACAATTTAAAGAACTTAGAAAAAATTTATTATGTTTGAAAACTTTTGTCAAAACTAAATAAAAGTGCATCCGCTGATTATGACCGCGACGATCAAAGCCTACGAACAAACTGTGAGGAATTGAAATTTGAATTCACGTATATTTTAGTATTTTGAAAAACTCCCCATCAATTTTCTGCTCGGCTGTTGTTCCTCGTTCTTTTCGTTCGCTGTGTCCCGTTTTCAGTTGGGTATTTTTTGTTGCCTTATTTTTGTGTATGTATTTAGTGGAATGTAGAAAGAGAATTCATCCATTTGCTGCTGCTGTTTCTCTTTTTCATTGTCGCTTTGTCTTGCTTCTATCCGTTGGCACTTCTTCTCCTTCCCAGTTTATGTTCATTTTTATGGAACGATGTGGAAAATGATTTAAATCTCCATCTCCCTTTCTTTTGTGATTATATGGTATGTTTGTTTTTAAATACAAATCTTCATTTCTTTTAAACACACATTCCAGCTGAACAGTTGATTGTTTTTTTATCAATGAATTTTTTTCAAACTTTTTTATCAGCAATGAAAACTACAGAAAATAAAACCAACACCAATCTCTAAATTAATACCTACAAAAAAATGCTGAATCATTTTGTGGAACGTAACAAGAACTTGTACAGTTAAATGAATGCATTTGGGTCTTTGGGAGGGGGGGGGGGGGCTTCCTGAATAGAATATACGCGCGTAAACTTTATAAAAATTATGTATATCCATAAAATCTGTGTCACTGGATGAAAACACGCTTATTGGAAATAAATGCGTACAGTATTCTAGGCTAGGCTAACACAATCCAATCCATGCTTCATTTGTGGATTGATTTGCCTTGTTGTTTTTGTTTATGGAATGAGCGAACATTGGAGTTTGAAGGATTTCTCCTTCTGGCAAAGGCCATTGATCGAAATGTTAAATTAGCTAAGATCCATAATTCATTCATTTAAAGCATAAAATCTTCACCTCAATAAGTATCCACTGCTCTCGTCATCATCACTTCACACAAAACATTCAAGAGGGACATGGTAAAAAACAATGACCACGAAAATGAAATGAAAACAAAAACAATTACAAAACCAACCACTACAGGAAAAAAAAAAGAAAACAAAAAATAGCAAAAACCCCAAGAAAAGAGAAAGACAGAAAGTGAGAGGGCAGAGAGAAGAAGTTGATGTTGAGTTGAGATTGAGATTCAAAAACAGCAAATGAAATAAGAAAAACCCGAACAAAACAAAATGAATAATCTTCGGACTACGAATTTTGCTTTATGCTGCTGTTGCAGTTGTAGTCGTTGTCGTTTCGTTGGTTTGTTGGCTCCGTTGCATGGTTGGGTTGGCTGGTTTCATTTGTTGTTGTTTGAATATTTTCCATGTTCGATGGGGGTTTTTGTTGTTATTATTGTTTTTGTTGTACGTAGGTATGTTTTTTCCACTTTTTCTTTTGTCTTAAGTTTTTCCTATCTGTTTTTTTTTGTTGTGGAGTAGGAAAGCCACTGGTAGAGGAACTGAGGCAGGGCCGAGGGGAGCATGGAATTTGAGTAAAATACCGTTGGTTACTTGCGCGCGCTTTGCGCTTGTTGATGATGGTAGGGAGTAGCGAGTAGGGTAAATGGTACGCCTTGTTGGTGATAATCCAGTGCCAGTCATATTCTCTCCAACAGTGTCCAGTTTGCATTGCAGAGTGTCTTTTCTTCAATAGTTTGCCATTTTGTGGTGTTTACTTCTTTTTGTTGTTGTTGTTGTTGTTGTTGTGTTTATTTCTTTTGCAGATTGAGGTCGGCTGGGTGCTTGGGTGCTGCTGCTGCTGCTGGCTCTCACTGTTGAATCTCTTGAATGGTGCTTTAGATTGGGTGGGGGATATAAGTGGCGCTGCCAGAGACTTGGCTCTGGGAGTTGCACTGTTGAGTGTGGAAGTGGATTGTTGGTTGGAATTTTTGAAATTATATAATTTCATTACTGTTTATTATGATGGGAGAAAGAGTGTGTTCCTTGTGTACCTGCCACCAACCTAGGTAGAGGTGGGTAGAGTCCATACCTAAGCCATAAAAACTAGGTATACCTAGGTGGGACAGAAAGTTTTTCATATTTCAAAAAAATAGTCTACCTGTGTAGGTAAAAATATATTTTTTTTTTTACAAATTTCAGTTCACATGACACCTAAACTTCACAAAGTAGGTAGGTACCTACACCTGCTTCTGTAATTTCACCATTTCTCATTGGCAGCTTATAGCTACCTACATAGGATCGTTTTCATTAATAAAATGATTAGCGTATTAATTGTAAATTAAAAACTGTTTATCGATTACAAAACAAAAAATGTTGTTGTGGATATTTAACACAATAATTTATTGGTGATAAAAAGATAATAAATTTTTGAGCCCGCAACATTGTTTGTTTACAGAAGTATAAATCCTTTAAACACAACAAACATACCTTTTTGAAAATAACAATTAACCAATTTATAAGCCGGTGTGGTTTTGTTACTCAGGTTTAACGATCACTTTGAATGTGTACGATGCCGAAAAGGCACAAACACGACTTAAAGTAGGTAGTTGTAGGTGGGCTTACAATTTATTGAATACGAAAACTAATAAAAAGTTATTTTTTTCTTGTTTTATTCCTCATGTTGGGAATTATTTATTACAAAGAAAACTTGAAACATAAAAGAAAAAAAAAATTAATAAAAAAACATAAAAAATAAAATTAGGAGCATTGAATTAAATCTGTTCGTTTTTTGGATCTCAATAAACTGCTCTTCAGTTTTAAAGAGCGTGAGATAGAAGAATTGAGATCATGATAATAAAACAAACAGAATCAAACTAACAGATTTCTTTTTCGCTAGCGATCGACTACGCAATATCGGTACAGGGACTACTTTTGTGCATTCCCACGGACACGATATAATCGGAGGCGTTCAACATACGATTACCTTATTGTTTAATTTCTATCATTATTCGTTTTCTGTTTGAGAATCCAATATTTAGAACAAGATTTAAAATCAATTTTGAAGTGATTCCTTCAACGAAAAGGATATTAATTTTGATATATTTGAAGCATGAACAAAAACGACTAGGTACATATTCATATTTATTTTATCGTTTTCCATTTGAATCTCAAAAAAATATAGGTACTCTGTGTGAAACGACATTTGGTTATCAACAAAAAATGAACGTGTTCAGGAAAGTAGATTCATGTAAAATAGATTTGTTTGATTTGTTAAATTTCTGTTTCCAAGTAGATTTCTAGGAGATTTATATAGGTATAAGAGCAATACATCTCTGTCTCATTCTGCCTCATAGATTCTAAACGTCAAGTCGACAGTTTGGTCTAATGACGTTTATATTTTTTCATGTTACACTGTCATTGGTCCAAAGTGTTAGCTAGTTTGACAATGTGGTAAAAATCCCTATTGCACTCTGAGTTTCCTTAATTAAAATTTGACACTTGGAAATAAATCAAATGTGACGTTTTAAATGAGTGCGTCCAGCACATTTGTTTTGAAAAATTTTAGTTGTAAGAGGATTAGCATGTTATTAGTTTTAATCTAAAATTTAAGAGTATATTTTTCATTCCAACAGTGATTAGTGGAAATGTACGATTGAACTATTACGTTCATAATGTGACATATCAGGTTTCTTGATAAAAAACTTGCAACTATGATTTACTATGTATATACTCGAACTACATAATAATCTATTTGTCTACAGAATAGATTATTATACTTATTCAATTTGACCACCGGCTGCGCAGACTAATATTTTTTCATCATCTCTCTGTCAATAAATTCTTATAATCTTAACTAAATCACATACCATTAGCATATTATCCATGTTAGTTTCATTAAGATTTGTCAATTTACTGAAATTAAATTGACACTTAACTCAGTCAGTCAAAAAATTAAAAAAAAAAGAAATAAACTTTAAATGACATTAATTGATCTGACTTGTTTAACCAGCTTATAAGAAACATTATCATAGTCATATATCTTAAAAATTTAGCCTGGAAATGATAATGCTTGGGTTAAGTTATGACTTAAAGTGGTATATGTGATAAAAAATAATGACATTTTGTTTTGATTTTTGTACTTGAACTTTTGCCGGTTGTTGAACTTGAATGTTTATTCTGTTTATTAGAGCTATTGAAGCTAATTATGAAGAAATAAATTAAACTTTTATTATATGAAGAACAGTTAGGTACGGTCAAAAATTATCGCTTCTATTTATTTTAGAAATCGCAAGATAGTGAATTAACTGATTGAGGGACCTCTTTCTTGAATTTTTTAACACCGATTCTGTTTACTTTAAGTTAAACTAAACATTTCACAAGAAAGCAGGCACAGTATACAAATCTATAGTTCATCTGGACACATCTAGCTGTCTACTGATAAATCTATTTGGACCTAATCAGAGTGGTTTCCGACTTCTAGTGTATTCACAGTTCGACATATTTATTTCATTGGTTAAAAACTTCTTTTCGCAGTCTAGGTTCTTCCCTGTCAAATAAGTATCTCTTATTATGATGACCGTGAAGAAGAAGATCGATACTAAGGGCAACACAGCGACCAATTGAGTTATCAGAGGGGATGTTGTGATAAATGAGGAGAATAATAATATATAGTTGTCAAGAATCGTTTGCCATCAGGGAATTGACGATAAAATAGTTTTTGGTAGGCATAACTTCGAGTTGGTCAAGGAATATACTTCGCGGGGTACAACAACTGTTCGCTGGAAGATGCTATTGATAGTGTGTCCCTCAATTTCCCCAAGGAAAGTAACTCTTCAGTTATTTTTTTTATTTCTATAGATCAATACAATCACCTTTCATGGTCCTATGTGTTATCAAAAAACTGCGCGTTGGGCGCCAGTCCAAAAAAAAAAAAAAATCAATAGTCTTTCCTTTTAAGATAAAATCCACAAGACAGCTGACGAATTTAACTTGAAGACTTATTGCTTCAAAAACAAAAATATGACAGTTTCCCACAATATTGCCAAAAAGTCACCTGCTTATTTAAAATACTTACAAATCAATTCAACCACAAATAAATATTTTGGATTAAAATAAACCCACTAGCTCTATCTATTATGATGATATTTTATAATTTAAAACTTTAATATAAAAATTTTATGGATCAATATTAACACGCGCCGTCTATTCATGTTGCTTAACTGATTGCTTTTTTTTTTGTCTAACTTTATCAAAAAACGATCAAATAATCATATAATCCAAAATCTCTGCTTGTGTTTTAAAAATGCATTAAAAAAAAAATAACCAGCTGCTTGTTTTATGAATTTATTATATTATATGAAATTTTGCTCGTACGTATGTATCTCTTTGCATTCAGTATTTGCTTTAGAAATAAAATGCAAAAAAAAAAAAACTTAAAAACATATAACCAAAGTCAGACAGACAGACAAATTCAAATATCAAACAAGGTTGTTTGAAAGCAGCACACCAGAATCCGGCCACACGTGCGAATTCTCTCAATTCATTCACTCACTTTGTGTATTAGGTATACCTTAACGTATCTGATGCTGTAGCTTATGGCAATGGTTATGGGTAGGTATGTTTATTCTTTTTTTTTTACTAGTTTCCGTTCCCGCGGCGACAACCAGCCAACGCCTGTAGAATTCTCAGAACTCTATTTAATTTATGCATGAAATTATATTGAAGAAAACTAATATTGACGCAAAAGATCTGCGGCACGAAATCAAATATCACACAACATCATGTCGTTTAGTCCCACTTAACTGGTTAAAAGTGTAAATGCGGCTTCTCTCTTCATATGGATTGGCTCATTATCATCTTTATTGGCCCATTCCTCGATATGTATCCCATTTCCATCTGTGCCATCATCTACCTGTGCGCTGGGTAGTGCTAAGCTTCCATTGAACAAAACAAAAAAAAATTATAAAATCCAAAGCAAGTTGCTGTATCCGCAGACAGACTGACTACAATGCCCCCCTTTTTTGTTGGATACAAAATTATAAAGTATTAAATTAAGTTTAGGCAAAAGCTTGTATTTATTCTGTATGAGTAGGCAAAGTCTTAACCATTGTATGGTTTTTGTTGTAATTTTCAGTAATAGAAGACGACATCCATTAAGTGGACTCATGGAATTTCTGTCTAATGGTATGGTGTGGTGGTAATGGTTAAACTTGTCACATACCTATCAGCATATTCCCTGAGGGCTATCTAGTTTTTGGTATTTGCTTTCCAATATGGCCCACCGATATGGTCGACTATAAAATGCTCGTAGACCAACCGTCCACCACGCGCAGAGATGGAAAATACTCTTTTTCAAGCTTATGACCACTGGAATTCGAGGTCATTACGAACACCAGCAAAAACAACAACAACAATAATAATAACAACAAAAAAATTACTTAAATTAAAAATTTAAAATGCTAATGGGCCGGTCATTGTTGGTTCTTGAATGTTTTCATTGACGTAAGCGACACACAGAATCGTGGCAAGTTTGACGACCTACTCGGGTTATAATATATTGTGTGTGTACCACTGAGAAAATGCCACCGAACGTGTCGGTGTCATCGTCATCGTCATTGTATAGTAAGTTGTTATTATTGTTGTTGTTGTTTTTGTTGTTTTTATTGGTGTAACTAGTTATTGTCGTTTTCGCTGTTGAAATGTATCACTTTCAAAATTCCATCCGTAAATTTTTATTAATTGCTTATCCGGGAAAACCTGTTTGCCGGTGTTTCTATTGTACTTGTACTTGTACTTATAAGCTCTCTTGTTAGGCATTTTCTTTCATGGTGGGCGCTAGTTGTCAGAAATGTTTATTTAGCAATAAACTTCAGCTTGACATTTCTGTTTTTTGAGGATGCAAAATGCCAAATATAAAAGTTATATTAATCCACGAGATTAACTAACAAAAGACTCATTTGACATTGATGCCAAAAATAAAAGAATGAAAAGATTAGCATTTTCATTTTATCAGTTACCTTGATAAGTCAAATATGTCTGAGAGAGATAATTTTGTTCAACTCGTTTTCACAGTTTTGTACAGTTTAAAATTTCTTTTGAGCATATTCTCTCCCCAGACACAAATATGTAGTGTTGAACCGACTAAGTACTTAACTTACTAATAAATTAGACATTGGAATTTTTTTCTACTAGTTTCCTGGAATTTTGACAATTAAAAATAATTTTGACAGTTTTCCGTTGTCAAAATTAAAATTTTTAATTTTTTGCTTCTAAAACATAAATTGACATCAGAAAACCATCCAAAATGTATTATATACAAACAAAAATGAAAATAAATTTCAGACCAAGTTAAAAACGATATCAAAAATCTAATTTTATTAGGTTATGAAGCAATATTGGTTACCAATTTTGCAACATTTGCAACCTTAACATTTTATAAACTGACTTAGTATGAAATGAACAAAGTTGGCTTAGGTAGTATGCAAAATAATTTGAGTAAAAAAAACAAAAATAAATTAAAATTAAATATAATACTCCAGCCACGTGCCATTTAAAGAAAATATTTAGTTACTTTTTTTGTATTAAGTATATTTTTAACCCTAACCTTTAAGTAAAACAAAAGAAAATAAAAGACAAAACAAAAACACATTAAAAAATACTCGACATGATCAAATTTTATGTATACGACATCTTTTTCTTTTGTTTCATAAAAGTTAGTTTCGATCGTTAAATTTTATTTACACCTGTATTTGAAAACAATAAAATAGAGAGTCATTAAATTAAAGTAGTTATAGAAAATCGTTATAATGATGATACCTACCTATATTTTTGTTGTTAATGAAACATGAACATGTTTTATGAGTGTTCATAAAATCTATGAATTTACATAATTTTGAAATAACTAATACACGTGTTTGCAATAAATAAACTACTTATTATTTATAAATACTTTTTTTTTTGATGCAAGTAAGAAATTCAAACTATCAAGGGCATAGAGTATTGAGAAAAGCATTGTGATACAGAAATATTTGAAATTGAGCTTACTGCTGGTCTAAGATAAGACCACAGACCACAAAATTATTGAATTAAAAAAAAAAAAAAAAAATTTATTATAAATTTTTGCAAAATTAATTTAAATGCAAAACAGCTTTATATCTAACAAATGTAGTTTATTAAAAAACTTAATTTTTTCAAATTTATTTGAAGCCGTAAATATTCTTATGAACTAATATTTTTTGCAGATTTAATGCCCTTAGCCAATCTGGCACGATAGTTATAAGTAGCTATGGCCAAAGTAGAATTTTGCGGTGCATATAAAAGTTAAAATTCACCTTAAAGCATCCTGGTCAACGCCCAGAGTAATGGTACTTAAACAGTTAAAAAAAAAAAAATAAAAAATTATGTTATCTGCAAATATTATCCCAAAAATTGTATGGAAAAGTGTTATAAATTTGAGATTCTATTTAAAAGTTATAAATTTGAATTTTTTTTTTAAAGTAAATGATAGCTACGTGAAAAAGCTCGCCAGTGAAATAACCATCGAAAACGAAAACGAAATAACTTTCCAATATATTTTCACTATGAAATAAGTCACCAAATTCAAGATGGAAAATATGCCAAATAAAGCATTGAAAAAATCCCAACATTTTAATGAAATTGAATTCAACTGTAGTTATGTTCATTAGTAGTAGGTAATTGCTAACAGTTCTTTAGACTACCAGTACTATAAGTGAAGGCCTGCTGGCCTGACATACAAGAGACTAGATGGTATCGAAAGAATTGTCTGTATGGAATCCAAAGTAGTGTCAATAGATCCCATCACAATAAACTACTTGGTGAACACCTTATATGGATTCCTACTTTAAACAAAGTAAAGGCTTCTAAAGAATGGGTAATCTGGCCTCTCTTCATTAAAGGAAGGGCTCCTGCTGCTTAACTCAAAAACATCTTGTAGTGAAAATGGTATTAATTTTATCATTTTACAGCTGCACTGATCAGGAAACGATCCTCAGTTGGTTATTGCTGTAAGAACTGTAACATTCATCGTTAAATTTTCATTGGACCGAACCTTACTGGAAGAATTTTTCTATCAAAGCAATCCAGCAAGTTTTATAAAGAGATTTTCCATAGTTCTTCCTTAAATGCCTTCCAAGCCCGAAGAGAAAACGGTTGGCAAGAATGATTCTTCATTTGAATCCGGCAATGAGGTTGTTTTGACACGTTATAGTGGTGCGGAACCCTGATAAAAAGTTCTCTGACTTCTATTACTACGAAGTAGTCAGAGACTTTTTGACGTTTTGTACCAGTCGATAGGGTTGGGTTGGGCCGCCTTTTCTCGACGACAGCTCTTCAACTGATAACTCATTCTTTGTTCTCTTGACGATTCCAATGCCGCCATCATAAATAAGGTATTCTACCCTTGGTGTTGGCTTCTGAGCTGCGTACAATTGCTTTAAGTACGTTGTTAAATAGTAGGCATGTTGTCGCATTATTTATTTACATTTACATCAAATCTACTCCGAAGATAAATCTTACGGACTAGAAACACTGCAGCACTGGTAACTAAGACCATTGGCTGATACAACACAAGACATTAATACAACCCAGAAAGAGAAATCTTAGAAAGAACAACGACAAAAAGAACAGATGACAACAGCACACAGTTGGTATTTGATGGTCCCCCATTTTCCTGCCAACAGCTTTCAATGATGCTTGATTTCAGTGATCGATCAGGAACCAATGCTTTATCAGAGACAAGGCCGTGGTCTTCATGGCGCATCAACTTAAGACTTGATACAAAAATTAGATCTCAAATTCTCCTTCGTATCAAAAAAGCTTCTTATATCTAAAAGAACCTTAAAAAAAATTCAAACGAAACAACTATTACAAGTGACATTGACCCAAAGTAAAAATCATATCTCACTCTTTCTTTCAATTTTGTATGATTTTGATATTATCACGACGCAATTTCCAAGATAAAAAAAAACTCAAAACAAAACAAAATAAATAAAACAAATTTTAGGTCATCATTCATTATTAAGTAACAAAACAAAAAAAAAAAACTAAAAGCGTCATCTTCAAGAACAAACGACATAAATAAAAAAAATATAAATAAATACATATCTTAATCAATAAATCAACTCTCTCTCTCTCTTGCAAACAAATGCGCATTTTATAAAGATTTTTGTTTTATTTCTTTTGGAGTCTTAATATATTTAATAACAGACCTAACCTTGCTTAACAATAATAGCAACAAAAAAACACACAAAACGAAACTAAAAAAAAGTCGCAATAGTGAGATAACTTCCACATCAAGTTAATTTACAAATTAACCTTGTTGGCAGACTCAAAAAGAAAAAAAAATAGAAAAAAAAACACATAGCACCGGATAATGATTTGTATACATCTGAGTAAATTTTCAGCACACCATCCACACTTCAGAGCCATACGGATACCCATACCGTACCGTTAAACTTAGATAGAAAATGACAACATTACACAAAAAAAAACAAAAAAAAACAACTTGTTTAAGTGTTAGGCAGCAAGTAGGCTTACATGAGAACACACATGTAATGCTCTACTTATTATAACATGCTCTTCAAGAGTCAATCTCGATTGATTTTGTATTTGTCTTCCTTTTCTATCTAGTCAATGTCAAATTACAACAACAAAAAAAAAAAAAAAAAACAAATATAATGCCAATTGTTCCATTTTCCAATCGAAAACTAGGCCTAGAATACTACATAATTACCAAAAGGTTACACACTACACTAGCGCCGCCACCATATAGCACCATTTACATGGCACACTCAAAAAATAATAACAAACCGAACAGCTGTCCTTGCTCGTATTGATTTTTGCTGTGTGTTTTTTTATTATTTCTTTTTCTTCTTCTTATATTTATATCTGTTTATCTGTTCAAGTGAAACATGAATAAATACAAAAACAAAAAACGAATAACAAAACTTAAAAAAAAAAAACAAAACTATTTTTAGATTGTAATCCAAATGCACCATGCACACACTTTACTATATCACACTTGCTGCTGCCTCGACTGTCATTGTAGGGCGACAGGTGTGAGTTACAATTGAATGCAACAAAACAAACAGAACCTTTCAATCGATTTCAATTTCGAAAATGAAAGGTCATCGTGAGATAATAGAAATGTAAACTACCCTAACCCTGCCCCAACTCCTACCCATATGGGGATAATTAAACACACACGAAATCAATCATCCTGGCAATATACTTGCTTACCATTCTGATAAAACGGCTTAACTTCTTCTTCATAAAGGACTCCACTGTTATCCTGTTAGATTTCACTTCTTGTAAAGGGTAGGTATTTTTTTTTTGTTGTTGCTTTACAACATCACTGTATTGTGTGTGCTAAAATGTACACACATCAAGATGGACCGTAAAGAATCAGCTTTTACTACGCGTTTCGCCGTGTAAACACACAGAGATTATAAACAATAACAATATGCACACGTAACATGGCGGAAAAATCAGTTAATGTGCGCGCTGCACACACGATTCATGAATAATTAATTAAACAGCCATAAAAACGAAAAAAATAACACGCATACGCCCGAGTGTACGAGAAGAACTTTTTTTTTATTTCACAAAAAAATGTCCCACGATATGTTTTTATTTTGTATTTGATTTGTTTATTGTGAAAACTGATAGAAAAAAAAATATATAAATTCAAGTTCAAGAGCACCAAGAGGACCGTTCGCTCGTCGTACGATTTTATTTAGAGAGCTAAATATTGCTGCAACAGAGAGTGTATCGATGTCGTAGCTAGCTAGCTGGTTGTAGTGTGAAGCTTTTTCCCATAGAACAACAATTTAAATATGAAATTGCACATTTTCCGTTCCACAACAACCCTTCAGAGCGGTGGGGTTTGTTCGGTGAGGTGGATTGTGGTGCGAACTATATCTAGCTGGTAGTCACACGAAACTACTATACCCATACCAATGCAGTTTTTGTGCAATTTGACTATAAAACCAACAACGGAAGGGTAGAAGATATTATGATGATGAACGGGAACGGATAGTTATGGTGTGCACGAAGATAGTGTAGTGCGCGCTGAAGGAGAATATAGTACGGCACGATATGAAGGTGGTGGTGGTGGTGGTGGTGAATAGTGGAAAATTCTAGAGAGAGTATTACCCATACTCTCTCTAGAATGGAACGTATAGTACTACTACGGCGGCGGACGGTGTGATGACGTATGCAATTGCATGGAGAGGGTGAATTTTTGCATTTTTGTTGCGCGCTAAGTTTGGTGTGTAAATAGTTGTTGCATTTGGGGATTGGGGTAGGTACGATGATGAGGGCAGAGCAGTGGGCTATATGGTTCAGATGGTTTGGAAGGTAGAAATTGAGAACAATCGGAAATTAAAATAGAGAAGGCAGAGGAAAGTTCATCGGTATAATAGTGGCATAGAGATGGAATTGTGTGAAGTATTGCCAGAGTAGGTACTGACGTTTGCATTCATAGGTATTGTTTTGTATGCTATCGACGTCATTTTATTTTCTGAACAAATGCAAGATGAATAATAATAGAAAACATATTCAAATTAGGAAGCATTTGTAAAAATTATAACGTTTTAAAAATAAATTGATTACGTTTTTGTACTAGAATTACGAAATGAATGACTAAACTTATGATCTTTTTTTCTTCGAGATTTACAAATTGGAAATAGACCCTTAATTGGAAGTACAATACTTGCATGTATATCAGCTAATCAACTAAAAGGTCTTTGAAATAATTTAAGGAAATAATTTTAATGATTCTCACTTCAATCTCAAGTATGGGATAAGAATACTGACGCAAGAAATGTCATATGGAATGAAATTTCAAAAAAATATGTATCTGATTGTTATTCGGATACTTTATTTGTGAATAATACTTATGTGATGAAGGATGATGTCAATTTCTTGATATAATTTGTGTATTCAACAGTTGTAATACAGAAATTAAAACAAATTGCATAAACGTATGTAATGGCATAAGTAAGGTGTGGTATTCGCCATCTTAAACGATGAGTCAAGAGAACATTTTTTGAGTGCAAGTCAGAAAAAATGTGGCTCCGAAGGATTATTAGGTTTGAGCCTTCGAAATTCAAATATTTGGTGATTAAAAATTTTGTTTAAAAGTTATGGTCTTTCCGTTATTTTTTTTAAGTTTAAAAACCTCAATCATGACGATCAATCAATTAATAGTGGGATAGCCGGTTATTGTTTTAGAAACGCCATCCTGGGAGGGCTAATTTCGTATATTTTGCCAAGCTTAGATAGAAGGTCTCAAAAACTATTATATGGCAATTGCCACCCAAAGCTATGAGTCACTTTAGTCACCTAGTTATTCTAGCAATATAGCCATATGTGTCAACAACAGCCAGAAATAACGCGAAATACTAAGAATTTCTTTAAAATAGTGAATCCTTGGGTTTCATATATTGTACCTTCTACTTAACAAAGGTACAAGTACATATAACCCATCTAATAAAACTGCTAACAAGTAGCTGCTAAAACCAATCCTAAACTTTAGTTTTCCCGTGCTCCAATTCTTCAAAAGCCAAATGAACAAATCAACTATATTGAAAAATATAATAGAAAAACCTCGAATCTACACCAGAACTACTTTGTCTTCAATACAAGTTCCAAAAGCTCCAGATCCTCTCCCCCTAATTTCAATATAACTTAATAAAGCTGGCAATACTGTTGGTGACCTCCTTTAAATCCATACACGTGCCACCATTCGCTCGATGAGGAAGAGGCACAGAAGAGAAGAGCAAAACATGGAACCTACGAGATTGTACTACAAACCTACTAACGGTAACCTACCTGCTCAGCCCAGTCATTCCCAACCACCCCCCCAACCTCCCCTTCCCAACGAAAAAAAAAACCTCCTGGTGCTGTCTTTTTGTCAGTTGTATGCTTTCATTCTGTCATTTTTGCATTTATTTTTTCTTCCTATATTTTGGCAGGACACCGACAACGACGACGAATAGCAGCAACACACAGATAAACCACCAGGACATCAGGTAGTAGTAGTGTATACGATAAATGGCTGCTAACAGAAGAGACAGAAAAAAATAACTGCTAGGTATGAGGTAGATATACAAATTCTAGAAATAACGTGCGCGCATGTCATGGGGAACCTACGAGTATAACATTTTCAGTGACGTCATAGTTTCGTAGGTAAACTAGAACGAATTTTTGGTGTACACGAGCGTATGCTATGCATACGACGACATTTACTTGGGTGGTTTATTACGTCACTAATTGCAATTTTACATGTCTGGATTAGTAACGGTTGTGTGTTACGAGATTGAGTGTTTGTAATTGAAAGTTAACGACTAAGAACGCAGACGATGACAACAAACCCCCATCGTATTGCCGTTATACCGTTATATGGTGGTTTATGATGATGCCGATGACCATTGTACGTCTTTCGTAATTAAGTTGTATCAAGACGCAATTTTCTATCAAAAAGCGAAGGGTAGGGGAAGGGGGGTTGGGGGAGGAAGACGACTTTTTTAAGAGTGCTCTCTCGGCGGTATTATAATAGAGTGTACTTGTTTTATTGCACAAGCTTTTCTCAAAGCGAAGCCTTTGAGTTTTGATAAACTATATGTTTGCGCCTATCCTTAGAGAAATGGGTGCGTTGCAAGTTCTTCTACTTTTTTTCCTTTTCTCTTGTGCGTCGTTAGATGTTGGATAAAGAATGCTGGTGCAACACAAAACTACCTACTCACTAAGCATTGATGTAAGTGCGTGGGTGCACATAATATTTAATTAACTTATAGAGCGGAATAAATGGTAGGTATTATGTGTGTGTACCACTATAATGTGTACCTACCTCGACCGTCTATAATGTAGAGGGTGTATAATGGTTTTGTGTTTTAATTTTTCTTGTCGATGCGAAATTGAAAAGTGAGATTTCCTTGAAACCTTTTGTTAGAAGAGAACAAAAAAATAAGGACGGGGTTTTGTTTAGAGACTTGTTGACGCAGTCAAGATACCTATCAAGGTTTTTTTTATATTTAAACCCTTAAGATGGAGATGAGTGGTTTTTGCTTTGTTTTGAAATTTTTTTTTTCAATCTGCTGAATTGCTGACGTTATTGCGTTGCTTCCAGAATATTAAATTGCGAATTTGACAGAGTGAAAATAGATGAGTCAGCCTGTGATGAGAAAGTAAGAGGACTTGTTTTTGTTAAACGAATAATATGATGAATAAGTTTGTTTTTGTTTTGATTTCGATATTTTGGAAATGGAGAAACCCAAAATGATTTCAAATTAAATTGCATCGAAAATAAGATGAATCAGATGAAATAAGATGAATCATGAAAATCACTGAGAGAATATACAGATGATTTGTTTTTAATATTTTGGCATTTTCAATGGATTTTTTTTTTGGCGATATTGTGTTTGAAGTGAAGAATCAATAAGCGGGATGAACTTCATCAAAAAGAATTTGTTTGTTTACACAGAAATGTTGTGTTATTAGAAAATGGTTTTTATTAATCCCCAAGCAATAAAAGTATGAGAATGTTCCCCATTATTTATCATTACACAAGTGTTAGTGTTACTATGTTAAATAGAGAAAAAAATAAGGGTATTCATGAAACCTGGTAAACTTTTCCATCTGGTAAAATGTTAAAGTTTATCACGTATTTTTCACGAATGCCCCTAAAATCAACTTGGGTAAATGTTTGTAAATTATGTTTTGAATGAATTATTTAGACAATTATGGTTCATTCCTTGTTTTCGTCAACTAACTCAATTTAGTGGCTAGTTTTATTTAAAATCACCAAAAGGAAACGTTAAAAGTTTTCCACAATTACCATTTCCAGATGGTAAGCTTTTACCAAAACAAATTTGTGTGGAAAAGTTTTCCATACTGACAGTTGACCAGATCTACCATTTTACCACATTTTGCAGGTTTACAAGGTTTCATGAATACCCCTAACAAAACTACTGTGTATTGCGTATACAGACTTAAGTATTTAAATGGCGGCATACTGTTCTTTAAGACTTTACCCAAGAACTTTCTTTCTCTTATGACAGTCGTTGGACACTGATGAGTTCCGGAAGTATTTCTAGATTTTGTATACAGGAACACCAAATTTCTTGAAAATTCGACAAAAATACTTTTCTTATAAATAGATGACCCTTACGATACATTAAAAAATTCCGAAAGATTCTGTGTGTAAATTGTGTAACCGTGACATTTGTTAGACATGGATCATGTCATAACATTTCTTTATTATAAATCTTTTGACAGTTGCTGTAACCTTACGTCCATTCTTGACATGATTCAAAAATCATTAAACATTGCTGTATTGTTAAAACTCAATAATAATTAAAAGTATTCCCATTTAGCGACATATTAGTAAAAAAAAGAATATCTACCGATTACTGATGCATACATTGTAAAAAAAAGTGTTTGTAAACTAGGCGAATGAATACACGTTTCTATCACATAAATTTGATACATTAAATGCGGCATGTTTGACACATAAACATATCACCATTCCTCAAGAAAGTCACACGGTTTTCAAGTGATATCATTGATAGTCAATATCTTTACTATTCCACCGAAATCATTAAACCGTAATTTAAATGCAATCGTCAAACCATCTCAAATTACGATCCCCAAATGTTTTTTGTTTCCCTCAAACTTCAAACATTCTCTGACAGATCGTAGAGAATATGCTATACCACGCATTCCTACATGCTGCACTCGTATGACGTTTCATTCTCATTCATAATTCAAAAGTTGAATTTACCCATCAAATATCGAACGGCAACAATTTATTGGGACGGGTAGGGGACCTAAATAAAAACAACAACAAAAAATGGACGCTTTAAAATGACTAATTAACGATCACTTTCCCACGATCAATACCAACATAAAAAAAAAAATAAAAGAAATAAAAAAAAAAAACACACGAGAAAATACCGTTCTACATACCAAATTCCAGTAGTCACAATCACCCACCCATTTCATTCAACAATAAAATCTACCTACATTCAGTTTCTACTACACATTATGCCATTCCGAGTCGAATGGAATATTCAACGTGGTTTGGTTTTGTTTTGTTTGTCCCGCATCAGAGCCAGCAGCGCAAACAGAGAACACAGATGTGACTCATTGCATACGAACTCATGCGTGCAACAGAGCTATGACTATGGCTTAAAATTGAATGCAGAGTAGGATTGGAGCCTTATGTCATGTGGTTGCAATTAAAAGTCATTGACGCCATCAGTGGTCGCCTCCTGAACCAACGAACGCCACACAACGCCACGCCACTGTACGTACACCGCGCCACTGTCAGAGTGGCACTTATGTATATAACAAACAGTTGCACGGAGAGTGGTTACAAAATCGGATGCTGCTGGAACGATGTTGGGTTGTTGTAGTAGGTTGTAGGTGTTTCGTTCGAAAGTCAAAATTGCCTTTGACAGTTCAAAATGTCAGTTGTAGCGACGACCTCCGGTTCCTCTTTCTCATCATCATCAACTTCAGCATCATTGAAATGATGACAGAAAGTGGATCCTGTTGTTTGACGTAAAAGGAAGACGGATGGACTGTACTCCTCTATGATGGGACACACGGGAGTGGGTTTTGCGATATTGATGATGATGATGATGATGATGATGATGATGATGATGATGATGATGATGATGATGATGGTGGTGTGAAATAATATCGTGGGTGCTGTTAATGCTGCACTGCATCAACTACAGATGGCTTCGCTTCCGGTGAATGGCAATCATCTTGTTTTTGTTTTTGTTCTCTTTTCAAAAAGTTGCAACAACCTACGCGTGCAACAAGCATGCACGGAAATGAAATCTTCCGTTCGGGTCGGTCGGTCGGTTGGCCGGTATAGAAAAGAGTCAGTAAAACACCCACTACTTATGGGAATGGGGCGGATGGAATAGGGAGGAAGAGGAAAATGCTTTGGAATGCCCCTCGCAGACATCCTCTGCCATAAACATCAGTCATCTGGTGATACTACGTCTTTATCCATGTAGCACATGCAGCTAATCAATATTTGAGGCGAACGAAAGTCTCTTGTTTGTAGGCATTTGTTGTAGTTGTTGCTGCGTTGTTGTTATTGTTGTTATTGTAAATGGTGGTCGGAATAATATCGCAATGTTGTGAAATCCCATGCCTTCTTAAACTGCGTAGTTGGGATTTTAGGCCAACAACGAAACGGTGGTACCTACACTTTTTCGGGTCGATAATCTTATATACGAGTATTATACGAGTGGGTTGGTTCTCCTCCTCCATAGGTGCATATGCTGTTGCGGCTGAACTTTGCGCAGTTGTTGCAACAACCTAGCAGCTAGTTATGTATATTTTGTGTTTTATAGTGATTCATGGGGATAAAGTGCAACTCGCAAACTATACACACCACGAGGCAAAAAGTCTCAACAGCTTCCAAGTTTTCTCGATTTTATATGCAATTTTATACGAAGCACAAGTTGAAATAAAATTAAAAAAATAGTGTGGCATGAGTGTTTCTGTAGTGGGATGTGGGATGGGAATGGGGCATGGGACAGATACGAAGGTTCCGGAAGCTTTATCATCGTAACTGACAGACTGTGTCCGGCATACATAGTGTTGTGTGAATGTCACGTGGCACGTGGCGTTTTAATTGTTCGGAGAGATTATCTTTTGTCATCGAATGGGTTAAGAGGGTTGAATTATTGTAGTTAGAATAATTGGTCGCAGAAATGGATTGCGGTGAGATGTGCGATTTGTGCAGTTTTGGTATGTTGGAATTGTATCTATCCATATTGAAATAAATGTTTGTGTGTACACTAATTTGAAGATGTCTTTCAAAGGGGTAAGGTAGAGCAGATAATATTATCACTGTGAGAGCTTTTTGCTACACGTGTCTTGAAAAGCAACAGTATACAAAAAATCAATGATTTAATAAAGAGGTTCTGTTTGGTTGGCTTTGTAATGCGATAAGAAGAGGGAAGAATACAAAATATGCGTCTTTTTCAAACTATGTTGGCACGTGAATTTTATGGATGAATAAAAGTTTACCACCAGAAAGGAAACTTTCAAACTTTTTGGGTTTCAATTTGCAGCTTGTATGCGGGAAGCATTTTTTTAAGGTGTGTAGTTCCTTGAAGATTATAAATTATTGTTTCTTTTTAACATTTCAAGAATTGATATAAACTCTTAACAAGAGGAGGGTGCAGCCGTGGATTGAGTAAGTACATTTGTATGCTTTGGGCATGATATCATTTCGTGATACTATTCCACTCCTATAGACAAAATTGGAAAGGCATACTGTTCCTACTTAAACTCTTTTCTGGAAATAGGTATACACATGGAAGCATCCGGAAATCAAAACTACCCTTATAGTATCAGTGACTTAGCTATACATTTAAGGGCCCCTTATCCAAAAAATTGTAAGGGCCTCTTTCTTTCGCCTAAGTCAAAAGCGTCTTTTTATATTGATACAGATAGTATTGCTGAAAAGCCCAATTTTGTGTGGAGGTTTCTTCTATGCCGGCACTAATTTTATGATTACCCGAAATTTTTAAAATAGTCTCATGGACGTTCGGAATAGAAAAGTATCAAATATGGGAATTTTGTAGACGAAAGCTTGTGCTATCGTGGTAGTTTCGGTAAAGTACACACAGCTCCAGTTTGAAAACTAGCAAAAAGCAAGGGTTAGTCAGTGTCCCAACAACTAGTAGGCCATTTTTCTGTTTTGAACGGATCATTATCGTTATGACAACGAACAACGTCTATTGGACACGTGGTGAATTTTAACGATCACCAGTTAAATACGTCAACGCAGCTCCTGGAGGAGTTGAATATTGCAGTGACCCAACCCCATTGTTAATTTGTATTTCTTATACAAATAAAGTACCAACGAAAACGATGGATGAGATCAATAATGGCAATTACAACAATTAAAGGTGTTCAGTCGGTAAAGTAGTGTTGCATATTACTGTGCTACACTTGTTTATTCACGTCAAACTATGTATTGGCATTCTGTTTTTCATTAAAGTAAATCCATTTACGTCAATTTAAATATTTAAAATGAATGACTACCAAAAAGTCTTTAATAATTTAAATGACAATTAATTACATTATCCCTCAAACATTTTCACCCTCCCAAAGATAGCCCGCATTATAATTGTTTTAACTAACGTAGTCATAACATTTATGCAATAATATTGCTGCTCCAGTAATTAATAACTCTGTTTACATAAGTTTCCGTGTTATAGCCATTTCACAGTTAACGTCGGTCGTTTAAATTTCTATGAGAGCCCTAGTTTAATTTGACCCCCAGGTTGTTTATGCATTTTAATTTCTTGGCTGGTAATATCGGTTAAAGTGAAGAACTCTCTATTTCTCTCTCTCTCCCTCTGTATGTTTCTTGCTGTAGGTCTTCCTGTTCAAACACACCCTCTTTTTAACATCAACATTTCAAATTGGCTGACAACTTATTGCCACAATTTATACTTTGCTGAACATTTTCATTGCACACTTTAAGCTTCTATATTACACGTAGCGTCGCGTCGGTATGGTGGTGATGGTGATAATGGCGCTGGCGGCATATATAACGAACGACGACGCCACACCTATTTCAATGTGAAGAAATGGAAACCGATGACGCAATGTCATTACACCCTTTTAAATTTACATGTTAATCCACTAGAGAGATGGATAACTGCTTCACTCTTGCTTCCGAAGTCTATCCAACACACACAGAATTGCTTCAAGTTACTGCATTTCCTTATATTTTTTTTCCTACAGCTCCATCCATATTGCTATACCACCCGCCACCTTCATGATACCTTCTTATACCAACAAGAACTGTACCCTTTACGCTCTTAAAAAGTGTGAAAAACGCATAATAATCGTGTCCTCACTGCTGCTGCTGCTGCTGGTGCTGGTGCTATAAATGCGTCCTACTTCATTGTGCCGCATTATTCTTTGCAATTATTCACAAAGTGTGAACGGAAAAAATGATGCAAAAGTAAAAATAAATAAAAAAAAAAAATATTTTCCATGCGAAGAGGAAAAAATTTAATGAGATATTCCTTAGAGACATTTCCCGGAACCCGGAACATCATCGCCCATCATCCATCGTTCATCCTTCATCCATCTTTTCAACTTGAAGCTTCGTTTATAATTTGAATGAGTTCAGCTTTGATATATAAGACAGACAGACAGTGTGTAGGTATATATAGCAGGCCATCGAGTACAATAATAAAATAATGGTGTGCGGCACCGCACAAACAATCGTGTGGCTCTAATTTGAATACAGTTATGTAGGGTTGGACGGAATGACGACTGGTGACTGGCTCAGGCTCTTTTGCCAGTTGTTCCTTATTGAAGTTACCATACTTTCATATATTTTTTTTGTCTGTTTAAAGAATATTAAGTGGATTCAAGTTGAAAGCGGAACGAAACTCAAAGTATAATTAAAGAAATTTTGGGAAGAGTGACGCAGTTACCTCGCTTCCAAGTCACCATAAAATTATCATCAGCATTTAGGGGGTAAAGACCTAATTGCGATTCCATTTGTCAATTAACACAGACAGAAAAGGGTTGTCTTGTGTATTGTGTGCAGTTGTTTGTCTAGACATATTACCCAGAGAACATATTTTGTACTTAAAAAGCTTAGAAAGCTTTGTTAAAAGTTTAAATTAAGACCCAATACTTAGAGTATTTACTTAGATCATTCATAGCTTCTAAAGGGTATCGAACGGAACGTTGGAACTTGAAGCTTTATAGTTTCTCAAGGATTATTCATCTTGACTCTTGATAAGAAAAACAGATTTCTGAGTCAGAGGTCTCAAACAATAGCTTACATAAGTTTCAATTGTTGTCATCGTAGTAAGTTCCCTAGATTCAAGTATTCACAAGGATACTTGGCAGTCTCCAGATCACCGAACTGCCAACAAAATTGATCATGTTGTGAATGCTTCTAGACATTTATCAGAGTTGGTTTACTTTCGAGGAGCAAACATAAAAATAACGAGATTTTTTGTTGGTTGGACGGTCCCATTGACTTTCTTATCGAACGACCAACTGATAAGGGCTTTCGTTTGGCCAATATCAAAATCATCTTAAAATGGCGAACAAGTACTTGCTTTGCAAGCGGAACTATGTACCTGCATTATATCGCTTACAAAAGACTATCTTTTATGTTACAATCCACTCAAAATTTTGACTAACGATATATTTGGATTACCTACCTTATTTTCCGGGCAGTGTCGGTAAGGCAGCATTTTGTTTGTTCTTCTTTCGATTTAATTGTGAACGGATTTAAGAAAGGGCGAACCAAAAAAGGAGTAAGAATCTAAAAAAAAAAAAAAAATACAAACAAGTTACAGAAAAATAAAAACAAAAATAAACAAAGCAAAAAAATAAAAGAAAGAGGTGGCGAGGAAGAAAGGCCAAAATAATCGCTGCTGCTCTCGTAAATTACCAAGTGCGGTCGGATATGGTTGACACTTTTATTGAGTCCACCTTTATGGGTATCTTTTTTGAAGTCAATAACTTGCCCCGCTTCCCCGCCTTTGGGCACTTCCATGTTGTGTGCTTGTTCTGGCACTGGCTTAAGCTATACCATATGTATTATGAAGTTTGTTCAGAGGGCCCCGGAGGTGCCACAATGGTGGTAAAAAAGCGTGTACTTCAATCCACATAATAAAACATGAGAGTGGAACAACACCGATGACGCCGCCAACGACGACAACGACGACTATACGATGAAAACAACGACGCCCTAAATTGTTATGGGGCAATACGTATGCTTTTAAATTAGTACAACTTATTGGTGCTGGTTGGTTGGTATGTATGGACGAGAGGTATAACAAAATGGCCAAGTAGTGGTTTGGGGCTTAAACTGTGATTCGGTGTACAAGCACCAGTTTGTGGGCAGCAGCAGCAGCATACTGTGAATGCGTACTCAGATACACTTTGCAGTCGTTTGTAAATATGTGTGTGTGTGTTTGACTGTGTAATAATATAACGTGGGGTGCGAAGTGCGATTATTCTTTGCCATTTGGCAGGTGACTTCATATAAGGCCCACCACCGGAGTTGGGTAGGCGCCGCCGCGCCGCAACTGCTGCTTGTTGGCCCCTCTCTAAATCAAAGCAAGCTGTGGGGCGAAAGGAAGTGCTATGGAAAGATATTTAATTACTCTGCGCGTATACCTATATAAGCTATCGTGTGGTCCGGAAGGCACCTACATAAAATGCAATAAAAATAAAGACTAAATAGGCTGCAGTGGAAGTAAGGTTTTTTTTGTATTGATGATTGTAAGAGTCTGAGTGGGAAATGCTTTTAGGGCGGTTATTGTTGCAAATGATGACTTTTTTTATATTTTGTTTTAGTAGAAACTTAAACTCAAAAAAAAGGTATGATTGTATCGATAACAATTATTACATGTATGAAGATGTAGTCTTTGGACTCTGGAGGAGGATCAAGGTAAGAGTTCTTCAAAACACTGTGTTCATTACTACTATAATGGTTTTGATGTATTGTAGATAAGGTCATAGTTTGAATTATGTATAGCATAGGTGTACTAAAGAACCCATTTTGAAACCCAAACCCCTTGGGTGGAAAAATCAAGGTTGTTGAGGGAAGGTTTCGAAAATATTTCTTTTCTAGATTTTGTGATGAGAACAAGTAGTTTGAAGAAGATTTGTTGTCTTTTTAATCAATTTGAAATTGAACTTCTAAAATCATTGTGATTAAATTTTATTACTCCTTAAAGCCGTTTTTGAGTAGTTCTATTTTAATGGAAAAGCCTAACAAAAACTCGGTTGTTAAACATCAGAAGGGTAAGCACTCAATTAAAGAAAGCTTATAGGAGCAGGAAAGAAAATAAAGAACATTTTATTTTGATGATTTACTACATATTTTTTCAGTATTACCACTTTTCAGTATGACCAACAGGGTCAATCTGAAAAACATTGTATGTAGCTTGTATTGAAATTAATACACTAACTGCTCTTTCTAAATTGTATAAGTCTTCCCAGTTTTATTTATACAATCGGTATAGAATAAGTTTCTGTAACTATTGTATAAGATTACTTCATGAAGAAACACTTCTTCCGACATATTATATCATATAGTATAAATATAGTAGATAGATAAAGCACCCCATGGAATTTCCTTAGCAACACTAAATTCCGAAATACAATAAATAAGCATTTAACTTTGAAAAAAAAAACAAGAGTCAAGAAAAACCTCTAATACATTCCTTTTACCAAACATATAATAAACAACCACTTGCGTTTTAGAAAAATAAACTACTGCATGCACCAAATCATTAAACCATATTACATAAATTTGTTTTCAAAGAACAAACTTTTTAGCTCGTAAATTCCAAAATAATGTACCAACTCTCCGCACATAATCTGCAATCATTTACCATAAAATTCTCATTCGAATGTCCTAAATAACCCTTCGTAAAGAAAAATAAACGCAAATGAAAAAATGAAAGCAAAAAAAAAAAAAAAAATAAGAGAACAGATTACACAAATTGCCATTGCAGATTTTTCCTTCAATAGGCAGCAGAGAGGAAGCAAGCAGCCAGCCATTCGGCCGCCATATATAGTATAGAAAAATGTTAAAAATGCACCCGCGCCAAACTCTCTCCTCCTTTTCAGCCTCTCTCTTCCGTTTTATCCTTACAATGACTTTTAATAGTGTTCACAGTATGTTCTTGTTATCCCCCGTACCACCAATGAAAGCTTGCTCTCTGACATCAACAGACCCTTGTCGTATAATAAAGGACATAAGACATTTTCTACAAAATACGACGTGCAAACATGGTCCATCCTTGTGATGCCTCCTTGTTTTTTTTTTGTTTCTTGCTTGCTCTCATCATATAGTACAACAACCTAACAAGAAAAGCCTATAAAAATAAAGTTCGAAATTATTCCTCTCGATTGGGTGAGCAAAGGATAATAAATCCTGACAATGGCTCTGCTTTACAAGTGCCTTTGGCCCACGCTTTCGTTTCGATCGTTCTGCTCCACCAATGCAATTTGTCGCAACGTTATTACAAAACTACGAGAGGACAAGACCTTCCCTGTTTATTGCTTTGACTCACAACTAAACTCGATAATATCCTTCGTCCTATTGTTGGTAACAACGACGCGTTTCTTGGCCCAAAAAAATTAAAAAAAAGTAAACAGTTAGTAAAGGAGAACAAAAAACCTTCTTTTTCTTTTCCAAAGCAAACAATATCCGAAGCAATGATTGAAAGTATTATTTTCCATTTCGTGTACGTATCGTGTGTCGCAAGTCTCAACTACACTATACTTACACAACAAATTGTCAAGGACTTCGATAGGGGTTTTTTTTTTTTGAGACGTGAGTTGGGGAGCATTCTCTAGGACAGTGCCTACTTATAGCAAAGAGGCATAAATACATGTAAGAAATGAAAAAAAAAAAACAGAACCATTCTCTCGAAAAAAATATTTATTGGCGACGTATTTTATAGCCTACGGCACTAATGTCCTCGATTGTTATCGCAATAAAATTGTTTTCCTTGAGAACAAAACATAAGTAAGTACAACACGGATGCTAAAAGGACATATCTATACAAAAAGAAAAAATGGAAAAAAAAACAGATACAATTGCCGGGTTAAATAAGAAAATAAAAAAAAAAGTTTCCTTACACACGCTTGTTTTCTAACTGCAGTTACATGATGTAATAAAACAAGAAACTTGTAATTGCAAACAATACATGTAAGTTCGAAGCGTGTCTTTAAATGTTTTCAGTTTTTTTCTTTTTTTTTCATTTTAACTTCTCTCCAGGAACATTTCGTCTAGTCTTTTTTTTTTTGTGACTTTTCCTTATTCAAATGGAAACCTTTTCAAAAGGACATGCATCATTTCAAGCTAACACAAAAAATCAACAGCATTCAACAACATACTCAGAGACAATCCGGTGAAAGCTTTATTATATGTGAGGTTTGAATGAAATTCTACGGAAAGTGGCAGTCCGTAGAATACAGGGTGTTTTTTTCATTCAAATTATAACAAGTTTCCTGCACAAAAGGACCACGGATCCAATGTTCCTAACAATACCATAAGGTTTTATGAAATTTGGAGTACCTGTATAACTGGCGACTCGTCTAGTAAGCTAAATAAAAGGAACAGAAGATGGATTTTTCTGGTAAGAATCACTAGTTTGCCTTAAATATATCACAGATTTGTTATGTATCACGGGTTTTTCTTGTAAATATCACAGTTTTCTCAAGTTAGTAGATTTTCTCAGGTAAAAATCATGGGTTTGTTTAATAAATATCAGACATTAGGCCTTTTAGTATTACAGGTTGTACAGGTATATTTATATCACAAATTCCTCTAGTTAGTATCATGAATTTCTTTGGAATATATGTATGCTCTGGTAAGTATCACGGGATTGCCTATTATACATCAAAGATTACTGTGTTAACTTGTAACGGGCTTCCGCGAAATATATCACAGATTCTCCAGTTGGGTTATTCTCATATAGGTATGTATACTAGAAATATCTGTTATTTGTGTCATGGGTTGCTCTTTATATATCAAAGATTACTCTGTTAAATATAATGATAGACAATGTAAATTCAACTAATTGATTCGGTTTGTATCACAGATTCCTTTAGTGAGTATAACGGATAGCCCATGTAAGTATCACAGTTTTCCTTAGTATATATCACGGATTCTTTTAAAATTTATCACGCATTTGTCCAGGGTTGTCAAGGGTTATAACGTTTCATATAAAAAAATTGCTATGAAGTAGCATGGGGGTGCCTATAAATATCACGCTTCGATAACTATCACAGATTGCTTGGTTGTTCATCACAGATATCTCCAGATAGTATCACAGGTGGATCTAATATATTACAGAATCCCCTCCAGTCTTTGGTTTGACATTTTAATTCTGGGTTATGAATTTATCATGTACTAGGTGTGAAGGTGCTGCAGAAATAGAAAAAGACTCTTTTAAAGAGTTAAGTAAAAAAAACACCCTGTTACCATAGAAAGGTGTTGTGAGCGTGACTGTTGATTGTTTTGCATGCAACTGAAGTGGACTCTAATTGCTGTCGTTTAAGAAATGTCTAAAAAAACTGCGGATAAAATGTCGGATACAAGGAACAACTTCATTTATTGCCGCACAGTATGACGTTGTTAGAGGCTGACGTTGTTAATTTTTTACTCGTATGAAAAAAAAAAACAACAACATACTGCAGTAATTGAACTAATCACAGGGCATAGGGTTTTTTTTAAATAAAAAAATATGTTTTTATGGTTAGGGTTGGGTCATTAAGTTCATTTGAAAAAGATTCATACTTTTAACTAACAAAATAATCTGATTTGATTCTATGGAAAGAAACCATTGTTTGAAATTATTGTAATGAATTAGTATAAGAATTTAGAATTAAGTTTATTTGAATTTAATAAATACTCTCACAAATTGTCATTCTTTTTCTGTCTAGATATTTTTTCTCAAGAGATTTGAAGGGTTTTAAAAATAGTTATTGCGTATTAAGTTCAAGTTCAGGGAAACATTATTTGTGTAGGTACTAGAAGATGTAAAAGATATCAAGTAAAATACTTAAGAACAAGAAGCAACAGCCATCTTTTTCACAGAGCCATAACGCTCCTAGAAACGGTATACTAATTCTGTTTCGTGGTAGTAAAATTACTGCGAACAACCCCTTACTGAGAGATGAATTATGTTCGGAGATATTCAACTCCGACCCAAACTTTTAGGACTATAGTACTCGTACTAATACCCAATAATATTTCCATAGCATGATGAAGAGATATTTAAGCGAAAATGCAAACTCAACTCGCATTTCAGGTAGTAAATCTTTATAATGTGACTCCAATGCACAAGTCAATAATCATCATAATTTACATCCACTAAATTAAACATTGCAATAATTGAAAAATCTTGACCGCATTAAATTTCAATCTAAAAATAACCCAGCCAAAAGGTTACATGTCTAAAAATACATAAAAACAAAAACAAAAAACACACCTGACGTAAACGATAAGCTAATGACACTTATAGCACCTCAAATATATTCCCATTTTTAGGCGGCGCAGTGCGCCTCGCCCAACCTACACCGTCGTCGGTTGCCGTCGATTTTGATACGGTACACGACTAGGAACGGAACAAAAAAAAATAAATGGTAAATGTTAGCCTTAATTACCAAAATATGCAAATTACGTAGGTAGCTTCCGTTTAAAAATGCTTAAATTTCAGTAATTAACTGAAATGCCGGCGCCACAACGTCCCACTTGAGAGCCAAAAAAATGTACATATTCCAATGCATTGTGTTGTGTGTTTGTTTTTCATGGTATAGGTTTGCAACCCCCAGGTCTTATAAAATCGAGGCATAAAAGATACAACTTACATGCACTGCACATTATTAAGTATTCTATAACCAACCTATACCCAAATCCAAAAAGTCGAAATAAAACCTCCACATTTTAATAAGATTCACAATTCACCCCAAAAATAACATACACGTGTTTTAAGGAGGAGAGTCATCGTCTCCCATTTGAGCTTTTCTATTTTTTTTTTTTTAAGTTTGTTTGGGGGGCTTTTTGATGGTATATCAACATGAGAAGATAGAAATGTGAAACTATGTGTATAACTAGGAAATGACGCTATTAAGTTTTTAGGGGATATAGAGATACCTAATGATTATGTCTATGAGAGTAGGCGGTAGGTATAGGGTGGCCAACTTGATATTTGACTTTTAAAATAATTACATTGGCAAATATTTGCGATGTGTGTATCCAACCAAACATCCTTTTTTGGCAAGGTAAAATTGGTTGTCATTTGAATTTTAAATAAAGGATGTTTAATATTTTGCTAAGCTAAGTGGTGTAGTTGTGTTGAAAAAACATTGATGATGAGAAAAAAGGGACTTGTGCAATTTTGTAATAACACAACAAGTGCGATTCAAGATATGGGTTTGTTTGTTTATTTACAAGCAATTAAAATTGTACGGAAATGGTAGAAGAAAAGTGACAAAATTTTAATTCGTAGGTGATTGAAAATTGTCTACTAGTATAATGTAGAAATGGAAATGTAGTTTTTTAAAGAAACACTTTTGATTGGAACGAATTCATTCTTACACCACATTGTTTTACTATTTTGCAAACTTCTTTAAATATTTTTCAAAAACTGGGCCGAGTTTAAAAAAATTGACTAAAGTAATTTTTGTTTAAATACACTTTTCTATCATATTAAATGTTGTAGAAAAAAAAATCATGTATGAAATATAGACCCCTATTACAGAATTCGACGAACTCAACGCACTCATTTTAGCCATATTTTCTCCTAAAGAACTCGCAGGTGAGGAAGTGTGTTAGTTGAAATGGTACGATAGTTAATAATATTGATAATATAGTTCAGCCGACAAATTCATAATTTCTTTGAATGCGAATGCAAGCCCTGCGAATCACGTTGACTCCCCGGGAGTAAACCAAAGCCTAGTGACTTGACTCTTTCAGCTATGTGAGTGTAGTTAGCAGGAATGGAGGGGACCTACAATTTTCTAGCCGCTTCTAAACGGCTAGCTGAGATGCACTATTTCGACAAGCAGTACTCTTGCAGATTTAGTCAATTTCTTGCAAAAAGCAGTGCCCCTGAAAAAAATCAAGGTGGCATAGGCTGGGAACCGAACCCAGATTTCCAGCGTGTCAAGAGGTACTACATTCTGCGATTAACTAATTTTAAGCCGAAGCTTTTCCACCTTCTGAGCTGGTTCATATCGGAATAGAGCGCCTGTTTCTTTTACCAGGTGGGATGTGCCTTGAGGTTTGCAAATTTTTTAGAACCTACGAGTTCATTGTTTTGCTATCACATTTATTCGAGTTCTTCTGACATTTTTTTTTCACCCAATAATGATTTTTTAGAAAGACGCTTCTCTACTTGTTGTTGGCGCACTAAAGGCTTTATTAGTCTATCGGTATTAAATTTGGATACTGAGGGTGTTTTTATTTCGGATGTTTGAACTGCAATTCCAATAATGTTCCGCTCCTGGTCTCTTCCGAAAAACATCAAGAAGAGCATTTTACAAAATTCAGCTGATCGCTCAAAGCTACCGTTCTATCTTTCTGGCTGTATGGCATGTCTTGTGCTCCAATATTGTTTCAAAATCATAGTATTCAAGTCTCTTACTAGCATAATGATGCTCTTGCATTGTCTGTTGTTGTAAGCGACACCTAACTGATAACAGAAAGCCTTCTTTTCAGCAATAGAAAAAAGTAACGAACTCTAGTTCGAAATTTTGCTTTTCAGCGCAGTTTTGGCCAGCTAACTATCACCTGATTTCATGATGTATTTCCAAAATAGAGTAGATTGTTCAGTGTAACCAGATTGGGGATATATAGCATATCATCCTAGCTCATTTGCGGAAGGTACTTTAACTAGTTCCCAGATGTCCATTTTTTATCGTATGAGTTAATTTATAAGATGACGGTATCAAATATTATGGGGGCCTACCCTTCCGAAGTGTACTCGAATATTATGGGACCCTACCCTTCCGAAGTGATCTCGAATTGAAGAAACAAATTTTTGGACGTACCTATTTGCCAACATTCTTCAACATGTGATAAGTTCTTATCTGACGCGTTGTTTTAGGATCATTACTGAATTGAACTCAATCAATTTTTAAAACAGAATAGTTTTCAAGCAATAGAAAATTAAAAAGTGACCAATCTTACAAAAATCCATGGGTTTTCAAACAATAAGTTCAGTACAAGAATATTATACTGTAAGCCAAATTCGTCGAAACTGTTCATCTGAAACTTACGGCTCTAAAATTTGAAAATAACGATATTCCTGGAGTCTCGCATCTATGTAGTTGAATATATTTCAGCTGCCATTTTATGTTCCGTTTGTCAGCTTCCGCCCATCTAAATTGGGAAATTAGGTACTTTTTGTTTTATTGTAGAATGCTTGCGCATTCAGAACCAAATAGCTATTCAATAGAAAATTCGATATGAGAGGATGGACTCGAGGACGACTTAAGGAAGAAAAAAAATAATACTACAATATCGACTAAGGCACGACACCCACGCGAAACTGATTACATGCATGCGATGCGCGACTCAAATTTCTCCAATGGAATTTCAATTATTTTCACTTGGCTTTGCAGTGAGAGATGGCGCCAATAGAATCCATATCCAGTACTCCAGAAGCAACAACAACCACAACAACTACTACTAGTAATGCCTCCACGTCCGCCACATGGACCACAATTATGATGACGATGGTGGAACCATGGGAGCTATATGCTATGGGCATAATACTATCCGTACATTGGCATGGCTCACTTATCATATCCACCCACATACTCAACGAACTGATGATGAATGTCGCTTGCATTACGCCTTCGTGCAGCACGAGTGCGATTTTTTTTTCCTTCTTCTTCTGTTACAACTGAGTTGTTGTTGTTATTTATTTGGTGCCATTATACATATGTGTATTTTGGAACTGGCGCAGTTCTTTTTTAGAGGAGACCCATTTGCCACTAAAAACTACTTATTTACTGCACTGACATGTCATTTGGATTATCCGTTGTGTCAACCTACGCATCCGTTATCCAGAATCTGAAGAAAAAAATAACGAAAAATAAAATAAAATTGTCTCAATGACATGCAGCTTGCGCAAAATTCCGATCACAGCCAACAGCCACCACAATCGACAACACAGTTTCGACACCCTGTACAACACTCGTTTGGACCAGTTGGCCATGCCATTCATTTCTATTCGAACGGTCGGTGGTGTTAGTGCCGCTGGATGTTTTGGATGCTGTGGAACCAAATTGAACTGAAAATTTCCTGAACTAATTAATCATTGGTATGCTAATCGCTTAGCGGCAAGACCCAACCGACAACATGATGGAGAGAGAGTGAAACATTTGCAACTTTTCATTCTCTTCCCATCAGATGAAGTGTTTATGGTAATTACAGACTTGTTGATAGATACAAAGATACAATATATTTACATTTAGCTGGTTTAAACCGCTTCTTTAGTTATTTCTCATATTTTTTTCAGTTTTTTTCTTTAATTTTTTTTTTGTTTCAAATTAATTTATTCATGACTTCTTGGAAGAAGCGATTATAGTATTATGGAGAATGTACCTACAAAAACAAATAAAAGTCTATGTAATCTTGAAGCGTGGCTGAGTATGAATCGTACTAATCATCATCTCATCATCAGAGTTTTTTTTTTTTTTTTTTAATTACATATATGCGTGTGTGTGTGTGTCGTGTGTGTGCGTACAGCGTATAAGTTTTTGTTTAAACGCTTTCACGTGTGCGGTTTTTGTTTAAGGGGGTATTTAGAGCTCAAGCGTTTCTTTTTAATGAGATTAATGATAGCCTAAGGCTTTGATTTAAAATAAATTTATTGCCATTGATTAGGAAAAATGTTATTGGATTTATAAATCATACGGTTTAGCAGGTGGACACTGTGTGAATGTTAGATGGGGAATTTCAAAGGGGCTTTCCCGTCATCATTTGTCGATTGTTTGATGTAATAGAAACTTTCTAGGTCTTGAGACTTATTTATCATGACAAAATTTGGCTTAATTTAGTATTTAAATTTATTTTTTTTAAATATTCAGTTCTACGTATGCTCGTTATTTTAAAATCAAACCCTAGGCAGTATAATGCATGCGGGTGGTTCGAAATCAGACATATTTGAACTCCTATATTATGTAGTCCTATGGCTCATAAGACCGGTATTACCGTTTTAGTACAAGATGCCACCATACATCGAACTTCGCTCGTCGAGTTGCGTTTGATGAAAATGCTAAGTACTTTTTTTTGGGGGGTTCGGTTTGGTAGTTTTGGTGATGAACTCGGTTGAAAGCTTAATCGGAGAATATTTTGTCATGTGTTATGAACGAATCGAGTATGAGTTGATACCAAACCGAATTCTTTCTCAAACCGAACTCAACTGTTTCTCCGTTAAAAAGCGAAAAAAAATTGCACCAGCCCAACTCGGTTTATGCCGAACTCGGGTTGATAAGTTGAGCTGATACATCAGTAGTTTGAAATAATATACTGAATTTTCTAGGATTGCAGGTCCATATGCCTGGAGTAGGTCGTGAAAAGCACGTGGAAGCATCCGAGAAATAAGCACGCTGGGCTACTGCTCATCTGATTTCGTGGGAGCTTCACAGGATCCTTAAAGCAAAGTTTCGGAGTAGAGTACCTCGCGTTGTCATTATGCAGTGTTACGCCAGCACGTATCCCTCTTTTACTAACGAAAAGAAGGCTTTTGATAACCAACTGGTTGCGGAGATATCATAATACTAATGGAAGATTTGAAAGTCAAAAAAAGTCAGTTCGAACGATTAATCAATTCGATTCATTAGTTAAGCAGCGACAGAAATTTTGTCCATTAATTTCTTAAGTTTAAACCTCAACGGCACTGCAAACATTTCATTGTGTTAGTGACGATTTTTTTCTTCAAAAAATTTATAGATTTTAATGTTTTCTAATAATGCGATTAAAAAAATTTTGCACCCAATTATAGGAGTCTTTTCATCTAAAATTTTGTTTAGATCAGTTTCACGAAAAGAGAAATTATTATCGGTCGTACTTAGATGGTAAGATTAAAATTCATGCAAATGTTTATAAAACTGACTTTTTGGAGGCGTTTTTGGTTTCATTAAAGTTTTCTGAACATTTAATTTCGTTTTCGTTTTTATAGCAATTGATCCGAAAACTAAACCGGGTGTACACATTTCAAAAGTTTTTTTTTAATGTTTTCATCTAAGTATGATGAAAAGTATTTTTTTTTTCAAGGAAATAGATAAAAAAAAAATCAAAAACAAAACTATCCTCAAAAATTAGGAGTGTCAAAAAATGTTCTAAAGCGTATTTTTATACCCTAGAGTTTTCCACCCCTTCACAAAAATTATTGTCCTAGAACCGCCAAATAAGACAGAAAAAGAATTATTTTGTAACAAAAAATAAAATCCTTAAAAATACGTATACGCCGTAGTGTTCACATTTATATAATACAGTTTAAACAAACTTGTACACGTCTTCTCACTCCGCACTTATAGATTTAGATTTTTTTACTACATTAATCAGCATTTCATTTTTCGAGGCCCCATATGCAAAAAACCCACATATTAATGTCTAGAGCGCTTACTTCTTCTATTGAAAACGATTATAATTTTGCTATACCTAATGGGTTTTAAAAAGAATGATATCAAATGTAGGGGAAATCACACCTACTCTCATGTTTGTCAAACTCAGATTTACCAGTAAACCAGAAATTTTGGGAAAACCCCTTCAAAATTTCCTCTACTTATGCGTAAGAATTTTATTGTTTTATCAAACGCATTTAAAAACAAAAATTCCACAAAAATATAAAAATTAAATTACCTAATTTGTGGTAGATAGTTCCTCAAAAATAAATAAATATCATTGATTGAAATTCTGTATTCATCTAGTGTTGATGAGATCAAGTACATTGTTTTGAATTTGTTTTTGAATTTTATTAATTTTCAAGGAAAACGTATCCATTTGCAAAATTGCACATTCAAAACCTACCAGGTATTAATAAACCGCAGACTTCCTCAATTTACTTGAATAAAACTTATTTTTATTTATGAAAACGAAACCGATAATCATACACGATTATTATTAGAAAATAAATTTATTTATATGAATTATGATTCCACGGAATTCCCACAAGCTCATATCTTTATTCTTTTTTGTATACATACTTTAATTTCAATTTAAAGTTCTTGGAATACGATAAAATTCTTGAATGTCATTTGACGTCAGAGACTCTGAAAAATACAATTATCACAATTTTATTAAAAAAAAAAAAAATAATTACCTCGTTACATATCGCTTGGTTGTTAATTTGCAAAACCGCATGCTTTAAGGCTTCGCCCCCTTCACCCTTGTTCATATAAAATGTTCGCAACTAAAAGACTGCTTGTGATAGTGGCAAATTGTAAACATAAAATAGGAACACACTTTAATGACATATTTGCTCGCTCAAAGTGAGTTTTTCATAAATATCTTGTTTTTTTTTTTTTTTTAATTTTAAATAATTCAAAACCCCTTCGCAAGACCGTCATAATATGCATAAAAATATGACACAATCAGCAGTAATTGATGTTTGTTTTGCTTCAAAGTGAAAAAAAAAAAAAATAAAATCAAAATAATAATTGTAAAATAACGATGACTTGTTGTCGTTGCTCGATGATGTTGGCAAAATAATATAAACATACTGGCTGTTGTTGAACATGAACATGCATAATTTGTATTTATGCATGCGCTGACGCAATCATACTATGTTGGGTAAATGTGGATTCTTAAACGATGCATGTAAATGGTTTCCTACCCAGTGGAAAGAATTTTAACAACGCATTGCTCGCAATAGAAAATTAAAGAGAATGAGTTTATGCATTTTCATTAGCATAGTTGTAAGCGGAAAAATTGTATTGTTTTTTTTTTAGTAGTTCGAATTTTGTTGCTTTTATTTCATAATACATATACTTACTTACAATTAACATCCTAAAGTATCATTGTTCAACTAATTAAGAGGAAAGTTTCAGAGATTCAAGTGGTATCACAGGGTATCACATGCATAAGACATAGGGCAATTTATCACTTAGGGAAAAAAACAATAACGTTAAATAAAAAAAAACTACTTTAACTATTTTTCGGAGTGAGTGAGCTTCAAAGATGAAAATTATAAAATCCCAGTGAGACATCATAATTTTTCCCAAATGTTAGAATCTCGACTTGAGTAACGACTCTGAATTCCGCCCTTAATGTTTATTTAAAAAAAAAAAAAAATTAACCGAAGTAAAAAAGTTCTATCTATCGGGATTTCGGTTTAAACCGATTTAAAAAAATCATTCGATTAGACGTAGATATAGTTTGAAGTATAGTACACCTTAAAGAAATGGTTAGTTCGATGGATTATTACACTGGAAGGGGTCTGGATTCGTCTCCCAGCCTAAGCTACCTTGATTTCTTTTTCAGCTGTACTACCAATTGCAAAGAATTGACACAACCTTCATGAGAACTGCTTATTCCAGAATGATCTTATAGAAAAAAAATAAACAAAAAAATAGGAGTATAAGAAATTTTGGGTGTGCTACCGTTCCTGACCCCCAGAAGACACCTCTTCTAAATAGACTGCTGATAGCTAAATGGTAAACTTGGTTGGAAGCTACATACTTGTCTATATTTCGGGACACACCCGACCTTTTTTCAAACATGGTGCAATCAGTCAAAAAACGGATTGCGTTGCAGATATCTACGAAACGTTCACACCATTGTCGATGCAACTGCAGAACACCATGTTTGCCAGAGCTTGCCATTGACCTTTAAAATATGCCCTTTAAAATATGCTATAGAAAGTAATCAGCAATATTTGTATGTAAAATATTGCTGCGGTGCTAAAACTTCGAATTGTCAAGAAAAAAAATAATCAAAAAACCGTTTGAACAAACAAATTTTGCAACCAGTGCTAACTAAGATAAATTCTCCATTTCTCTATTTGATCACATCAGTTGTAAGGAATGTCATTCACATTAAAAAAAAATAAAGCAAAACAAACAATTCGCAGTTTTGTAATTCCAAAACATCAATACTTTGAGTGATTTAATGACTCGTAGCTTCATTAGAAAAGCCAATAAAGTAAACTTGTTGCAATTCTCTCAAATTCTCACCTGGCAAATTTCCCACTAAGTTATACATAAACAATACATCTGTTTTAAAATCACAAACAAAGTCAACAACTATAAAAATTCCCAATAATCCATCAAAGGAATTTAAAAATAGTTCAACCTTAGCTTCTTACCCCACACCGCACCGTTGCGTTGTGCTGCGCCAACCTTCCCCCCCCCTCCCTCTTGAATTGCTGCCTTCCCACTAATTGCACACTCATTTGTTATTTAATATTCGACTTGTTGTCGTTGTTGTTGTTTGTCGTTGTTATTAACCGCTGTTATTTTTATCCGCAATCTCACAAAATTATATCTAAAAAAATGACTCAGATACCCTCGTTAATGCTATACCATAATACCTGATGCCTTACACAGGTTTTCACCTACAAAGTAATATTGTGTAGGTAGGTAGAGGTACCTTAGCTGAATTTTTGCCAGTCGCTCGTCGTCGATAGTGAAACAAAAAAAAAAAAAAAAAAAACAATCATGCCCAACCCGCACTCACTCTATGGTTGTGCAAAATTCCCAGAAAATGCAGAGATATTTACCGTCACAATCATGATGGGGATCCCCTGCACAGAGAGACGCCTAGCTATAGCGCGCGGAATGCGCGCGTACGTTCACAAATCACAAAATAGCGCAACTATGCCAAGGTATCCAATCCAAGCGCGCCTTCCAATACACCGTTTCGTTGAAGTAGAAGTAGTATTTATACTCAACTATACACACACCGCCTGACTCTCGGTACGTAAAAGTACATTTTTACATTGTGACAAGCACGTAAAAGGGGCGGAGGCCGATTGGCTGGGTGGCCTGGGGGGTTGAGGCTGAGGTGCACCGAGATAAAACCAAAATATGACTCAATGAGAAAATGAAATAAATATTTTATGAATGAAAACGGCATTCGTTTGCCCGAACGAACAACTGATCAGAAACGAGTACGGGGAGTGGAGATGCCCTTCCTCTTGTCATGCACCGCATCTGCCCCTTCTCTCGCCCCTAACATGGCCCACTCTGTGTCTATTGGGTGCATTGGAATATTGGATGAATGTAAAGTGAATCTAGGTCGACTGCTCTAGTTTTCGTTGAATTTGTTTTATTGTTTTTTTTTTTGCTTCTTTTTGTTTTGTTTTGTTTCTTTTTTTTTTTCATTTGATCGATATTTTGAAATTGCTTTGAAAATCACTTTATAAATTTTTCAACATCAAATGTTGTTTGTTTTTCTTTTTTGTTGTAAGTTAGGCTTTCAACGAACATCTATACACAAAATGTAGCGGATCAGGGTTTAATAAATAATTATTTGTGTACATTTACGAATTGTAAATTAATTTCAGTATAGGTAAATACTTTTTTTTTTTAATACATCACATGACTAAGTGGACGATCGGATTTGAATTGAGATTTGAACGTGTTCTTGAGCTAATTTCAAATGAGTTTAGTGCAATTTTTTTTTATTTAAATCTGATTTCGCAAGAAGAATGAGGGCTATCTGCAAAAATTACCTTGACAGAAAAGGATATTATAACTTTTTTTTGTAGCACATCTTGAATGAATGTCGAAAAAGCATTCTTTATCAATAAAAGAAAGTTCTAGGGACGAAATTAAAAAATTTGAAAGCTACGGATTTCTCATTATTTTTGCAATTTTTTGTTTCCTTGGTTCCAGGAAAGGAACTTTTGTTCTAACTGTTTAATTTGCCTCACTCAGAGAAATAATATATTTTTTTCGTTTGCGGCTAATGAATATCCTTTGAATAAAATGGAAATTATTTGCTGGAAAGTTAATACAATCGCTGTAATAGTTTTTCATTCGTAGCAACTGTATTTCATTTGACCCAAATTGTAATTTTATTGCAGCAAACATAATGCAAAACAGCCCATTCGTTTGGAACTCATTTTTATGAGCAAACATTTAAACACCTTTTCGTTTACTAGGAAATTATATTGTTTGCAGCAATCGAATGAATAGTTTGCAAAGAAACTTCCCAGAAAGTTGTTTGTGGCAAAGAACTTTACTTTTATTGTAAATATAAAATTCATTTGCAACAAATAATTGCAGGAAATTTGTTTTCTTAGTAATTGAAACCATGTTCGTGGTATTTATGTGCAGTGCATTCTACGCTAAACAAAAGTAGTTAACTTTTGTTTAGCGTAGAGTTGGCAGACTTTTTGTATTTTCCATAAATACATCTCTAAGTGTACCAAATTTTATCAATTTTCGTCAAGAAATGGCCACGGAAATGAATTTTATCGCAGAAACTCATAAAAAGCACCACTGTGCGTCGTTGCAAATAAAACATTTAAAAAAAATACGTACAAAGGTATTTTTAGGTATTTTCTATTTTGGGTATTCCAATTTTTTTTATCAAAACGGTTGCTATATTTTTTTTTTTTGAGAACTATAAATGATGAAAGTTTTGCATTAATTTGTGCAGAAAAAATTGATATTTTTCGAAAATAAAATTAATTTCTTCCATTTACTACCTTTTACAAATTTTGTTTAATGAATCCAAATGTTATGCAAATCTTGCATTTTTGTTAATTAGTCATTACAAGTTCGAAGACTCGTGATGAAAAAGACACAAAAATTTCACCATTTTCACCAATTCAAGTGCCCTCTTCTATTTCCTCTCCTTCTGCAGCCATCACATTTAATAGAAAAATTATTTAACACCACAGCCAGACACAAAAACCCAACATGACACTCTCAATGTATCTATCTAATTCTTAGCTCAGTCAATGTCCTTTCCAATGTTGACAGTCTATTTTCGATATAAAATTTGTGTATGTACAATCTTTTTCGAGCCAATAATAAATTTAGTCACTCACATGCCTCATTTACCCTTAAACCCAACCTCGCCACCCACTTTGTCAAACAAATTACTTGTTCTTCTATTCCGTGTTGTTGGTGGTTGCCAAAATGTAAATTGGCTTAAAAGTTTGTATACAAATAATAGTTTTTTTTTTTTGTTGAAATAAATTGACTTCCGGTTAATGACAAAACATATACAAAAACCACTACTCTAAAATCATGGTGCAGTATGCGTCTTTTGTCGTGACTTAGTGGTTCAAGAAAATATCACTGTTTTTTTTTAGCGAAAAGATTGGATATACACAAGTTCGACAGTAAAAGTTACCCGCAAAACTTGCCTCTTTCTCAAACAATAAACAAACAAAAACAAACTGAAAAATGGTTTTCTATTGTTTATTTTTATTTCTATGTTCGACTTACATATACTCCTTACCGCACTCTTGAAGTATCTTAAAGTTCATAATGAGACAACCGGGTATATCTTGATACAAAACTAATAATCAAATGCCTTTTCTACTATTTCTATTGAATTGTACGTTTTGCTGCTGAACAAGAAGTACGTAAATGTATTGAAAGACACATGCTTCTAAAAATAACCCCCTTTCGGATGTTAGGTGTCTATTTTCAGCACAAAGAAGTATAGAAGTACGATGACGATGAGCATAGTTCAAAACCTACAAAAGTATCAATTCTATTTTGGGGGTATTTACTATCTATATAGTCTCGAAGAAAATTGATATAAGTTTGTTGGTGTTGAAAAGGGGGGCACGAGTTCGTGTGACTTGGGGTTGAGGGTGGAGTTACTGATTTCAAATCAAACAAGAATATTATGTTTTCAATAGCTTCGCGTGGCGACTATTTTAAGAATTTCCGAGTACATAATATGAAGACATTACTATTCTTGTATGAAACCTTAACAGGTAAATACTAGTTAGTTATCGAAATGCAATCGGAAATGTTAAATTTATCATCATCACGTGTGTGCGTTAGTTTCTTATTTTTTAGCGAATATGAAATCGAAAACACTGTGTGCGGCAAAACAACTATTCTTTTCAGTAATTTGTTTTGGAAGTTTTATTTGTTTGTTTTTTAGTCATTCTAGAAAAACCATAGAAATTGAAGCTCAAATTTCATTTCTTGGAATTAAGGTGGTGGTAAAAAAAAATGGGTACAAGCAAATAATTACGACTTTTGATTGGAATGCGTCTATCAAGGTCAAAGACAAGAATTTTAGTCTTATCAAAGAATTTAGGCAGCTAAAAGCTGTGATATGTTATCGATAATTATTTTGAATGAAATTACAAAACAAATTGTTGTTCTTTTATTTTTCTTGTTATTAAGTACAAATGAAACAGTGAAGGAAAATATGAGTTCAACCTGCACTTTTTTTGTTTTTATTTTGAGAATCAATCACAAATTTGGTTTTATGACGTAATAATTGGTTTTTTCCAGGAATTAATTAGGCTATAAGAAGCGAGTGTCTAGACAATAGATAAAAAGAACTTTAAACTATTTACACTACCAAATATTGATATCAATCGGTAAAAGTAAAAACAGTTTAAAAACTATTTATTGGACTAGTTACTTGAGATTTAGGATTCGTAGAAAAAATCGAGATAACAATCCAACATGACATTACGATGATAAAGGGTAAAGAAAAGTGGGTTGCGCAAATTGCGTCTATCTTTCCGCCTGTCAGTCTTTCTCGCTGAAGCGATTTTCTTCAAACTTGGTCTTAAATGATTGAAATGAAAAAAACTAACGGTACCTGCCATAAAGTTATTTTTTTTTTTCAGGGTGTCTCGTAATTAGTCAAGGAAACTTTAAGGGGTACGTATATATTCCTAGAAAAAAATTGTTCTACAGCAAAAATCTATCTTCAAGACGCAAAAATGGCGAGGTTTAGATAACTTTTTACAGTGAAATACACCCAATTTGCAAACAACAAAGTTGTTGGCGTTCAAAAAGTGATTTGTGCAGATCTAGTTATTTTCAGTTTTCTTGAAAACTAAAAGACATTTTTGCATCTACTTGTCAGTATTGGGCTACAAATTGGTATCTCGGAAACTGTTTGAATCTACACAAATGGTATTGGCCTCAAATTAAAGAAAATTTTGTAAAGGTGAAACTTCAGAATATACATTATAGTGAAAAGCTAGCCCTTATAATTGCTCAAAATGACAATTACTGAAAAAACGCAACAAAATGAGTTTTTTTTCCATTTTTACCAACGTTGCTCGAGGCGAAAAATTTGATGCCAGGTGTGATGTGTACACTACAGTTACTGTACTACATACATTTTGCGTATTCAAAAAGAAAATTGTTTGATATTAAAATGTTCGTGTTTGGTTTAAAATTGTTAAGTTTTTACTTTGATTTAAAGTATTCTACGTCATTTTTTTCCTAAGTGTAGTTTAGTAACAAAATCCTAGCACGTTTGTTCATTTTGGAAAATAATAGCACTTACAAAAATGGAGTGGAACCCGTTGAGGAAGATCAATATTGCTGAGATTTGCACTATAATTTTTGATTTGAAAGAGTTTTTTTTTTTTTGTATTATTTTCTGTTTGAATACGGTTTTCAGTTCAACTTATTTTACGTACACGCTCCGCTTATAAATGATAATGATTACCTTTATTTTTGTTGTTCAAATGATTATATCGGTAAAAAATAAATATTTACAACTCGTGCGATTTAGATCAACAAACATTTAAACAACTAAATATTGAATAAACATTCAATTTACACCAAATTTAGGATTTGTTTTGCACAGCTCATTTATAAAGTTCAAGATTCGCTTATCAGTTTCATGTACCTACCTCCAAAGTACTTTTATTTATAATATTTGTTTACGAAGCACCTTTCTGTATTTCAACATTTAAACAATAATATTTGATCATTTGCTAGCTACCCAATGTTAGAGCAGAGAAAAAAAAAATAAAAAAAAAGTATAATCTTATTTTTTTTTGTTTTGTCCTACACAAATAACCAGTGAATCATTTGACGCAAGCTCAAACAAAAACAGCTAATTATTGTTTTGGTAGATATTATGTCAACAAAAACACTTTATTTGTTAATTTGTTAAAAATAAAAATAATAAAAAAAAAGTAACAGATGCATTAAACTGTGTTGTTGAAAAAAACAAAAACATGCAAAGTCTACTGTCTGGTAATGATTAAATTGTTGTCATGTAATTATTGTTGAAAACTGTTCAAAATTTGTTAAATAAATGTTTTTGATCGAGTTTAGCTTTCAAACCATAATTCTGTCCATGTCCATATGTATCGAATATTGAAAACTAAAAAAATTAGGGAATTCTTAACACTTTATAACAGCTTGGTCGAAGAAAACATCGTTGCCAATAATGGCAATTATCATATAAAATACCATCAACCTCATCTACAGAATTCTCGTTTTTTTGACGAAGTCAACCCCTCTTTAAGTAGACCCTACTGCTGACCATGAAAGAAGCAAGTACCTCAATAGGATGTCTCAAAATTGTACTGATGTGTTCATTGGCTCTGGGGAATTAACTGCCACCATTGATTTAGAAAGCTCCAAGAAGTTAATGGGAAATGACGACAGGTTTTGATTAAGATTCACTAGTTTCGCCTTAATTTTTTTTGTATCAGCTGATATTTAATAGCTTCAGCTGATATGATTTATTGGATGAAATACGCCCATTTAAACCAGTTTTGTCGAAGATAACCAACCGAGTTCTAGTTCTAAGATTTTCTAGATTTCAATTTTCGGCTGATATTAACAAGTTTTTGGCTAAGATTTGCAGGGATTTCTAGCACTTATCTGTTGTGGTTAGATTTAACTACTTAGTTCTCGATCAAGATTCAACAAAATTTACTATTTTTTGGCAGATATTTACCGGGTTTTCCTGTTACTTATCGCTTTTTTACTCTGTTTTACCAGTTTGGCTGAAATTACCGAATGTCACCTAACCTTTTTCTATTTCGGCAAATATTTAACAGTTTCGACAATTTTTGTTTGCTTAGATAAAAAATGTTTTCCTGACAACTACATACCTGTTTGAACTGATCTTAACCTTATTTGCCTAATATTTCCGGAATATTTATTAACCAGTTTCGGCTGAGATTAACCAAATTCGATTGAAATTTAACAGTTGTGGGTGAGATTTAAAGGCAATCTACCAGTTACAGTTCTTTGATTTTTTCGAAATAGATTTAACAATTTAAAATTCGATTTACCAGTTCACACTTTTTGTCTAATATTTATCTGTTTTGGTTGAGATTTAATAGTTTTCCCTGTTTTTTTGTAAGTTTTTGACTGAAAAGTCACAGTTTTCACCTAGATCAGTTTTTGGCTTTGATTTACCAGTTTTCGTCTGAGATTAGTCAGATTTTATAATTGCTTTACTATATTTTAACAGTTTTGCCCTAAATTTCGACAGGTAATAAACAGTTTCGCTTGAGATCTACCAGTTCCTGAGATTCACACCTGTTTCGGCTGTGATTTATTAGTTTCCGATGAGTTTTATAAGTTTTTTTTTCCAGTGACCTGCCAGTTTAAGCCAGAAGAACCGAATGTAAAGAACAGGTCTGATCTTAATTTAAATTGAATTTTGAAGTTAGTTTAAAAAACAATAAACCTTAAAACTAAAAATTCGTTTAAATACTTTCTCAAGTTATATCCAGGGATAGCCAACGAGTTTCAATACAAATCCTGTTCATTTGAATAATTGTTTCCTCAGAAAAAAAAAACAACTTTACAGAATAAACGCCCAACCACACGATCTATTTGTTTACTTTTCAAGCAAGTAATCACCCATAGTTCCTAGACGCAAATAATAACCATAATCAAAATAACATCTATCTTTTACTTTTTTTTTGTTTTGTATCTAAAATTAGAATTTTCAATTACACAATTGGTGTGATAATGTGCGCTTATTTTCAAGTTCGCAGAAATAATAAAAAAAAAATACTGACTCTGAAACAAACACACACAATATTTTATACTATCATTATTTTATCAGCTTTGAATAGCAGCTTGTTAGCCAGCCACAAGCACCATATAGCCAAGTTGAGGTGAAGAAGGGAGAAGAGGAGAAAGACGGTAGTTGGGTGCTGGGGGTGCAAAGCGCAGCGCCAACAAACCGCTTCACTGTCAAGTGTTTACGCGCGGTTCTTGGAACATTCCACTCAATAATAAATCAATTAATAGGTTGCGTGCGGAAAAACGGACTTATGTGTGGTTTAAATGTTTGCTATACTACCAAGCTTGCTAGGCACAATGTACATGTGTAGGATATAGCGACTGTAAATTTGCGGTGTTTTCTAGGAATTCGCCAAATCACTGCAATATTTGGTAATATTTTGTGTTTTTTTTTCGTTGTTGTTGGTTAACGAAACTTTCTAAAAAAAAAATTATTATTAATCACAACAAGTGAGCAAGAGCCAAAAATAATAATAATCAGCAAAAGTAATATGAAACCTTTAGATTTAACAAAAATGATATTTGAGCAAAAATTCAAGGTTTCATAATAAATTGCAGTATCTTATATCATAAAAGAGACCTTCAAAAACTATAAAAGCGAAGAGCGGTGCGATTTAAAGAAGTGACATAATATTTTATTTTAATATTTGCAAACTCAACTGCGCAAAATTAATATTATTTCAATTTAGATAAGAATATTATATTTTGTTTTGATTGAAATAGAAAATATAGATCATCTTGTTTTTATTTTTCTTATTAATTATTAACATACAGTTTGATTTGTAATTTTTTTTTTTTTATTTTTACGACGTATTTCAAGTTAATGTAGTCTCTGTACTTGATTTCGTAGAATAAATAAAATCAACAGACGGTTATTGCTTTTTCCGATTTTTTTTTTGCAAACTAACGGTATAAGATTTTATAGGTTTTATTTGTTAAAACTTAAAATCTGCTTTGTCACATCACTAAATGTCGTCGAAAGGTTATCTGTTTGATCGAGATAAAATGATATTAAATATTGAAAAAATTTATTGTGGAAAAAGATCTCCATCTATCAATCAAAGTTGTCATTACGAATTTAAAGAACGTAAATAGAGTGAGTCCCAGAATTTTGTCTGCCTGTCTTAGCTCGAACTATCAATGAACCTCTTCAAACATGGAAGTTTTTCTCTAGGTCACTATCATTTGGGTATTGGTGGTTTAACTTTATATACTGTCATATGGTACCATTACAACTTTAAGGGCTAGTTTGTTCACAGCGGGTTAAGTTTTTAGCATAATTTTCAGAGGTTCTAGTTAAATGATGCTAATCAACCAAAATCTGTTGATTAGATTAATCCATGATTAACAACTAAAACTATCGATTATCAGGGGAAAAAATAGTTTTCGTGGACATTCGACTATTAACAGTAAGCAATAATCATAGATTAAATTTGATCAAATATGAACGAATTGGCCCTAAGTGTGTTAAGGTCGCAACTAGTAGCCTATGAGTCCGCAATCGTCTTCCATGCATTAAAACGTCAAGTTGTTGGTAAACTCCTTAAACCCTATCACTTCATCAGAGATAAGGTCTTCCTCTATTTTTAGCACACTTTGGCCTGGACTTGTAGATTTAAGGGCTGGAGCTTCAATGCTCATTCACTACACACAAATGTGGAAGCTATTCCAAAGGTTTGGTACAACGCCTAGCTACCTAGCTGTCATCTTGTCCTGAAATTCTTCATGCGAGTACAGATGGTCTTAGTTTCGAATACTCCTAGAAAGCTTTCATCCGTTTAAGCAAGAGCTTATACCAATTATTCAGCAATGCCAGAAGTGGAATAATCATCTATAAGAGCAAGGACTAGTAATCCAGTCATGTATTTAAATAGTATACATATGGAATTTTAAATGATAGAAGCCGACATTTCTTCCTACCTACCTACCTTTTCAGATTTTTTTTTAATTTGACCACTGATACCCCCTGCACGTGTTTAAAGTTTCTAATGAGCAATGCATAGGATTTTTTAAATGTTTCAGAGTCTCATTTATCACTATACTCAGTATACCTACTCAAAAAAAAAAATTGAAGATGGTTCGAATATACATATAATGTCATTTTTCAAGGGGAAAAAACCTTTGTTTTTTTTTAATATTAAAGGTCATAACCCTTTTTTATTAAAAAAACGGAAAATTCTTCAGATAAAAATTATTAAAAAATTATGAACATAGTTTTTTTCTGAAAAAATATAAATATGTACTTAGTTTATTTTTATTATTATTTGGTAACAAACATTTTGACAATGGAATTTTTAAGAAAAAATCGATATTAAAATTAACATCTGAAAACATACCTTTTTATCGGTGATATCGAAGTTATGACCACTTTATTAAAAAAAACTTTTATTTTTCTCTCGAAAAGTGCCATAGTTTAGAGTCATTGACAATTATTTACAATTTTTTTTCGAGTTTAATGAAGAGAGGGAAAAATAAAACTCTGAAATATTCAAAAAAAAAACAAGGAGTTAAAATAAAAATCTAATAAAATTAGGGATTTTTTCTTTTGAATTATTTGGAAAAAGGATTTTTCACACTAGAACTGGATCCTACAAAAAGCTCCAATAAGTGAACGGTCTTATAAACATGTTAAAAATTTGAATACAAGCTCAGTTAATACACAAATCGTAAAAATATAATTTCGATTATAAATAGAAAAATTGCTTAGCCCATGCATGGACCCATGTCAAAATCAATCATAAGTTACTGTTCGATTTTTTCAAGTCATTTAATTATCCTTTTTAAGAAACAATAATTTATATTCATATTTAAAAATGATGGTGTTAAATTTTATAAAAAAAAATGTCTTGTTTTAATATTTAAAAACAACTAAAATAAACATTCATTTGAACAATTCCAAAAACTAATATTTGAATGCAATTAGAGTTCATTAATCACAATTATATTATTATAATGGACACCGACAATATTCCTAGAAACAAAATTATTTGTTATTTTAAAAGTTTTTGTTTCGTTAATTGATCTACAATTAATTATAATTGAATATGTAAACTCATTGTCCAATTATAAAATCCATGTACTCTTCGTACTCATACTTGTACTTGTATCAAATTTCACAATAACAATAAATTCATTAACACAAATCATCAAACTACTACTTCAAATATTATTTAACTGACAAACGATATAATATCTATCTCAGATAACCAACCAAACCACAGCACAAAATATAAAATTAAAGAAAAAAATATATAAGTAGATAGAAATTAAAAATAATAACAAATAATAATAACAATAACATAACCATTACTGGCGCCAACTTGCTATCTGATTGTTATACCTAACCTACCTGCCTAACAAAAAAATATAAAAAAAAAAATCATGGTGAATCTGTGGATTTTTCCATAGGACGCCAGCTAAGCTCCACCAAATAAAAATAATAAAAATAATAAAAAAAAAATTCATCTCACACACGAGAATGCTCCATATAAACCCAGAACTATAGCAATTAGTCAGGTAAAAGGCGTTAGAACCTGCTTAATCGCACAATCTATAATATTTCACATGGTATTTGTACAGTGAAACAATGATACATATTTATTTTGTGTGTTTTTTTTTTTATACCTACAACAAGTGAACTTGAATGCAAACACGTGCCTGACATTTAATTGTCAATCTGACAGGCACCATCAGTAGCAGTATAATACTAACTCGCAACACCCAGTGCGTCAAAGATAAGATTTTTTTTTTTTAATTTTTTATTTATTTGGTTTCTTGTCGAAACAAAAACCTTCTTGCGCAATTTAAACTTTGGATTAATATAAGAGAACGAAAATTAATACGAAAACGCCACCGCACCCGGGCGCCATCGAAGAAACCAACAAAACTGTAGACATTCAAGGAAAAAACAATTATTGACAATTTCTTACCTATACCGTTATCGTTGTCGTCGTCGTAGTGGTGGTGGCAATTTCCTTGCAGCTAATTGAAAGTGAAGCGTTTTTTGTTTTCTTTTACTGTTTGACTGATGGCGTAAGGTTATTTGAAAAAGGAGGCGCGTGTTGAGGTTCGGATTGGACCGAAGTGAAGTGCGGGTCAGTAGAAGGGGTTTTTGGGGCCCATATTCCATACCCCAAGTTTTATTAATGTTAACAAGGAAATAAATTTCTTTGGAGAAACTTGGTATCAAAACATATAAGAGGCCAAACATATTTAGCCCTTTTCTAAATAAGTGAAAACGGAATGATATTGCTAGCAACCTTTCGATTAGAAGCATTTCTTCCAAAAACGTTTCACCGGGAGTTTTCTTTTAGAATAGGGCTGATTATGAGAGACCCACACTAGGATAAAAGTCCTTGGAACAACCTTGTTCGGTGAACTAATTTATATTTCGAAAAAAAACTAAGCTCCATTAGGGTTTCAAGAACCTTATACTTATTTTTCCAAACATCTACATATCCCTTTATGTTTCCACTTCTGTTGAGCAGAGATGAGATCCAATAACTCCACAATTACCTTCATGAGTCCGCGACTGACTTGGGGTGTATAATTTGTTTAAGCATTTACCTGATTATTTCGTCTTAACTTGCTCAAGTGATAAAAATATTGATAAATTAGTATCAACAGAAGTTAACAGCTGTGCTGTCACGAGCTTGAAAAGATAGATCAAATCAATTCAACTGTCATCGTGTTCGAAACCTATAAACAACTTGCAGCAATTTTAGCGATACAAATTTTGTTGGGACATACAATATTATGATTCTGAGCTTAAATTATTTTAGAAAATATATGAATTGGTATTTAGATAGGCACTCGATTTTAAATCCGGAAATACTTTGATAACGAATGAAGCAAATTTACATAATTTTCCTTGTACATAGTAACTGAATGAAATAAGGCGTAGAAATATTTATCTTAAGATCTTCACAATCACTTAATCATCATTTAATGATCTATCTATTCAGGCAACATATTTTTGGGATTAAGTACGACTGATGGTGTTAAAAAATTTAGTTTTCTAAACTCGCATATTGAAATCATGCATTAAGGTAAAAATAAATCATTGTTTTAATTTATTGAAGGTTTTGTCTGTCTGTCTGATTTAATCTAAAGCTAATATATGATGGTTTATTGAGACCGAAAATAACGGTACGACTTCGATGAAAAAATGAAAACTTTTTTTTGTTAAATCACGAATAGGGGTACTTGGTATTGGTATACAACCGTTTTTCAGTTTTTGGTTTTTTCCTTATCACAATGAACTTCAACGATTTGTTTTTTATATAAGAGTCTTTAGTTTGCCGCAACAACTAAATTTTACATAATTAAAATTTTGTATTTTACGATAATTTTGAATTTTTATTTTTGAAAAATCATTTTTTCGAATAAGGGTCAATGATGGCACAGGAATTTAAAAAAAAAATCTTTTGAATTTTGTTTTTATAAAAAAAATTTTTTTTAATACAGCCAAAAAATAAAAAAAAAAATTATAGCGGAAGCTATATCAACATAAAAAAGCTAGAAATAGTTTTAGCCGTTTTTTAGAATAATCAGTAATAATTCAAAACCTTTATATCAGAAGTAGGTACTCGATCTTAACTATAGATATTGAAAACCAGTAGGAAACAATCTTGGCAACACACAACAAAATCACATGAAGCAATTTGCAAGCACAGTCGTCAAACTATACACTGTTTTCCACTTGTTTCAAAAAGCCGCATTTACAATACATAGGTATTTAAATAATTACGCCCAAATTCTTGACTAATTTCAAAACCAGTTTCATAGTAAAACTCGATCCAACAAAATTGGAAATCAAAGTTCGAAGCACTTCTTCGAAACGTTTAAGTGTTTGCTATATCAAAGCAGTGTCACCACTGGTTTACAGTCAAATAGCTTAATCTTATTTTTTATTATTTTTTACACGTCAAATACTAAAGTCCTAGCTATCCTTGGAAGTTCTTTAATGAAACCAAAAATATTGGTTCAACATAATACTGCCTCTCGTGAAAGTTAACTGGTCTTCCTTATCACTTTTGAAGCAACTTTTAAGTAATAAGTTTTACGGCATTCGATCCTCGATCTTCTAAGGATCAATATTATGTAAGTCCCAATTAAGTCGTTTATTTACTGTTTTTGCTTTCACATAGAATCTGCTCCATAAACGTTCTTCTTTTATTTTCATCGCATGACAATATTTTTGTCTATTAAATGCTAATTATTATTAATATTTCTACGAGTCTTTAAGCTTCATAATAACTTCAAATTGATATGTATACAAAAAAATCACGCGTTCAAATTTGTCTCCGATATGAATAGCTTTGAAAGAATTTCCGCCCATGAACTAATGTAAACTACCTTCAATAAATTCCCACCTATAATATTGATAAGGGTCGTTGTAACCTACACTTGCCACCTTAAAAAAAATAAAGAAAAAACATTTCTTCAGAAACTTGTAAGATAACTAACATAAAAAGTCGCAATTAAATTAAAAACGAAAAAAAAGTACCTGTAACCACTTGTGCTCATGTAAGTCATGTGGTTTACTTCCTCATAATATTCCCCGATCGTTTCATCATCTTTCCAGACACCTTAATAATAAATTATTGTTTTTTTTTTAATTACATAAGTTCAACTGCTGCAAAACTGTACCGATAATGTTTATGTTAGTCCATCGTATCAGACGATCAAAGTCTACAAAACCACAAGTCACCACGACGAAACGCTGTCGCCGCCACCACCGCCGCTCCGCCGCGCCGCCGCCGCCAACGACACCTCTCGCTGCCGCCACCGCTTAATCAAATAAAGTACCTACACCCAGGGAAAAGTCGGTGTAAAATTAGCCTATTTCGGGGGCTAACTTGCCTTAGGCCTAAGGCAATTTTGAGCTAGCTTAGTCCTAAGCTAATTTAGCCTATTTTCCTAAGGCAAATTGAAAATTTTCAAATTTACCTAAACCCTAGGCTAAAACTTACCTATTTTACCTATTTCCTAAGGTGATTTACCGATTTCCCCTCCGAAGTTTTACCTAGCACCTAGGTAGATTTTACCTAGGACTAAGGTAAATTTTACCTATTTCCTTAGGTGAATTAGCTTATTCCTAAGCTGATTTTACCTATTTCCTAAGGTAAATTACCTTATTCCTAAGGTAAATTTTACCAATTTCCGCAGTTGAATCACCTTATTCCTAGGCAGATTTTACCTATTTCCTAAGGTGAATTACCTTATTTCTAAGGTAAATTTTACCTATTTCCTAAGGTGAATTACCTTATTCCTAAGCTGATTTTACCTATTTCCTAAGGTAAATTACCTTATTCCTAAGGTAAATTTTACCTATTTCCTAAGGTGAATTACCTTATTCCTAGGCAGATTTTACCTATTTCCTAAGGTGAATTACCTTATTCCTAAGGTAAATTTTACCTATTTCCTAAGGTGAATTACCTTATTTCTAAGGTAAATTTTACCTATTTCCTAAGGTGAATTACCTTATTCCTAAGCTGATTTTACCTATTTCCTAAGGTAAATTACCTTATTCCTAAGGTAAATTTTACCTATTTCCTAAGGTGAATTACCTTATTCCTAGGCAGATTTTACCTATTTCCTAAGGTGAATTACCTTATTCCTAAGGTAAATTTTACCTATTTCCTAAGGTGAATTACCTTATTTCTAAGGTAAATTTTACCTATTTCCTAAGGTGAATTACCTTATTCCTAAGCTGATTTTACCTATTTCCTAAGGTAAATTACCTTATTCCTAAGGTAAATTTTACCTATTTCCTAAGGTGAATTACCTTATTCCTAGGCAGATTTTACCTATTTCCTAAGGTGAATTACCTTATTCCTAGGTAAATTTTACCTATTTCCTAAGGTGAATTACCTTATTCCTAGGTAAATTTTACCTATTTCCTAAGGTGAATTACCTTATTCCTAGGTAAATTTTACCTATTTTCTTAGGTAAATTACCTTATTCCTAGGCAGATTTTACCTATTTCCTAAGGTGAATTACCTTATTCCTAAGGTAAATTTTACCTATTTCCTAAGGTGAATTACCTTATTCCTAAGCTGATTTTACCTATTTCCTAAGGTAAATTACCTTAAGGTAAATTTTACCTATTTCCTAAGGTGAATTACCTTATTCCTAGGCAGATTTTACCTATTTCCTAAGGTGAATTACCTTATTCCTAGGTAAATTTTACCTATTTCCTAAGGTGAATTACCTTATTCCTAGGTAAATTTTACCTATTTCCTAAGGTGAATTACCTTATTCCTAGGTAAATTTTACCTATTTTCTTAGGTAAATTACCTTATTCCTAGGCAGATTTTACCTATTTCCTAAGGTGAATTACCTTATTCCTAGGTAAATTTTACCTATTTTCTAAGGCAAGTTTTACCTTTTTTCTTCGGTGGATCTCATAGCTGAAAAAAAGTCCTTTTAGAAAAAAAAGATAATTTTTATTTCATTTTATAATTATAAATATATTTTATTTAAGTTTTCTTTTTTGTGTACAAATAATAGGTAGTTACATATATATAAATATATATACATATATATATAAGTTTTTAAAAAGCATTTACAAGTTTCGTTTATTAATTTGTATTTGAAAATACATTACTCTTAGATTTTTTTTAATGGAAGAACATGCTTTCTTTTGATAATCTGACTGGGGCAATACATAAAATCAATGTAAAACATGGACTGTATAAAATAAAACGTAAAAGGTATCTAGAGTGTTTATCATCAATGCATTAATATCATTTAAGTCAGTGGTTCTCAATCTTTTAGAATACTGGTGAAATGTCGCTGAAAAAGCGAGAAGTCATGAGAAAAGCGCTAATTGCATCGGTAAAAACGATAAAATACCGCGGAGAAGCGAATAAAGTATTAGGGAAAACATGGAAAGCCACGGTCAAAGCGTGAAAGATGACAGAAAAATATGCAAAATACCGCGGACGCGAACGCCGTTAAAAGAACGGAATAATGTGAGAAAACTCAGGATATAGTATAAGAAGTTAGTCACGAAAAAAAACGTAAAATACCGTGAAAAAAGTGACGGAGAAAGGATAAAGTGCACCGGAAAAAAAGCGTAACATGCCGCGGAAAAAAACATGGAAAGTCGCGGAAAAGGCAAAATATCAGGGATTGCTTCAGAATAAAATTGTGTGATTCTTTGGCAAAATGCTCAGAATACTGAGGACAATAGTGCTAATACCACGAGAAAAGCCGTAGAAAAAAATTAAAATGCTAAACTCCAATTTCTTAACAGTCAGTAAACCAATGACTGTAAATGAAAACGAAAAAAGGAAAAAACTGGACCTAGGGCGCCACGTTAGCTCACACTTTGGGAACCCCTGATTTAAGTAATTAATGCATTGATATCATTTACTAAAGTTGAAACAGAAGGAATTTTGTTACTGTCTTGAATATTAAAGAAAAACATTTGAATAAAAACCCATACCGAGTAACACTGAGGAGGGTATTGAATATTTAATACATATGCAAGCTTTAAATAAAAAGTAATACAGTCTAAATAAGTATCTAATTTAAATTTAATATTGTCCAAGGACACGTAAAAACTGTTGAAATTAAATTTCTCACCAACCACAATAATTATGGGCTGAAGCTTGGTATTGGATTTTGAGCATTCATCTCGTTTTTTTTTAAGGACTGGTTCAATTTGGCTGGCATTTTCCACTTCTAGTGTGAACGAATATCTGGAATCTTCAATGGTGAATTTTTTCAGTTTTCCCTTGAATTGCTTCGATGATGGAGGCAACACTCCATGCAAGAGAGTTGCATAGGCAATATTAACGTTATCTGGAAATAAATTAAAACCTCATAAGTAAAAAATAGTAAAATATGAAAAATAAAAAAGAGTTGAAAAAAAAAGAGTTAAAAAACAAGTTTTTACCTATGTCAAGGTCGGCAGTATTTGCCCTGAATTCGTTCAGGTAAGATTTAAGGGCGTTGCACTTAATCCTCTCAGTGAACAATTGTAATGCAATTTTTGAAAATTGTTGCCATTTCGCGAAGTCGAAGCCATTATTTGGTTTGATGAAGTTGTAGTCCATGGCAATCTGTAAATAAATAGACAAAGCACATTGATAATTATGTAGATACATTATTTACTTAAATGTAATATTTGTTTTAAAGAAGTTAAAGGAATAAGTTAAAAAACGAAAGTTCTTACCAGTTCTGGTGCTCGTGAATATTTGTAAAGCGGCCATTCCTGAATAACTGATTGGATGTCAGTGTCACTGCTTTGGCATATCATATCCCTTCTGAATGCCATAGTTTGCATCCATTGTTTAGTAACTGTGTCCCAGTTCCGGTTCTGCTTGAGCTCGTCGCAAATCCTTTGCATCTCGGTATCATTAAGTGGTTCGATATCACAATCCTCTTTGCAATCATCTTCCACTTCTACAAGTTTAACTTTCTTGAATGACGTGGGTTCATTTGTATAGAGCTGCTTCAGAGATCTTCGTTGACCCCTATATCGGTCGTATAGTTTACCCTTGGGGGGGATTTTTTTAGACCCTCGAACAAAGTACGAACTCTGAAATTTAAATGCTGTAATAAAGTGCATTAGGTATTTTTAAATCCCAAAAACCAACCAAGTTCTCGTTGGGAAAATTTTTTACGATTTCCCCCGCCAAGATTTCACATCTCTTGACCGTCATTTTCTTTTTATTTTCTGTATAATATTGGACAATCTTGTGGACCAAATTTGTTCGATCTTCTGGAGTCAAACAATTTTTGAGGTGATAGGATTCTAAAATTGCTCTGCCCTGCTCTGTTTTCTTCAAAATTTCTAGTACAGATACCTAAAATTAAATAATCGATTTTTCACTCATTATGATAATATTACTCCCTGAAGTTTCATATTCGATTGAATAATCGAACCCATCCTTTGCAGGATCGGTTCGATTTGGTACTTTGAAATTCAAAAGTGAAAAATCTTTTTGAGTAGTCAGTTTTGAATTTTTTGAATCTTTCATTTAAGTGTTTTGATGATGAACGCAACATTTCATGCAATCAAATTTTCTTTTTCAAAAAGAGTTACTGCAAATGTAAATCATTTGTGTAATTAATGAATTTAAAAATTTTTGGACTACAGGGATCTTTTACCGTCTTGAATATTGAAGAAAAACTGTTTTTGAATAAAAACGAGAAACAAACACTGAGCAGGGTATTGAGTATTTAATACATATGCAAGTTTCAAATAAAAAGTTATACAGACTAAATAAGTATATAATTTAAATTTTATATTGTCCAAGGACACGTAAGAACTATTAAAATTAAAATACCAACAGTCGCAGATCCAGAATGATTGAATCTGGATTTACTACCGTCCTGACTGTATACGGTAGTAAATCCAGATTCAATCATTCTAGATCAAGCAACACCACAGGCAGCAGCAGCAGTAGAAATAGAAAAAGTAAAAGCAACAACAGCTGGAGCACTTGTTTTCGTCGCGCTCATCAGAGAAGCTTCCGTTTAAACGCTTCTCTGATGTGCGCGATCAAAATAAGTGGCGCCTAAGCGTCTATTAAAATTAATTTTTTTCGCGATGTTAACCACCATCTAATCAGAAAAATGCCAACAGTCGCAAATCATACAGTTAGGACGGTAGCAAATCCAGATTCAATGAATTTGGATCAGGCAACACCACAAGCAGCCTGTGGTGTTGCTTGATCTAGAATCATTGATAGAAGCAACAACAGCTGTCGCAGTTTGAACGAAAGCTACCCTGAATCGTGCGAGGAAAACAACTGGCACCTAAACGTCACCAAATGCAAAAAACACCAAAGAAGGCAAAGTACCTCAGCGGAAGATTCTCAATCTGACAACAACAATCAACAAAAAAAACATCGAACGATGACGAGATCAGCAATTTCGGCATGGCTCTGTACAAGTCCAAAGATATGTTTATGAAGAAGAACGCCATGATGATACAACAGACTTAATTTTAAGAAACCAAAATTATTTAATGCTTAAAATAAATACATACATCCATAGTTACATCAATCAATTCAAAGCTTCTATCAACATTTCATCATTTAGTGGGTTTGTATGTTTTTTTTTAAATAACACGCGCATCATCATAGAAAATCTTTTACATTTTATCCCTCCACCAAACATACCATGTTGTTTTAAATAATTTATATAAATAATTTAACTATATCTGTACACATATGTATATAATTTAATTTGTAAATATAAATTAATAATAACATTAAAAAAAGAACAAAAACATTGTAAAGTTTTGATGCCAAAAAACAGAAGTACTGGTTCAATTTGGCTGGCATTTCCCACTTGAAGTGTGAACGAATAATATGATATTAAATGACGATTTTTTTAAAATTTTCTATTCAATTTCTTCGATGATGGAGGCAACACTTAATATTTAAATTATTTTATATGTATATAAATAAAATCTCTTGAAACCCTAGAAAGATAATTCTCGTGAACAAACGGCTCTCTGAGACGTAATATGTGATTATCTTTCTAGGATTAAAAAAAAAAATTAAGTTCTGATCTATTTTGTATCTATGCAAGGTGTCCATTTGAATAACCTGGTCTATTTATTTAAATAACCAACACTTATATCTATGAATTAAAATCAAATAAATTATTTATAAGCACCATTTTTATCTATTACCACTTACATCAGAATCCGACGAATTACTTGTTGCCGATGGACTACTTATAGTGTTAACCCACGTTTCTACTGAAAGTTGATTAGTCAATTTATTCACGGGCCTCGGACTTACAGTAAGAAATCCCTGTTTACAAAAAAAAAAAAAACAAATTAAAACTGAATGCATATTGGTCAAAGTAAATTTTGATTACATTTTCGTTTTGCCAAATTCCTAATTTAGCCTCAAAGATCATTTTTGTGTTGAAGTCTTGAAATTCGGCGAATATTTGGTCGATATGTCTTTCTTTCATGCATTTCAACCCCTCAATATTGATTTTCCTTTCTGTCAAATACAAATATTTTGGGTAAAATGAGATGATTTCGATAAAATGAGGTTCAAAATGAGATAATTTACTAAAAAAAATTGACATTCGAAATGAGATAATTTGCAAAATTATCTCATTTCAGCTCTAGTCAAAGCAGGCTATTTATTTTATAGATATTTTACCTTTTAGAAACTTGTAAAGCTGGTCATAAAGTTCCCATGAAATGAGTAGATTGGCCAAGTGTAAGTCATCATCGTTTTTTTCTGCTTCTTTTTGGGGAATGTTATTTTGAATTGTTAGTTCAACCGTGTTTGATTGGTTTTGATCATCGGGATTGAGAATGCTTAATTCGCCTTTTTCGTTCATATAATATATTGAACTCGGTTGATCTTGAAGATTCACTTCGACGTCACTCCCATCAACAGGTTCACTAGTTGGCAATTCAGCATTCATTTTGGGGTAGTTGTTATCTAAGAAAAAAAGTGTTTTTTGCGAATGAATTCACCACCATAAAGAATCTTATGAGAATGTACAGGTGGTCCATCAAATGTTGTTATTGATTTTAATACAATTTTTTCTTCTTTTGGCTTAATTTTCTCAAATGACATATAATGATCGTTAAATATAGTTGGTATTTCCTGGCAAAGCATGTATATTTTTTTATTTTCATCTATTATTATTCGGATTATTATAAAAAAATTCACTTTTAAATTATTTGTTATTGATAAGTAAGAACCCTTTTTATATACTGTTCCTAGAAATTCAATTTTTTCGAAATGTTTTGAATTCAGATTTAATGTATCAGAACTTAAGTTTTTTATGTTTTCAGTATCAGAAGAGATTTCATCATGCTCTGAGAATTGAAGAAAATCCTTTCTGGGTTTAGTACTTTGGTAAGCGAACTTGAATTGGAATTTTGTTGCAATTGAAAGTAAAATATTTATGCGGCTTGATGTAACTCTACTGTATGATTTCAGTTCTTGATGTTTGGCTTCGAATAAAAATGACCAATAAAATTTTGGAAGTCCTGAATATCGTATAATCCGTGGATAGTGAATAAGATTGTGATGTTTAGGTTTTAAAGTATCGCCAAATAAATTTTGATATAACTCATTGTGTTTTTCAATAAGATGTTCAAGTTCATGTAATGTGCAGTCATTACACTGTGCTAAAAGCAACATATCAATTATTTTTATAAAAATAACAACGAAATTCCAAACTTTATCATTTACTGGGATCAAGTGACCAATCATCAAAGGAAAATGGTGAATAAATGTCCACATTTCCTTTGCTGAAGCATTCAGTCTTTTTCTTTTCAAATGTTGAACAGTAATATCCTTAAAGACATTTCCTTTCTCAGTATCCCCATAGGAAAATGTTAATTTATATTGATTAAGTTCATCTAATGTAAATACTTTGTTTTTTATGTAATGTTGTATTACATGTGTCAGATTATAATGCGCAACGCCCTCAAAAACATCATGCATAAGATCAACGGAAAAGTTTTTTACAACATGAAAGGAAGGAATTTTGTTTAAAATTGAGTTTTTGTAAACTCCTGTAGATGAAAAGTCTTCTGATAAATTCTCATCATAATTTTCCTCAGTTCTAAGCAATGTTGAATCCTCCTTGCACATTACTTTGGTCAATGCAATTGGTGCTATACAGAACCTGCAGTAGTAGTTAGAAGAGAAAGATTTACTAAACTCCAGAATCTGGTTAAGCCCCAAATTATCGCCTAAGATTATGCCCATTATTAAACAAATTGTTGTTTTCTGACCTTTAAGAGTAATTTCAATTCCTTCAACTTCCAGAGAAATAATTTCTTGAACAAGGTTATAAATTGTCAAATCATTTCCGTATGTTTTAATATCATGAGCCTTAATTAATCCAGCCAGATAAATATCACTGACTTTAAAATGATTTTCGAATATAGGAATGGAAAAATATATTCCTGTTAATTTATGGACTCCACTATGAGCTCCAAGTGGATTATTTACTTCGAAATCGTCTGCGAACAGAAAATATGGTACCAAGTTCTTATTTTTATACATGGCTTTCTTTTGTTGCCATAATTCTCCGTTTATAAAGTTTCTTATATTCGATGGCTTGCTGTGTTCGTCCAAAAATGTTGTAAGTACTTCTTGATTTTCTGGTTTTTCAAAAATTTTTCGGAATTCAAATTTTAGGTCCATAAGAATACCCTTATCTACTTTCTCCCTTAAATTGCTCTGCCCGTTCATCATCACATGAGAAATTTCTCTGTTAATGTCAAATTCTTTTGGTTTCTTAAATAAATCTCGATTTTCTAAGAACTTTTGAACCTTATACTCAGTATTTAATTCATTAATAACTTTTTCGTATTCTTCGACAACATTCTCTATTTTTTTTTTATCTTTCTCGCACATTTCAATGCCAGATACTATATCTAGCAATGGTGATATAATTAAATTTTCAGCAGCTTTTTGTATGGTGAATGCATCTTTTCTAGAAAAATTATTGTTATTGTATAAACTTAGAACGAATTGAAGTATGCTGTTTTCAATAATACACTTTGGTAATGGCGTTTGAGTTTTTTCTGCACTTCCATTAAATATTGGTAGTTCATGTTCATAGTTTAATGAATAAGGATTATTTTGTAGTGTGTTTTCAAAAATACTAGAAAAATTGCCAGCTTTTATGTTTAAATTGTCTTGCACAGGGTTTATATTAAGTGGTTCGAATTCCATGGTATCAAAGTTTCTTAAATTTGTACCTAGATGTCTTTTGTATGAAGGTAATCCATTAAATATTTGTTGACATGAAATCTCATAGCATTTCAAATTGCTTTTTTTATCACAACCATGTAGAATTTTCAAATGCATGAACAATGTTTTTAAGCAATTAAATTCTTCTGAACAGATAACGCAATGCATTTTCAGTTTGTTGGCTGCAATGTGAATAAAAATTGTTTTTTTTTTTTATTTCGGAACTAAATCTATTAAGTGTCACTCAGAGAAAAAAGTATTTTATTTTTAACAAGCATTATCTTAGTCATTCAACAGATCGCTGCCAATTGAAATCGCTCACAGAAAAGAAAGTAGAATATTTCCCTAATTCCTAGACCAAGAATAAGAATGATTTGAAGAACAAAAATTTTCAGGTCAAAAAGTTTTCAAACTTGACTCAGTAGCTGCCGACAAGGGCGAACACCAGGATTATGAGCATAAACAATTCAAAGTATTTGTCTGCTATTGAGCAAATAGCAGACATAATTAAAAAAGGCAATACAACAAATAAACGTCAAATGAACACATCCTTATTTTAACTAAAATACCTAATATATAATAATTATTATGAAAAGCATACCTTTTTCTTTAATTCCCGAAAATGTTTGTATGACTTTGTTGGATCAGCTGAACTTGTTCTAAAGGCCTGTCTTACTTATTTGTTTTATGTCAAAGCAGGTAAATAATTATGGTTGATGTTGGTTAATGCTGGATAATGTTCTACATCAAAAGATAAAAAAAAATCTATTAAAAGCTTATAAACCATGATTTGCAATATTTAATAATGAGTAACATAAACAACCAAAGAAGAAACAACATAAAATAAAAGAAAGCCACTTTTATGTAACTATTTTTCGGAATGACTTAGCTTCGAAGATGAAAATATCAAAATCAAAGTGAAACGAAGCGAATTTAAAATATAATCATCGAATTAAATTTAATGTTACGTGTTACGTGTAGGCATATGCATGGTAAGGTACCTATATTTTGTTACAAAAACCAAAATATACTTTTGTTACACACATTTGAGACATTTTAGTTTGGGTTTTGTAGTAAAATTCTGGTTTCTCAATTCAATAAATTTATTAAATTGTGTTTGGACTTTGTGAAGCTGCAGAGCAATCACTAAAAAAAGGCAAATAAATGCCTAGTACTTTAATACCTAAACAATGTTTTTGTAAAAAATGATTTTTAAGTTGAACAAAATGAACCAGGTAAGTTACTGGGTCAAATTGGTCATCGAATTGACTCAATGGGTGGCTTCCAATGGTAATGATTCTTGTAGCCATATAAAAGTTGCTCTATTTTAAAAGTTTTTATCTGTATCTTAGACAAAACAGCTTGGAAAAGTAAGCCTAAACGAAACGCTTTGGATTCAAAGATAAAAGTGTAGATTTAAGATTCAATATAGTCATGTAAAATGCCTTTGGACTTTGTTAAAACAGCAATACAAACTTTTTGTGGACATATTCTTGTATATGGCTAGTACTTAAATACCAAATCATTAATAATTATATGAAAATCATACCTTTTTCTTTAACTCCCGACCAATCTTTTTGAAGATTTTTAAGTTTCTTCTCTTAACTCTATTGTTTTGGGTCTTGCTTTACGTCAGGATGGGTGATTTGTATATTGTTGATTAGATTCAATGGGGCTATATGAATAGAGAAACAATTTTAATAGTTTTTTATAAGAAATGATTTTCAAGTTGAACAAAATGAACCAGGTAAGTTACTGGGTCAAATTGGTCATCGAATTGACTCAATGGGTGGCTTCCAATGGTAATGATTCTTGTAGCCATATAAAAGTTGCTCTTTTTCCAAAGTTTTTGTCTGTATCTTATACAAAATAGCTTGGAAAAGTTAGTCTAAACGAAACGCTTTGGATTCAAAGATAAAAGTGTAGATTTAAGATTCAATACAGTCATGTAAATGCCTTTGGACTTTGTGAAGCTGCTGATTAATCAGCTCACAAGAGTAAAAAAAGCAATACAAACTTTCTGTGGACATAATAATTATAAATGCCTAGTACTTTAAAACCTTAACAATAAAAATTATGTAAAAAGCATACCTTTTTCCTTTCGTTTTGTTAAAATTTTCAAGCGTGGCCAAGAGTTTTTGGTTAGTTTTTTTTTTTTTTTTGTTTTACTTTAATATATGTATCCGTATGTCTTTTTTGTTCACTATTTGTTTAATTTGTATTTTTGGAAATGTTGTCTTTATGTTCTTTAAGTTTTTTTTGTATTTTAATTTTGTATTTTGTGGAATAATTAATATTCTCACTCTTATGAGTTTTTCACACAACTATTTGATTTGGCTTGCTTTTGAAAGTTACTGGGTTAAATTTGTCATCGAATTGACTTAATGGGTGGCTTCCAATGGTAATGATTCTTGTAGCCATATAAAAGTTGCTCTTTTTCCAAAGTTTTTGTCTGTATCTTATACAAAACAGCTTGGAAAAGTTAGTCTAAACGAAACGCTTTGGATTCAAAGATAAAAGTGTAGATTTAAGATTCAATACAGTCATGTAAATGCCTTTGGACTTTGTGAAGCTGCTGATTAATCAGCTCACAAGAGTAAAAAAAGCAATACAAACTTTCTGTGGACATAATAATTATAAATGCCTAGTACTTTAAAACCTTAACAATAAAAATTATGTAAAAAGCATACCTTTTTCCTTTCGTTTTGTTAAAATTTTCAAGCGTGGCCAAGAATTTTTGGTTAGTTTTTTTTTTTTTTTTGTTTTACTTTAATATATGTATCCGTATGTCTTTTTTGTTCACTATTTGTTTAATTTGTATTTTTGGAAATGTTGTCTTTATGTTCTTTAAGTTTTTTTGTATTTTGTGGAATAATTAATATTCTCACTCACATGAGTTTTTCACACAACAATTTGAACTGTAAATTTGAAACAAAATGAAAAGTTCAACTCTTAAAAAATGAGTTCGTTCAATCAATTACTCGTTGATTACTCTGTAACTCGTTACTTTAGTGGTGGTGGGGCCTCAATGAATATATGTATAGTATGGATTGCTTTTTAATATTTCAATGCATTTTGTAATGCTATCTAAATCTAGATTTAGAACAGGAGATTTATAAATAAATCTTGTAGTGTTTCCACCAAAAAAAAAAAAAGAGATTTATTTATGCGTATTCGATGCATATGCGTTAAAATACTTTTATTTCTTCTTTTGTTTTGCAAATTTAAGTAAACATCAAAAGTAAAAAATATTACTCATTTCATAGCATTCTTTAACTATTTGTTATTTTTCATTTGACATTATTTTAGAACTATGTAATTGATATCAATTATTTTAAAATAAGTTATTCGTTATTCTTCATTTGATATTAGGTACTTTAGAACTAATTGATATCAATTAATCTTAAAATAAAGTATTCGTTACTTTTCATTTGACACTATTTTAAGACTTATTAAAATCAATGGAACTTAAAATAAGGCGTTCGTTCAATTTCACAACTATTCGTTATTCTTCATTTGATATTAGGAACTTTAGAAATAATTGATATCAATTAATCTTAAAATAAGGAATTCGTTACTTTTCATTTTATTATATTTTAAAGCTTTTCGTTACTTTTTTGAATTTTGTTAAGATGGCGACTCAGTTGGAGCAGGCAAGTGATTGTGCTCACACTCGTATAGGATAGCCTTTCCAAGATACTTTTGCATCCGATATATTTGGGAATCTTTTTCCGTCAACTGTTATTTAACATAGGATTACAAAATCAGAAAGGTATCTGGATAGCTTAAGATTTGCATGTGAACACGGCCAGTGGAATGCGTGAAACCAGCAATATAACCAACACCGTGAATAATAAACAGCAGGCTGGCGAGCAAATATTTTGCAAAAAAATTGTTAACCGTCATTGCATATGACTTGAAATTTTGTTTCAGAAAATTATAGTATGCAACTAATACTTGATAAATTAAAGGCTTGCCCAAACCAAAGTGCGACAGTGCGTCACGACATGTGCGACACGGCTTTTATATGAAAAACGTTTTGCGTTTAATCGCATTTGGTGTGGGTACTCTCATGTGACGCTGTGTAAATAAATGTTGGCGTGGTCGTGTTGCACTGTCGCACTTTGGTTTGGGCAAGCCTTAAACCTTATTATGATCGCGTTTCTGTCTAATTGTTTTCAGCAATAGACCAACACCAGCTAATTTAGGACTTTGACCAAATGGTTGCTGGTTCTGGTCCATTCTGTGTTAAACAATTGAAATACATTGGATCTAAAACAATGGCGGGGCTGTTGCTGGTTTAATCTGTTGCACGCAGAAGGGCCTTCAATCTACTTGGCGTTGGCGTGCGTAACTGAATAGAAAGGTATAATGGTGGCTGGAGAAGCTTGTTGGGCACCACCGCCCGCCGCCATTTTGATGCACTGGTCAAAGTTAAGTTTTTAAATCACAGAAATATCTTAGGAACAAGCAAAGAACTGATAAAAAAAAGGACACGTGTCCCAAAAATAACTTATTTCGTAAGATAACTATATTTTAACGGAACAGTAGACATGATTTATATTATTAAAATAGTCAAAAAGAAGTGTTTAAATACTATTTTTCTCTGGGTGAAATAAAAACGCAAATATGTATATGTAATGATGAAATTGTAAAAAAGATTCTACTTACTTTGATATATTTTCCAAAACGCTGGTTTTAATTCACTGTTTCACAGTATTTATATCTTCTTAGCTTCGTTTTCCAACTTTTAAGTGTTATTTCCGTGGTCATTAATCTTTTTATTCACTTTTTAAAACAATTCTTACACGTTTAATATTTCTTCACACAAAACTGAACTGCACGCCATGAAATTACGAAGTAAATGATGTAAAGCACGCGTTCAAACAGGATCTAGAACAAATTCACCTTAGGACTAAGGCAATTCCAAAAATCTAACACAAAATCACCTTAGTCCTAAGGTGATTTTATAGCGTCACCTAGAAATTAGCTTAGGCCTAAGGTAAATTTAGCTTAGGCCTAAGGTAAATTTAGCTTAGATCCTAGGTAAAAATCGAGAATTTACCTTAGGACTAAGGCAATTCTAAAAAGCTAACACAAAATCACCTTAGTCCTAAGGTGATTTTATAGCGTCACCTAGAAATTAGCTTAGGCCTAAGGTAAATTTAGCTTAGATCTAGGTAAATTTATGTTAGGTCCTAAGGTAAAAGAATAATCTTGGCGGGAAAACAACACATGGCCGTATTCTTAAGGGGACATTTTGAGCTCAAGTGTAGGAAGATAAAAGAAAGTGAAACAGAGCAACAAATGTTATTTTTGCTCGTTTGTACATATTCGTATTAGGACAAGTAAGACAACAGCGGCAAATAGTCAACTAAAAATGTGATTCCTTCATTAATTTAATAGTTTACGGGGAATATAATTTAGATCCTTAATAAAATTAGCTTAGGCCTAGGTAAAATTAGCTTAGGCCTAGGTAAAATTAGCTTAGGCCTAGGTAAAATTAGCTTAGGCCTAGGCAAAATTAGCTTAGGCCCTAGGTAAAAACAGCTTAGGCCTAAGGTAACCAAGAAATTTTGGAGGGAAAATTACCTTAGGCCTAAGGTAAAATTAGCTTAGGCCTAGGTAAAATAAGATTTGGTAAAAATTATAATAGAGTTATTTTGGCGGGAAAATCAGACACGAGCGTATACTTAAGGGGCATTTGGGGCAAAAATTGTAGGAAAGTAAATCATTATAATCATTCTAAATTTGCATGCATTGGACCTATGGCTTGAAATCAACAGTAAAAGGTGACATAATTATGCTTCGTATATACTCTGGAGATCTCATGAAATTAAGACTTTTTAGGGACAACGAAATAAATTCTCTATAGATACACTACAATGATGGTATAATACTTCTCCTTCTGTAAGAGTCCAGTAAAAGAGGAACTTTCTTATTCCTACTTGTTTTTTTTTTTAAATATGCACATTAAATGAATATTTTAGAATATTATAGTATTTTCATATTTATTTAATCAATAAGTAAACTACTCGTAGTTACACCTAATGATATTCATAGTTGTTTCATAAATTGTGTCTTTATCGTTCCTAAGCAAAGCTGGAGTCTAAAGTTATTACGTAGGTTAGACACAGCTGGAGTGGGTTTAAATTATCTATTTATAAAATAAACTCTAGTTTTGCTCAGGAACGCTAATGGCACAACTTTTGAAACAGCTATGACAAACGCAAATATATTTCACCTTTTAACAAAATAAACCTACCAAATCAGTTAAACCAAAAAGCCCATTTAGTTAAACAAAACGCGAATCTATTTAACCAAAACACAAATTTGTTTAATTTTATGTAATGGAATTTTACATATCGAAAAGGTTAAATAAATTAGTGTTTTAAAAAGCGTAAAAAATCACTCTTAAGCATACTTTAAGATTCTTATGGTAGTACTATGAGCGTGTTCTAGTGGTCCCAGAACGTCGGCGGAAACACGAGGTAAAAACTCTCATCTTATTCGATTGGCACACTCAGTTTTGTAAAGTTTTGACATTTTGGGTGCGGGAGACCTGTCAAATGTGGTCCCAGAACGTCAGTAGTGACAATAGGTATAACCCCCATCCAATTCTATTGGTATACTCGGTTTTGACATTTTGACACCTGTCAAATGTGGTCCCAGAACTTCGGCGGCAATAGCCCCGTCTTATTCTATAGGCACACTCGGTTTTCAACCGAAATTCAGACATTTCAACACCTGTCGAATGTTGTCCCAGAGGATCGGTGGTGACACTAATAATACAAGTAATAAAAATATGAAATAAGATGGCATATGTATTAGGATTTTTCCAATAATTAACGTATGGAATGATAAATTTTCATTAAAATTTTATGACAAAATAACATTTTTTTTTTTTTTTATTCCGAGATCTCAAGGCTTATGAGCAAGTTCAATCGAACTAACTACATACCTATTTATTTTATGTTTTCGTTTCAAACAAATTATTTATTTAAAGTAAAAGAATAATTTAAGTTTAATTAAATACGCCTTTATTTTTTTCGCACTTTTGGAGGGAAAATTGCCTTAGTTCTAGGTAAAATTATCTTAGTTCTAGGTAAAAACAGCTTAGGCCTAAGGTAAACAAGAAATTTTGGAGGGAAAATTACCTTAGGCCTAAGGTAAAATTAGCTTAGGCCTAGGTAAAATTAGCTTAGGCCTAGGTAAAATTAGCTTAGGCCTAGGTAAAATTAGCTTAGGCCCTAGGTAAAAACAGCTTAGGCCTAAGGTAACCAAGAAATTTTGGTGGGAAAATTACCTTAGGCCTAAGGTAAAATTAGCTTAGGCCCTAGGTAAAATTTATTTCAATCAAACTTGTGCGAAAATAAAAAAAAAATAATAATTTCGTTGAATGGAAAAAGGGAAAATATAACCGGTGAGTTGAAAAAAAACATTAAATAAAATGCGAATAAATCAAACACAAAATTGTCAAAAGAGATAGTTGGCGGGAAAATTGCGTAAGTTCTAAGTAAAATTAGCTTAGGCCTAAGGTAAAATTAGCTTAGGCCCTAGGTAAAAACACCTTAGGCCTAAGGTAACCAAGAAGTTTTGGAGGGAAAATTACCTTAGGCCTAAGGTAAAATTAGCTTAGGCCCTAGGTAAAAACAGCTTAGGCCTAAGGTAACCAAGAAATTTTGGAGGGAAAATTACCTTAGGCCTAAGGTAAAATTAGCTTAGGCCCTAGGTAAAATTTATTTCAATCAAACTTGTGCGAAAATAAAAAAAAAATAATAATTTCGTTGAATGGAAAAAGGGAAAATGTAACCGGTGAGTTGAAAAAAAACATTAAATAAAATGCGAATAAATCAAACACAAAATTGTCAAAAGAGATAGTTGGCGGGAAAATTGCGTAAGTTCTAAGTAAAATTAGCTTAGGCCTAAGGTAAAATTAGCTTAGGCCCTAGGTAAAAGTCTAACATAAATTGCCTTAGTCCTAAGGTAAGTTATGCTCGAAAATAACATTTGAGAGCAAAAATTTACCAAGAAAAATTAGCTTAGGCCTAAGGTAAAATTAGCTTAGGCCTAAGCTAAAATTATCTTAGTTCTAGGTAAAAGTCTAACACAAATTGCCTTAGTCCTAAGGTAAGTTATGCTCGAAAATAACATTTGAGAGCAAAAATTCCCCAAGAAAAATTAGCTTAGGCCTAAGGTAAAATTAGCTTAGGCCCTAGGTAAAAACACCTTAGGCCTAAGGTAACCAAGAAGTTTTGGAGGGAAAATTACCTTAGGCCTAAGGTAAAATTAGCTTAGGCCCTAGGTAAAAACAGCTTAGGCCTAAGGTAACCAAGAAATTTTGGAGGGAAAATTACCTTAGGCCTAAGGTAAAATTAGCTTAGGCCCTAGGTAAAATTTATTTCAATCAAACTTGTGCGAAAATAAAAAAAAAATAATAATTTCGTTGAATGGAAAAAGGGAAAATGTAACCAGTGAGTTGAAAAAAAAACATTAAATAAAATGCGAATAAATCAAACACAAAATTGTCAAAAGAGATAGTTGGCGGGAAAATTGCGTAAGTTCTAAGTAAAATTAGCTTAGGCCTTAGGTAAAATTACCTTAGTTCTAGGTAAAAGTCTAACATAAATTGCCTTAGTCCTAAGGTAAGTTATGCTCGAAAATAACATTTGAGAGCAAAAATTCCCCAAGAAAAAATTAGCTTAGGCCTAAGGTAAAAATAGCTTAGGCCTAAGCTAAAATTACCTTAGTTCTAGGTAAAAGTCTAACACAAATTGCCTTAGTCCTAAGGTAAGTTATGCTCGAAAATAACATTTGAGAGTAAAAATTCCCCAAGAAAAATTAACTTAGGCCTAAGGTAAAATTAGCTTAGGCCTAAGCTAAAATTACCTTAGTTCTAGGTAAAAGTCTAACATAACTTGCCTTAGTCCTAGGCAAAATTGTGTTAGAAATATAACATTCGAGCAAAAAAAAAATTCCTAGGTAAAATTAGCTTAGGCCTAAGGTAAAATTACCTTAGTTCTAGGTAAATTTCTAACAAAAAAAAAATCCTAGGTAAAGTTAGCTTAGGCCTAAGGTAAAATTACCTTAGTTCTAGGTAAAAGTATAACATAAATTGCCTTAGTCCTAAGGCAATTTATGCTCGAAAAATAACATCCATACAAAAAAATTCACCTTATCTATCTAAGGCAAGTTAGCCTATTCTAGGTAAGTTTAGCTTAGGATTTTCGAGCATAAATTGCCTTAGAACTAAGGCAATTTATGCTCGAAAAATAACATCCATACAAAAAATTTTGCCTTAGGCGAATAAGGCAATTTTACACCGACTTTTTCTCTGGGTGTACAACCTTCCCATAGAATACACGCTGCAATTATCACCTGTCCCATTGTTTATACCGCCATTCACTCCATCTGCGCGCGCGTCTCTAGCTGCAAAGTCTAACAGTACTGCGTAGTTTTCAAATGTTTGACAATAATGAATTTCAATTATTGTCTTCCTAATTGAAATCCCATCACAGCAGCAGCTAGATGATTTCTTTATTTGTTGTATTGAGAGCGTATACACTTGTGAGAAGCGCATATCACCGCCAAAATGTACATAACGCTTTGCCACAATGACTATAGATAGAATGGAAGCAGAGGAGAACGCTCCTGATCATGCTGCGATCGATGAAATTGATGCGCACTTTTTTTATCCGTCCGCTGCTGCCTCGACATTTTTTTTTTGCTTTATTCCATTGTAATTAGTTTATCACTCTAATCAACAAAAAAAAAAGATACTTCGCAGTTGTTGTTGTCGGCGGCGGCGGCGTTGGATTTGTTTGTCGCAGTATCTTTTAGCACGAGGGCAAATTTTACAACAACAAAAAAAAAATCGCTCCAAGTGCTTGATGAGCGATCATTAAGAACAACTATTGAAACTATTCTGTCTCTATTAATAGATGCGCGTGATAAGAGCGTGCGGCACTACAGCGCACACAATCGTTTGAAGTATAAATACTTACCTGTTCTTACCTAGAACAAAAACCACTTGCTGTCTAGTCTGTGATGACGTCTGCTAATGATCTTGTGGACGGCTTATTTGCAAATATACAGTTCTAATCGAATAATATCGAAAGGGGAAACACATTTCGTCTCGCAGTCTCATTCGTCATGATAAATAGGTAAACATTGGAGGTTTAACGTCAGGTGAGCAGAACTGGATGTTTAATTTAAACAAAGGGCGTAAGCGGTATTGGCTGCCGACGCACTTAACGCACGTCAGAAATTATTGATCTTATGTCAACATATTTGAACTTAGAGACTGTGGCGTGTGTGTTTTCATTGTTTACCTATAACTTGAGTGTATCCTACTTTATAAGGGCGAATTGGAAGTAAGTAAGAAAATTTGAATTTAAACCAATAGGGTTGGTTTTTGAAGACAACATTTTTCATTAACTTCGTAGTAGGTACCAATTACTACAAAAAAAAAAATAAAAAGTAACTGCGACTTTTTTTTTTTTTTTTAATTCATGTATAGTTTGTTGTTGTGAACACGAAATACAAAAATTGTAAATTCATCGTAGTAAATACGAGGCATGACCGATCACTTGTCCGATTTATCAGTGGCATTTGGTGAGCGATTAATTGATAATCAAGATTACAAACTCGAAGCGTACTACGAAGTCATGTACTTTAACTTTCATGTTTGCAATCGAATTCAAAAAATGATAAATCGCAGTTTTAATTTTATAGTTTTAAAGCTTAAAGGGATTAGATTCAAACAGGTTATTTTGGTCTTCATTATTTATATTTATATCCACTTACTTGAAAAATGTAAGGAAATTGAAGGACGTGCGTCGTTCGTCGGCTATTTTTTATGACACACATTTTGTGTTGATAATGTGCCATACCAGCTCACAACCGCATATTAGGATTAAGGATTAAATTACTATTACTATACTGCTCGATGATAAGCACAGAAACAATCAAGTATAATGTTTATGATTTTATTTCTATGAGATTGCGTAGGTATTTTACCTACCTAATGAAATTGTTTCGATTTTTATGATTATTTATTTGGTTTTGTTTGATTTTAATAAAATAATATAAATTTGAGTTTGGAGCTGGGATTTTGTGTTTTATAAATGTATCATAATTCGCGTGTATTGCGTTTTGCCATGAGTCGCTCGCGTCGTTGTACTTTAGCCTTTTATTTACGCTTCAGCACAACGCCAATGAGCTGATGCTGTGAAAAAAATTGAACTCCAGAGACCACCAGATTTTTTTGCTGACCGCGTTTCTTCGTCTATGGAATATTTGCAATTATTGGATAGATGATAGTAAATCCAATTTAAAGTTGCTGTCGAAATTGGCAAACTTGTAGTCAGTGCCATAAATTGTGTAAATGTGTACGTCATATTACTATGTTTTTTTGTTTTATGATTTTTTTTTATATCGCAATAATAAAATACTTAAATTCCTTAAAAGATTTCATCATCTTGTTAAAAAATTGATCTTAGCCCTTTGTCTAATTAAAAACTATGTTTCAAAAGGTTCATTAAAAACAATAAAAAAAAAAAAAAAATAGTATTTGAAACGGAAATAAAATGCTTAATGGAAATTGAACATAAAAATTGAATTGTTGTCTAAGTGAATTTTTAAGAATAACAAGAAAATTTTAATTAAAATCAAATAAAAAATAACTATTAAAAACTACTTAAAACCAACTTTACGACATTCGAAATGAAGACCACCCTAATTTTGTCTTCAATCTGTTTCTATAGACATACATACACTACACATTGATCTAAATTTTAATATTCCACAACTATTCCTCTATGTGAATCCACACCCATTAATTTTGGTATGGAAATTGATCTTTCCCCATTCTAGTAAAAAAAAAAAAATATAAAGTGGAAATTCCGTTTGCTATAAATGATGGAATGCCTATAATAGCTCAAAGTTGGTTTGTAGTTTAATGATCCTGAACGTGTCGTCGTCTATGAAATTTTTCAATAATTTCTCAAAACAACAAATTGAAATAAATAAATTGTAATTGATCATTTATTTCGCTTAACAGAAACTACAATTTGCCAGTTTTTTTTTTCAGTCATGCAGGTTATTACATACATAACAAACTTAATTTGCATATGTAAGGAATGATCGCCTAGCTGGATCAGAATATGAAAACAAAATTTTTAAATTCATTAAACATGAAATAAATTAATATTTTTTTAAGAAATTTTACTCAAGGAAAAACATGGTCTAGGTAAAAAAAAATATTTCATGAATTTTGTGTTAGTTGGTATAAACGACTGTTTTAGTTTTATTTATAATAAAAATTACTAACAAAAAAATCAACATTTAATTGAAATTGTTAAAACCAGCACGCAATACTCTGATCAAACTCATAATTAAGTAACTATCACTTTTTCTTTTGTACTTCTTTTAGTATTATGTGCAATAAACCAACAAAATTAATACAAGCAGCATAAATCTTATCAGATCTTCAAAATTATAAAAATGATTATTCATTCAAAACAAAAAATCTGAGTTTTTGCTGATTAATAGGCAAAACCAAATCATCATACAACATACACTAAGCATACTACATCTACATTAATGTCGATATGAAAATTTATGTCATATCTTTTGATTAAATATAAATTAAAATTATACTTAAAAGTCGAATTTTATTATCAGCATTTTATTGAAATGTAATTAAGGCAGGATGAAAAGAAATGATAAATAGTTTTCTTAAAGCTCTCTAGTCACGACAATTTTTAATTACTTCCGTTAAATTTATTCACAAAAATGTTTTATCACTCAATTTTGGTTTTTATTATAATAAAAAAACACAATCTAGATTAAGTAGGTTCATGGTTTGAAGAAAACTCAACTAAAAACAACTAATGTCAACGTAGGTGTTTGGGTTTTTTTAGTTTTTGAGTTCTAGGAAATATAATTTTGATATAATTTTCTTAAACATGTAAGTAAGATAACTAGTTTCTTTTTTTTTAAATACAAGTGTTTTTTTTTATAGAAGATAAATTGATGAGTAAACTCTTCCTTTATGTTTGATTAATATTTCGATTATTTAATTTTATTTTTTGAAGTGTTTTGTATTCTTATTGTGCTTTTGGAATATCTTAGATTTGTTTTATAAACAAGTTTGTCACTTAATGATTCGGCCCAAAAAAAAAAACACCAAAATTTCTACTGAAAACTGTTTGTTTATTTTGTTAAGGAATAAAATCGACATAAACACGAAAATTACCTGATTTTTTTGTCAGATTTGTTAATTGCCAAAAAAAAACAAAAAAATATTTAATTTTCAATTTTCTCAAAAACTAGAAAATCATAAATTAAAAGTTCCCAAAATTTTCAAAACTAAAATTTTCTCTAATTTTTTTGATTAAGATTAGTAGCTCAACAAATTATAATATGTAGGTAAGAAACTTATAAAGATTTATATTTCAATCAAGATTCATCGAAATCGAACTATTTGTGTAAAAGATAAAAATAGAAACAACTAAGTTGGTCACTGTACTGCTATTTTTACCAATATTTTTGAGTTAATACTATCTACATTTTATTACATTAAAGTTGTTTTTTTGTAAGAACTTCTACGTTTGACAAAATTCGTAGGAAACGCTATTTTCGTACACCCACTCGTTTTTTCGTTGTCGTGGGTGGAAATTTGTAAACACGATAGCTTTTGTTAGAATTAAGATAATTAGAATCTGTAAATGTCAAAAGTTGAGAATAAGCCAAACTTAGGTTAAGTTCGAAATTCATACATTTTGAATAAAACCTTCTTGTACTTTTGATACGAAAACTTTCCAAGAGTTTCATTTTTGTATGGGGTGTACTACAAATTTAAATTTTCTTTAATTGTTCCCATGAACAATGGTAATGATTTTCAAAATAATGGAGGTATCCAAGAACCGTTATACTCAATTCTCAAAATTTTTGGTAAGAATCAATATTTTAAATTATTTTAAAACAAATTCTTCAAACGATACGGAATGGTTTGGGATTACCAATGTTATTCATTATTTTTGTGTATTTGCATGTTAAATGGTGCTGTCTAAGCTGATAGGGGAGCATTTTTTTTCGTTGCAAATCCTAAGCGTCGACTATCATAGTACATTACGGTGTTCTCTTGGTGGTCTTATGCTGATATCATTTTGTTATTACCGAATAAGTAGACGATATTCAGTGACACAATTAGAAAAAAATAAATTAATAAAGTAAAATAAATAAAAGAATAACACCAATTTTACAGTGTTATTTTTCGTAACATTTTAAATCATCAAACGTTTAAACAACTTATAAGCGAGTTTGTTTACAAAACTTCTATATCTTTTAAATCAAACTTCACTAATGAAGTTTCAGCTAGGAACAATATTTCTCTAGCGATCATTAACATTTCTGAACTTTACTTATGCTTAACAGTCTTAAAGCCGTTAGTTGAACAAAATTTAAGCATTTATGTTAAAACATAAGTCTTATGGGACAGTTTGCACAGAGGAAAAAGTGACCTATTAACATAAATATTTAAAGTGTCATATCAGTAAACAGCCCTCTTTGCCTTAAATATACCCTTTTAATGCATAGACCATTAATATTAAATAACCTCTTTTTCACCATGAAAACACTTATCTTCAAAGCTTCTCCAATGCTTACTCACACTCAAAAAATTCTATTCCATCGAAAAACATAAAACAAATTTTTGCAAGTCCTCCGCACTTATTTTAAAATACTTTTCAATCATATAGAAAGCATGCATGCAACCAGGCAAAAAATTAACACATCTTTCATTCAAATCGTAATTTAATGAGTTCAACACGTTCATAGTTAATCCCCAAAAGCATTTAACACGAGCAACAAATAAAATTTACATAAATAAACTAGGCAACTAAACGAGTAGTCAAACTATAAATAAATTGTTCGAATTACCGACAAAAAAAATAAATCTATTATGAATCCCGCCACAAACACCTCTCGTGTACTCGCATTTCTAAAAATAGTGATTTGCTATTTTTAGTGAAACTAAAATTGTTGCAAAAAAAAAAATAAACATACAAAAATAAATAACAAATTGAATTATTCATTTTGAGGAATTTATAGCACAAAACGTGTGTAACCCACAGAGCGGCGGCGGGGATGTGAGATGAGATTTTGCAACCAAACACCAATTTTTTTCTACCACATTGTTACCAACAGAATTCATTAATAAGAAAAAGATGAATGTGAATGACCATCCATATCCATCAGCTATATAACAACAAACTCTGGCTGGGAATTTTAGTGCGCCAAGCATTTAGCATGCCCCACCTCATGTTGCGCGTGTTTCCTATTTGCCTAGCTACTTTAGCTTCCACATAACCCTTCTTCACAACAATACCTGTATGGTAGCCTGTTTTATTATCAAAAAAATGAAATATAGTTTTCTGGTTATGATATTTTTGTTTTGTAAAATTAAATGAAAAACAAAACAAAAAAAGAACTAGACTATAAAAACAATAACAACATTGAACAATCTTAATTAAATGAATGCAACACGTGCCGCATTTATTGACCCATGCACGCGCATTTCAAAGTGTTTATGCTGCTTAAGCTCAGCAGCGTTCAGCGAGTGTGTATTGAGTCAGTTGCAGTTTAAGTGGCAAAATAATACGTCAATAAACTTTTGAATTATTTCAGTCTCTTCGATAGTCATAAGTCATAGTCAAGTCCGTACCTAGTAACAAATAAAATTGAAGTGGGGATAGTTGTGGATTAGAATTAGTTCATACATTTGCCCATTCCGAAGTTCAAGCTGTTGTAAAAATATTTGCAAAGTAATTTGAAGTTTAAAATACCTTGTTATGATACTTCAATATTTCTCATTTTTTCTTCATTTTTTTTGTCATTGTTTCTTCATTTTTTCTCAGAAGCATTAAAATATTAACTAAAGGAAATAATGGTGAAATGTCAAAAAAGGCTACCAGAGGTTGAAAACCGTAGTTTAAGTCATACACTTTTAATGAAGTTTATCAATCTTCTGATCATTATTGATGTTAGTGCGTGCTCACTTCAAAAATATTGTATTTCAAGCAGTGATTTTTTCATTATTAATGTAAAAAAAATGAAAATAAAATGAAGAATATAAAATCATTGCTTTTTATTGTGGTTTTGAAAATCTCTTACTGTCACCTTCTTAGCTACGGTTGTGCTAGAAGCTATTGAGGGAGGAATAACGCGAAATATTCAATAGTTTGCTAATTGTATTGCATGAACATAGCATTAGTGTGAAATTCTTAGTTTTTATAGAAATACAATTGAAAACTGTTAAATTTTCAAGAATTGTGTTTCAGAGAAATGGTTTAAAAATGTCATACAATGGAAATGAGTTTTAACAAATTAGTTTGTTCTCTTAAGTTAGAGGCATTTTTGTTTTATTATTTGTGTATTTTTTTGTTTTTTTTTCTTCGTCTTTTTTTTTTGAACAAGAAGTGAATCATAAAACTTGTGTTCCATTATGCAGACGAGTAGTTTCCTTAGAAAAATAATAAAAATAAAATAATAATAAAACAGAAAATTTTCAGTGCTTTTTTTTATTACTTTTAGAAGAAAGGTATATAGTGTCACTACAAATGAACGTGTCAGTGGTTGACAAACATCTAGACAAGAAAATAAATTAGTTTTCTCTCATCTATAAGGAATGATGATTAAAACTCTCCAGATGGGATGTTTCTTTTTATAGTTTTTAAATTGAATAATTCAAAAAATAAAGAAAATAGAAAAAAAAACTATACCGCTTTCTTTGTCTCATTTTTATTTTTTTTTTAATAAAATAAAAGCGCATTGCAGGTCAAACGAATTGAGTTTTGTTTTTCTGCTTTTTTTTTAGAATTCAACAAAAAAGGATGTTCTATGATAAAATATTTGAGGCTGCTTTGTTGGAATATCAAAATATATGATGCACAAGGTCATCTGTATTTAATTAGAGTTTGTTTCAAGCTGCACCAATTTGGAAACATTTTTAAATCGGTAAACAAATCACTTTTTCGCTTTGCGATAGGTATGTTGGTGGAAATGATGTTACCGAATCATATTGCTCAGTTTGAGTGGGCAATATGATGGATTCCCATTTTCATACAATCCCATAGAACTACACCCCGAAAACGGAAATCCAGAAAACACAAAATCTAAAAAAAACAGAATTAGGAAAACCCAAAATACAGAAAAACCAATATTCCAAAAACCCAGAATTACAATGCATTGAGTCACATTCCCCTACGAGGGTCGAGGTGGGTCAAAACCCCGAAAACGGAAATTTAGGGTTTTCGGGATTTTATGTTTTCGGGAGTTTGGGGTTTTTTATATTTTGGATTTGGATTTGGGTTTTCTGTCCGTCTCCTCTCTTACGGGCCTGGTAGAGGGAAAATACCTTCAAGAGGATATGAGTAAAAAAACAATGTCTAAAAGCACTCTGCGCCAGTGCATTTAAGTTTTCTAAAGTAGGTGATTATGTGCCGAAAGACAACCTTAAAGTACCTTCTGACATTTCGAGCTATAGTTTGCTAAAACTCATTAACGTCTTTAATGTGCTTACATGACAAAGGATTTTTCATACGTTTAATTATTTGGGAGTCATAATCCCCAAGTGAACAAACAAATCACGAAACACTTGCTGTAGTTAAATTGATCCCGGTTTAGTACCTAGCCCATTTTTACAAGACCCAATACCCAGCCACTCATCTGATAAAGTAAGAAACTAAAAGCTGGGTGCCCTGTACAACTTAAAAGACAGCAATCTTGATAACTGTTCAACTACAATACCAACTAGTAAGCTCCTAAATCCTTAAAACTAATCTTAACTAATGTGAATGTCATTTCAACTCATGGAAAACAAAATAAAAAATAATAAGACCTCTTGATCAACTATCTTGACATTAGTTAAAAATTTGAAATCTGAATTTAAAATCAATTTGTTACCAACAATTCGTGTGTTTGTAATATTCTCCGAAGCTGTTAGTCGTTTCAGCCTTAATTTGATTAGTCACAATTTGCCATAGCGACGTGTCATTGAAAATTGAATGAATGAACCCAATTAAACAATTGTTTTGTGCATTTCTAGATACCATATAGTTTATTAGTACCTAGTTGACATATCCTTCTCCTTTCCTTTCCCTCACATCTCTCATACACAATTCGAAAATAGACCTGCATTCTTAAATCATTACAATACCCTCGTCTGTCACAAATATTTCATTCACATTTTTCAAAAGCCCCGTCCCGTCATTAATGGGACAAAAATTAAACTGAAATCCACACCCGATTGACAATGACAAACACACACATTGCCTACCAACAACAACAACAACAACTACTACTACTATACCATCAAGAAGCAATAAAACGTTTCGTACTAATTTGTTTGTCACACACTGTCCACGTACATTAATCATCATCGCACAGACTCACGCATAGACGACGACGACGCCATCATTGGTCGTCGACGACGGCGACGGTGGACGGATGGACAAACAAACGGGAACGACCTTTATCGGTGAATGGATTTGGATTGTTATAGGCTCTCGAGAATGTATCGACGCAATGCAATAGTCCAAACTTCTGTGGAACTGCGACTAGCTGGATGTGTGTAGTATATGGCGATGGCGGGAGAAAACCTTCGTGGACGCTTTGGAATTCAATTCTACAAAGTTATTGACAAACTGAAGGGAAAACGAACAAGCGGGACATTATTGGGACACACATTCATCTTTTCCAACAGCATTTTCGACACAAAACAGTGTGCTAGGACTTCTATTCCAATCGACCGACCAACAACGCGACGCCGACGTCCGTCAAAGCGAATGTTGCTGTTTGGCTTGAAGTGCGAGTGTTTCTCGATTTTATAGAGGATAGCTAGGGTGTTTGGAAGAAATTATTTATAAGCTTTTCGGATACGTGACTATTTTGCCACAGATTTCGATTGCAACATTATTATACCTCGACGACACATACCTTTGACAGACGACTGCGACACACGATGGACGGGGAGGGGGAAACAGCAGCAAGCACAGTCAAGCAGGACGGCTGCTGTCATATGGGGGAGTATTGTTCGAACTTTGGAATTGGTGATGTTGGTACATTCATCAAATTCAACCAAAAATTTGTTTGTCGAGGGGAATTCCATTGGCAGAGACGAATTTATATCGAAGGTTTAATCGATTGTAATTGTAACACATTGCTCCAGAACCCTATTAATCTATCAATGATTGACTTAATGCACAGCAATTAAAGGCAATAAATTTTAGGAAATTTTGATTTTGATTTAGAGCGAGAGGGTGCGTGAGTATGGGAATATTTCAATAGCTTGAGAACGTGTATGGGTCTTAACATTCTTTAACTTTTCTGTACTTCTGAAAACTTTTCCAACCCTAACCATAAAGTCTGTTAAAGAAAATCCGCACTTAAACGAAATCAATCTTTCTATTTGTGATGTGTTGGTTCCTCTATAGAAATCCCCCGATCGAAATTTCTTCCATTCATGATGTAAATTAAAAAAAATTAGCATCTCTCCATGATTTTGGTACAATGAACACCCGGGTACGACAGAAAATATTATTGCGATGACGACGCATCTTAATTCAACAATGTGTTTCTGATGTTTGCTGGATGATGTTGGAAGACCACTTATAAAGATGTACGCCCACGAGTGTGCCTGGTACACGTTTGGACTTTTATTGAGATCGCCCAGTGTCTAGTCAGACAGAGTCGCACTCTGCCTTTGAATTGAGGGTGTCACTTACTGGTTGTTGTTATTTTTTTTGTTTTCTGTTCTGTCTAAATTGCACAATTGCAATTTTGTATTCGCAAAAAAAAGAAGAAAGAATGCATTCTTCTGCGTCTTTAGAGCGCATGGAAATTTGGTAAACACAAACAAATTATAAATTTTATTCTATTTCTTATCCAGAGTCGCGTTATCTCTCGCGTCTTGTGTCGTGTCGTCGTGAGATTCCCCGCGATGGTGATAATTTTGTTGAATTTGAATTCAATGACTCTGTATGACCTTGGAGCTTTGCTTTTTCAAAAAAAAAAAGAAAAATTAAATCGAAAAAAAATTGAAAACATGGAAATCGTTATCAGTTGTATATTTGTTGAATTGGCGCTATACACATCCGGTCAGTGGCACGATGAATGCTTATTCGATCATTACGGCGCCATCCTTAACTGATTGGAACATAATTGCTGATGATAGAGGTCAATCCCAGAAAACCAAACCGAATCGTCAATTCATTTTGTTTCCCAGAAGCCACAGCATATAATCTTGTGTTGTTGGGGGTTTTTCCGAACTATTGCTTCGGGACTAGAAGTGTAAATAAAGCCGCTAGCAAAACAACTATTACATCCCCCCCGTATACACTTCGGTATACTGATAACACGATGCAATAATTCCACGAAGAGAGGAGCATCCAGAGTCGATGATTTGTTATTGAAATTCGATACGTAGTCATTTCTGTTATTCATCGTCGCAGTAGGTCTTGTGTCACGCCGCGTCTTCGTGGGGTGGTAATGCAAACATTCTCTCTACAGTTTCATTAAGAGAGATACATATTGAAAGCATTTTTTGTTGTTGTTTTTGTTTTTATTTGGTTTGAAACACACAAAGCATCATCAGATAACGATGCGATGCTATACGCACTTCAATTTTGAATCGAATGTTCCATTCCATCCGCTGCGCGTAAATAGACTTTGGCTATATCATAATGATGCGAAGTCTAAAACGCGAGGCTTTTTTTTATGTACATATTGCGTTTGGCATTGAAGTGAAATGTTGCACTCTTGAATTTGATTGCAAAACATATCAACAGAATAGCGTGTGTTTCTTATCAAGTTTTGATAACTTTTGAACTATTGCGTTTGCTCGAAAAAAAAACATGAAGCTCTTAGAAGCTCCATAATAGAACAGGAAGATATTTTATTAAGAAATACCTTTCAATACTTCAACAACACCTGAGGAATATTTTTATTTCTTCCGCAAGAAGCTGGTTTTGAATGAGGTTAATGATTTATCATATCAAGTTTCTTCACTACTTTTTTGGGGATGGACTCCTGTTTTTGTTAGTTTATTTTCAATGTTCGATTGTATTCAAATTCTATCAACTTTCCAATTTTGGTGAGATCGGAACCGAAATATATAGGTATTCTAATTGATGATCAGACAGTTAAAGAAATTTTTGATTTGGCTGTGTATCGTAATTGGTGAAGTAGGGTCAAGACGAACTCCCAAGTTTGATCGTTGACATTACGGTTTCTTTCATTGCGGTTTCAATATCCAGGGATGGCTTTGAGGGCAGTACAAGGATCAGCTTGGACGTACCTGCCGAGAGGGTTAAGGAGTAGTAAAAAACAATACAATTAAATTATATCCAGAAAGTTAACGCCAACTGCAATAGCCAAATTAACTAAAATCTTCGAAATTATACCTTCTTTGGACATCAGACAACAACAAAGCATGCGGTCTTGACTAGTCTTCAGTAACAGCAGTAAAAGAACTGATCTCATCTCTTAATGGTATAGACAAAACTTCAGCTACTTGTATCTAGACTAAGAGCCCGCAGCAGATTTTGGGTGTGAGTGATAGCAAAAAATAATTGGTATAGTTGGAAATGTTGGAAATGTCGTTTGATTCTAGGTATGAGATGTCAAGTTGTTGCAGTCCGTATCTGAGGCGTTTACAAGTTAATTTGCAACAACAATGCAGTTATTTTTAAATGCTTATAATACAACAAAAAATTGTTGCCACTAACATAGAACTTCCTTGTAAGTCAGCAAAAAGTTTGCTTCAAGTTAGATTTCATAATTTTTTGTGCCCGTAGACGCAATCGAAATTCATACTTTATGTGCATATTTCGGACAGATGGGAACAAGTCACCCTTCTTGAAATAAGCTTTTTGGTAGGAAGACGGACAAAATTTCCGAAAATCCAAAACCTTAAAAGCCCAGCATCCAGAAAATCCAGAAAACCCATAATGTCGAAAACCCAAAACCCTGAAACAATAAAATCCTAAAGGTCCAAGATCCTTCAACAACAATGGAAAAATATATTTTGCAAATTTTTCAAAATTATAAAAAAAGTATTGAACAATTAAATTAAACAAAAAACATACTTCGAATGAGCCATTGATTTTGAAAACCTGCACCATCAGTCAATCAAGGTTAAAAGAATTTAAGTTATTGTTAAAATTATTTTAAATTTTAAGAATGATTTTGCACCAAGTTTGCATTTTATATAATTTTTAGGGATTTCCAAATTTTGTTTTGGGATTTTGGGTTTTCGGGATTCTGGGATACCGGATAAACTGAAATGTTATTTTAAAACTGTTTCCGTTTCCTCATCAGTAAGTGACAAAAATTTAAAAAAATATTTTAAAATCTTGATGTCAATTCTTCTTATTTTGGCTTCCGTAAGTCTACAATAATTATTGTTCCTGTAGTTCATAATAATTATAGTCTATTCCCTTTCCCAAGTAGAGTCAATTTCTTCAACTCATTTAATAAAATCTCTCAAAAAAAAAACAAATCATAGTTCGCGGTTCATAAAATTGGTTTTAATGGCTAACTCTACCTACTGGTCTAGTATCTATCAGTTCTGAAAGCAAACTTCGTGCAATTCAGTCGTGCTCTGTTTCTTATACTACAACAATATGTAGCTACTTCCGTATGATAAATAAAAAGTCTATATACTACATTCTGACGTGCCCTACTTCAATTTGACCCTGAGAAGATATGATAAGGACAATATCTGAATTTACTACTCTACACAGCATAAGACCTGTAAAAAGCCTTCCCATTCTAAAATAAAAAAAAAAAAATATCAAATACCTACTTGAAGTTATCGTTCCGCCGCATCGATTTGTTGGCGCCACAATTCCGAACATTTATTGCATTGGCGTGTGTTGTGTGGATTGGATAGGCCTCCAAAACACAAGCAGGTAGAACCATATTATACTCGTACTTCGTTCATACATATATAATGGAAAGCCTCGTTCTACACCCATTACGGAGGCATTATTGGAAAAAATGATAATAATAACTGACTTAGGACACAAAAACGAAAAAAACAAAAACCAAAAAAAAAAAAAACAACAACAAACAAAATATTGGTTTATTACCATTTATGGTGAATTGATTTACCAGCAACGAACAACGACGACACACAGGCATGTTGCACAGCACAGCAGAGCTCTTTTGACTTGGCTGTGTGCCCCCAATGTGTGCCCCATTAGCTATGCACATTTACAGGATGGAAGCGAAGGCAGCAGTGCAACGCGCGGGGACACGAATACCGAATTACTCATAGTTTTGCAATTATTACTCCTTGCCGCATGTCGAATAACTATGCTACTTCTACTGCCTGGTTGTAACTGCAATTGCAACTACTACTGGCTGCTTCTTCTGACAGCAGACTTCATTTTTTCATCGACAACACGTCGATGACGACCGCGACGCGACGCGACGTGTCGTTGTTCGTTGGCGGAATTCTATTTTTAGCGTATTATGATGGGGCTTGTCGGTCGTGGTGCAATAGGAGGGCATTTCAATATTTGTGGCGCCACTTTTGGTGGCACTTTGGCTTTTTGCTGTTTGGTTTGGATATTGTTGCTGTTTGATGGTAAGCCCTGCGTTCAAATAATTTGTTTGCCATTTTTTTATATTTTTGTACACATGACATCGTTTATCGTGTCGCATCGTCAACGAGTCACACAATTCAAAAAGGAACTACATACAGAACACAACACAACACAAACAACTTTTCATCGTCGTCTTGTCATTTCGTTTCGTTTGCCATTCAAGCGTGTTGACTTATTTCATGAATGAATTCTTGAATCACACTCGCCAAGTATGAATGAGTGGATTTGATTATGCAATTCTTGCAAAAAATGGAAGATGCAGATGGTTGACACATTTTTTATGAACAGCTTCGACCTTTGAGGCTCTATTAGTTGAAGTAGGTATCAAATATTGTAATTTATCTGGAAGATAAATTAAATTTCAATTCATTTAATGCAATTTGCCAGACTTCCTCAAGCAAATCCAGGAGGCAACATGATCCAAAAAATCACCCTATAAAAAATGATTTTTCAAAACTTTGCTAGCTCCTAGACTCCTTAGTCTGAGGCTATACTGATGCATTGTACATTAAATACTTGATATTTAAGTGAAGTAGGAAACAGACTTGAGCAAGATGGAACAACTTCTGTGGAGAAACCCCGTTTTTGCTTTAATGTCTTCTTGATTGATTTTCCAAATACAACAAAATGAAAACAAGGTTACAAAAAAACTTCATTAAAAAAAAAAAAAACTAAACCAAAAATTTACCAAAAGCAACTCCAAATCTACACAAGATACTTGATTTTATTATTGAACAAAAAAAAATGAGTGAGGAAATCCGAAATCCAAATATAAACTAAACTAGCTCACCGGAATTTTTATTTCATAATTAAACTTCCTTCCTTCCGATTAACCGAATATTTATTAAAAAAGATTTTCCAAATTAGATGGACTACTTCCTTTCAGCCAGCCAGGCCAGGCCAGCCAACGAACAAACGTCAAACCTCACTTTATCGTGAGACCCACATTTGTTTTCGTTTCCCAAATAAGAGCTTACCCACACACGTCTTTCTATATATGTAACTTATAACACCATCAAGTGTATTCTTCTCAGCCATCATCGTGGTTGTTGTCGCCGCCACTACCGCCACCGCTTTCGTTAACCAATATTTTTATATGGTCAAGCACGTAGGTCTTTGTTTTATGGGGTCTTATGGAAGTCAAACTCTTTATGTATGATGAATGCGATGAGTAATCTTACAAACACAACCTGCGTCATCACCACAATATTATTATACTCGTAAAACATAAAACAAAAACAAAAAAACATTATTAGGCTTATAAGTTACCACCATGTGTACCAAAATTGACGCTGATAGTTTGTGCGGTAACACCAAATATGGTTGTGCTACACGATGTAAATGCTTCCAAATATCCATTACAAACAATCGAACTGTTTAATATGCAACGTGTGGTTGTTTCTGGAAATGTCATCATTCATGTGTGTTTTTGGTGATTTTATAGCAATAGGAACGTGTTGTTGTCATCGTACATCGCGTCGTCGGTATCGGTTAGACTTGTCAAAAGAAAACCTTCTAAAGGCATCCTCTCCAACTTGTATACTTGTATTTTATAGAAGTCGAAACTTTTATTTATGTCTGCCAATGAACATCATTTATCTATAGCAAGTGCACTCTCTTAATGATATATGAAAATTATTGAAAACAGTCTGTGAATACTCAATTAGACAGGAAATCAGTACAAGAAATGGGAAGGAACTTGAATTGGTTAAATCTTTGAGAGACGATCCAAGCGCCACCTTCAATTCAGAAGCATTCTTCACAAGTTGTGGTCTTCTTTAATAAGAATTTTTCAAACTAAAGGCCTAAATTAGTTTTTTGGTTGTTGTAGAAATCAGGTTGGCACCAACCGGCATCAACTTGGGAACATCCAGTGCACAAATTATTGTTGTTACTTGACTTGCTAAAAAATACTATAAGTACTAATACTAATATTATTGGTAGTACTTTTCTTCAATAAAGGGTAAAGCTATCTAATCATTTCGCAGCCGACTCGAATTAGCTTCCTGGACGTCAAGTCTTTTTGAACAGAATAGGTGGTACTGGCCTGAAACCACTATCAGGGGTCTATATCACAGAACTACAAGTACTTGTATAACAAGTGCAATCTTCCAATTTTTTTTTTTTGCACAATTTAACTTGTAATATAGTTTTGTGTTATAGGCCCCTGAAGTCAGCTTTTATAAAACAACGCACTGCTGCCATTTGGTGATTAAAACCAAAATGCTTAGATTTAGTAACGTTAAAACTTAGAGGCCCGGAGTCCACGAACAGTTAGGGAACCTTCTTTCTGAAGGATTTGGAATAATCAGTACTTCAGAATCTATCCCAATCAAAAACCAATGTTGTGTTCCAAAAAATGATTTCATATGTGGTTTCCTAGAAACTAAGTTTAGCACTCAATAAAAACGAAATATTTGGTTTTGTCTGGGCAAAAATCGATGAAAGAAGACAAATTATAGCTTATAATTAGGCTTAACCGATGAAGATATTGACAGCCATATCGAAAAGTTAAAAGATGTGATTGAATCGCTCTCCAAAAAGCAGAAACAATTTTGTTGATTATATTGTGTTCTGTTTTATTGTTCTGATATACGCTATTAAAAGGTCATATTTTCTGTCCCGAAAAAACTGCATTCATTTATTGATAGATGCTAACGAAAAATCACACAAAAAAGTAAAAGGCAAGACACATGGGACATTTGCCTCGAAAATTCACGGATTACTTTGAAAGCTAAGTGATGTACTGGAACCATCTCATAAGCAGCTGGAGGTGTTGGTCAGTTGAGAGGCTCATAGCGTAGGGCACTAGAAGACGAACTTTCACTACTGGTAAAGAGTTGGAGAGAGCCAAAATACATCTCTAGAAACCGAACACAATGGGGCGTGGTAGGAAAAGAATCCCACGTTCTGAGAACGTAAGGAAGGAAGTAAGAGAGGCCTACATTAATGGATTCAGTTTGAGGTAAATTCTTTCTTATAACAAAAGGCTGTGAATGGACTTAAGTCCAGTTCTATAGAACTAAATTGTATTGACTATCTGAGTTTAGTTTTCGGTGAATGAAAGACATTGTGTTAAACTTATGCTCACCTTAATCAACTTCAATTGAATAACGAATAAAAGAATAAATAATAACTTTTGTCAATTTTTAAACTTCTGCTGGTACCCATGCACATAATTTATGCAAATGCAGGTGTTTTAATTCCTTTTAGATAGATTTCTTTCGGAAAGATTTTTAATAAGAACAAATAAAGAATCTATCTAAATAGATTTCTGTATTTCGAGAAGGCTTACTCAAAATAAATCTAAAAAATAATTTATATCTATCATTAAAAAAAAGATAACCTCTGCCATAATTTTAACCTAACCCAATCTTGCATTTGATTTCATTATAAAATTTCCAAAAAAATATGATTTACTGTGGGAAACCACACACAAGCATATTCTGCCGCCTTCCTCTTATCTCAGGGTTTAACCCCTAATAAAAATTTCTAACTCCTAATATGTAAACAAAAAAACAACATTCTGCAAAAAAAAAAACAAAACAAACAAAAGTAAATAAATTTAAAAAAACCTATAAACACATATTTAAAGGATGATCACTTTGTTTTGAAAATTTTCTAAGTGAGATAGCCCCTGTCTATTGAGAATGTTCATAAACACATTCGTCATGGTTATGGTTCCATGAGTCACAAAACACATACACAAACACGGGATCAAATTTCTGTTTTTACTTCCGCCCTCGCCCCAAACGTGATAATGGCCAGTTCAAAAAAAAAAAGAAAAGTAAAAACTCCCAATTATGTATATTTTCTGTTTTGATTGTTTTGTATGATTTGTTTTTTAATTCTCTCTTCTTTTTTTTTGTTACTGTTTATGTGAATTGATAGATTTCGTGTTTTTGTTGTTGTTGTTGCGTTGCTTTAGCTCGTTTCGAACATGAAATTTATCACTTTGCGGTTGAGTTGCGATCGTTAACACATGCTGCCAATAAATTTCTCTTCTATCACGAATGAGTTTGAGTTTGAGTCTGCGTGTGTATCCATCCATATCATATACACTCTCCTTATGGTATTTTTCAGATACTTTGTTGCTATTCAATTGACAAGGTTGTGAAATTAATTAATTCCTCCTTACTCCTTCTCCTTGCCCCTGGGCAAGCTTTCCTTTTTTTTCATCATCACGAAACAGGGATTACTTAATTTTGTTGTGGTTTTTACTTTTTTTTGTTGTTGTTTTCTTTCTCAAAGTTGCCGCATCGTCTAGTGTGATTGATGGTGTGTTCCTTACGAACAAAAAAGTATCTCACAGATACTTTTTCAGGGACTGCATACGATCGGACGAATCTCACGTTGGTCTTCGTTGTCGTTTGTCGTGTTGTATCGTATTTTTTCTAGCAAACGACGACGCCTCCATCGGATTACGCTTGTTAGAGGTCGCAGTAATTATAACGACAATGCGGATGCAATGCACACACATTTATTGCCATTTGCAGTGCGAAACACTGCCATTGTCGTAGTTTTTTTTTTGCTTTTTTTCGTTTCCCATTGCGAGTGCACTCGCAAATCTTTTGAAACTGTTTCCACTTCCCATTCAATTTCCGTTCACTTTTTATGAATGAAAATATAGTATCTTGTTTGTATTTTGTTTTTGTTTGTTTTGTTTTTGTGCTCTCACTATCTGAGAAGTTTTACTATAGATACGCGACTAGAGTATCTATACGAGCTACGACGACGACGTAAGTATCTACTATCTATGGATATACGAGTAGAGATATAGCAATTGCGCAAAGGAAGAGTGTATGCAGTATAATTGCAAAAAATTAACTTTCCATGCAGATTTAGTATTCCATTCAAATAGTAAAAATAAAAACGGAATTACCGTGAGTCTATATAGTCATAGGCAAAGGTAGAAAATACACTCAGAGAAATGTTTGACATTTTAAGACTCGACGCTTTTTTTAGTGGAAATTAATTTTATATTTTTTTTCGCTCTTTTTTTTACTGAATAAATGCTCTGAGCAAATACTTAGTTATTTTTTCATACATGCTTTTCGTTATTCAAAGTCTTTTAATACTAAGCTAAGTGACTTTTCCTTTCTCTTGATGGTATGCACCGGAACTGCGTTAAAGAAGTCTGTTTCCCCGCATGACAAGCTCACCCGAAATTTTTCTAAAAAATTAAGTACACCATTGTTTTGGAAACACATTTTTTTGTTTCGGGAACTTTGTTTGGTTCTTCACATATTCTCTATAATGACCCCAATTACTAGTTTTGCTTTTATACCCCTAAACTGACACTCTTATCCTAAATCTTTAAAAAATAACTTCCAATGTAAAATCACATCGAATTTGTATATCTTGTCCATTTTGTTTGCATTTAGCACATTTTTTCGCTAAGTGTTTAACTCGTCACCAATCGGAACTCTCTAGTATGGCAGCCGTCTTCACTGCCACTAACAAATGTCTCGTTTGGTTTTAATTGTCGTGTGAAGAGTGTTTCGTGAATATGATTTGAGGAACCGGATATGATTGGAATTTTCATGGCTTGTTTTGGAAAAACCCCATTGCACTTGAATATATGTAGAGTTAACGCAATTAAAACGAACTAGAAGATAGGTAGTATAGAGATTTATGCAATGTCGCCTGTCTGCACTTCACTTTGAATGAATTTGAATATGTAATTTATGGTTTGATTTTATTGAAGGCATTTTTTTTTCTACTACAGAAAGAAAAATAAAGAAATAGTTCAGAGAATATTTGTAAAAGAGAACAAGGTGAACTACTCTAAAAACACATCCTGTGGTTTGGGAGTAGAATCAATTGGATTCATATTGATGAAGTATGAGTCTGATAATAATGAGTGTTTATTGATAAGCGTTTTTGTGTATGACTAAGCTATCACAACAAGATATAAATTTCTAATGAAATTAAAACATAGTGGGAAATTCACATGAATTTAACAACTTTTCAAAAATGTCGTTGAAAATGTTATTTAAAAAAACCTCACCGTGCCAGATTATAGATTCGATTTCTCAAGATTCTTAAGCATAAGCTTGAACGTATTTATGTAAATTCAGTGATTTGAGCGATATAAAAACTGATCTTGATCATTCACCGTTTTGATTTTAAAATTTAAATTAAAAATTAGAAGTTTACCTAAAAGTTCGACTAAAGTAAATTTGTTGAAAAAACGTTCTTAGTTCAGTTTTAAATCCAGCCTCCAAATAAGTGATAACACTCTAAGAACTGTTAAGACCCATAGTCTAAAATCCCGCCATAAAACGACTTCCCTAAGTTTAGAGTTAAAAAATTGTCAAATAACAAAGTTATTACATTTTTTTTATAACCCAATTCTTTCGATATTGCTCTGCTTAAAATATTCAACGACTAAACTACTGAAACTTCCGTCTTGCACTTTTTTTTAAATTGTGTTACAATCAACAAAAAAAAAAAAAAAAAAAGAAGGACAAATGCGTATACGCCCCAGTGTACCACTATTTTATCATTCTAACAGAAATCATTGGACAAAATCAGAACAAATCTGAAAAGTAAAAAAAACAGTTTTCAATTCAGTATCATCAAATGTGAATAAATTCTGCTTTTTCTGACCAAAATGAAAAAAAAAAATGTGGAATATTATGAATTATATAATCGACGGGATTCGCACTTATTTCAGTCATGTTTTATCCCAAGAACTAGCAGGTGAGGAAGTCTGTTAGTGAAAATGGTAAGGCAGTTTTACGTATTGATAGTATAGTTCACCCGGCATGGTCATAATTGCTTTTTTTGACAAGTATGTACCTATATTCAGGTTTTTCAATAAGGGTCCGAGGTTTTACAACCGATATTTTTTCCTTCCAAACTTGAATTTTGAAAAATTTTATTTTGAAAATTGACCTGCTGAATTCATCTATTTTGTTAGGTAAATAAATTTAGGATTTTTGAAAGTGAATTTGTTTTTGAAACTTAAAAACAACATTTTTCAGCTCATTACAAATAACCAAAACAAATCCTGGGATTTTTTCGATTTTTTTTTCTTTTCTTTTCTCCAATCTCCAAACTAATTGAATGTAGAAAGCTAAGGATGGATTTTATAAAAGCTGAGAACTTCACTTGACTAAAAGAATAAATGAATTCTTTGAAAAATCCGGAGAAATTTGAAAATGAATTTGATGAAATATGTCCTACTTTTAACTCATTTCACAAAAATGTTCTAAAAAAACTGATATTATGATGATTTTGGTGACAAATTATATTTCGTGTATTTTTGAAGCATATATGCTTGTACACTACCATCTTTCCTTTTACGTCAAAAAATCAACTAACCAATTTAAACCAATATTCTCCTATAGATGTGTGTCATAGACATTTTATCCTTCAAACCCACTATGCAATTATTTTGTCTTGTAAATATCAGCTTTTGTATTATTATATAATTTTAAAATGTTGGGTTCTATGCACAGTGCGTAACTTTTCTTTTGTTGAAAGTTTGCGCAGGAAAGAACAATTGAAATGAAATTTAAAATTGATCCTACATTTATGCGTCAAAATGTTGTTCATAAATATTCTTGTGATTAATTGCTACCGCATTGCAGCTCTCAATGTTTGCATCAAAGTTCAATTTGTCTTTAAGCTAACTTTCAATAGTCAACATTTTTCGAATTATTTTGTTAAACTGATCCATATTTCATCTAATGCAACTAATGAGTTAGGGAACTTTGTACACGCTTCAGAATTCTTATCTGATGATGTCATTACAAAAAAAATATTATTTCAAATGTCATCATCATGACTCAAACTCAATAACCCATTAACATTCTATGACTCTCGTCGCTATTAAATCACAAAAAAAAACTTAAACTAATGCCAGGTCACATTTTTCATAAATTCAAACAAATTATGACTCTGACAGTATAGAAGTTGATTGTAATGACAAATACTTTATGGAGTCCTATCTCTGTATGTGCTTATTAAGAAATTCAATAAAACACAACTTAATTAAGCTATTAATAGTGACAAGATCAGAATTTTATAAGCCTCTTGATGCACTCACAATAATCTTATATTTAAAGATTGCATTTCTGTTCAAGTAACAGATATAACCCAAGCAAAGAAAAAGTTCATAAAAATAAAACAGGAAAACAACCTTGGGTCTCAATATAATATGATTGCCAGGACACGTTTTAGTTGCAGTACTTCCGGTGCACCAATAAAAATCCCAGAGTCGCCTAAAGCAGTCCCCTTCCAAAAGTGACATGTATAAATTCTATCTAACATTGACACCCAGCAAAGCAAATTATTATAATTTTATCTCCAATCTTCAAGGGCACATAATCAGAGATATTTATTTTTTTAGCATTCACATCCGATCTGAATCACTGTATTTGTTGTGTACAGTGGTTATGTTAACACATTATAAAAAAAAAGAAAAATATGAATAAAAAAAACAGCCAAACCTCATCACGACAACGACAACGAAGCGCTGATCGTTTTGTATACACGACTAATTCTATTGAGCCTCAAGGCACAACATCTTATTATTTAGTATTAAAGAACCCAGTTGAAGCATAATGTACGCGGTGAACCTACAATAACATCACAAACTGCTGATACGATCCTATATTATAAGCTTACCCAAAAAATACAAAGTATCCGATCCGTCGGATTTCAAGATCCAAAATATAACGAGCGATGACCTCCAGAACCTGTGCCCAGATATAGTCAAAACCAAAAGATCATTATTGTGATCAGTTTTGAGCGCTTGCTGCCGCGCGCGCCACCACCCGCCATTCATATATTATTATTGTGATCGTTTGTTTGGTTCAGCGTTCAGCTTGCTGATTGTGATCGACTCTCTGTTTCTTGTCATTATTGTGGTTCTGTGAATGGGTCTGTCATGACATGTGTGAGTGTGTGTGGTGCGGTGGAATTGGAGTTTGACTTTTCATGAATGAATTTTTGTTTTTATTTTATTTTTTTTTACTCTCGACAAAAAGCTTACAACGCAGTCCCCCGGATGTGTGTAGTACTACGACGAGTATATCCATTCACATCAGTGAGAAAAACTCACGGCTTACGGATGCCACCGACCGCCATGCCAACCAGTGTCAGTCATTCAGTGTAAAGTGTGTAATGGTTCGAAAAAATACAGATGACGCCGTTCAGCGAGAATTGTGTGACTATGTCATTGCCATATTGACATCGGCTACGGCTACGGCCTATAGGCTACACTAAACAGCACGACTTTGTTGTTGATGATATGATTATTATTACTATTATTATTATTGTTGCGTCGATCGTCGTCGCATTGTTTTGTTGATGAGCAAAGCTTTGTTGCTATTTATGGTGGTTACATGCTACACTGAAGCAAATCGAGGCTTTTTATGAGTGTACATTTTTCTCTATATACAAAATTAAACGATGATGATGATGATGATGATGCTGATGCGTGCAACAGCAGCACAGCACAGCAACTCAACAAAATTAAGTACCCATATATGACATTATAATTTAAATAAGTTTAATTAAATTTTGAACAGGAAGACGTAGTATAGGTAGAATATTATGGTTCTTTTGTTATTAATTTTGTGGAGGGGGGGTTTAAAATTAACGACTCATTAATTGTTATGATGAAATTAAAATTTAATTTTAGTCGACCGATTAAGTGGGCAATGATGGTGGCTAATTATCGATAATTGACAGGTAAGAAATGTCAATTAAATTATTATTTTTGTTTTCATTTCAATCTCTGATACGTAGATACACTTATAGGGTTGGTAGTAGATTCAATGTCTTGTTATTGGAAAGTTTGTTATGGCTCATTTAAAATTGTTATTGTTTTGCTTTTTTTGTAGGTAAAAGCCTTGCTATAATTCTGATAAGTATTTGATAAGCTTAAAACAATTAGGTAAAGAGTTTGCTTTTGTCACGGTATTATAATTAAAGGCGATTATCATAAAGTTGAAGAATGCACCATGCACCTGGGATTCTTCTGATTGGGTCTTTTGAGTTTTAAGCTTCGAAAACACTTTCAAGCTGTGTTGGATGTGATCAATCAAAATTATATTTGCTTATAACAATAATAGGGCTATTAATTTCAACTAGTAATCTTATCTTCACGTGGTTGTGCAAAACTAAAAGAAGTAATGTCTTTATCGAAGTATCCCGGTGGCGGGCAGTGGAAGAATATCCAAGATGAAATCAACGTTAATATCTGAGTTAAAATGAAAATGCCGATGGCGAGCACTTTCGGCTTTTCAATTTTTTCCTGACGTAGCAGACGTAGAACCAAAAACGTTGTAATTATTTAGAAAACTTAGAAATAGTCTTCTGACCTTAGAGTTAAACAAATCCGTAAATACAGATGAAAATAAAATCCTTTAGCTTTAAACTTATATTTAGGCTAAAAAGCTCGTTTGTTTACAAATTTAAACACTTTAGATCAGATAATCAGAAGATAAGAATGTCTAATTTCAGCGAATCTGGATCACTAAGGCCGGTTTTTTCTAGTATTGCCAGTATTTCAAATATCATTTCTTTCTGCTTGCAAGACACTCAAAGAGTCTTACAAGACTAATTTTCGAGAGTGAAAAGTGTCAAGTATTCTCTTGAAACGTCGTCGATAAGATTGATATAAGATTCTTAAGAGCCTAGTTTTGAAACAAAAATATATGTTTGAAATTTGACTGAATTCATTTTTTGACGTAACGTTGAAGAACTTTTTAGTTGCAGTAAAATTCTTTCAATTAGACATAAAACAGTTGAAGCGTTAAGAGGAAGTAGGTGTTAAGTGACATTTTCAATCTTGTGAGTAATCAAGGTTTAAATTTTTTTTCTTTATACAAAGTGAATGAAAGCCCTGACCTAACATAATCCAAACATGATTCTAGAAGTGACAGAGAAATTATACTGAGGAGAAAGAAATTTAATTTACCAAAAAGGACCTTAATTTCTCAGAAAAATAGTCAAATTTCAAAAAAAAATCACTAAACCCCTTCTTCCTCTCAACGCTTCAATTTTAATTTTATAAGACTCTTATTATGAGTAGATTTATATAGGGAATTCTATATGCACTTTGATAGAAGCGTTAATTGCTTAAAGTCATAGACTTGTACGTTATAAAATTAAAAATTACAAAGAAGTAAATTCTTAGACTAAGTCTCTTTTGAAGTGTATTTTATTAGAAAAGTTTAAATTGATCTAGTTATAAAATTGAGAATCTTTGCGGAGTTAATTACAATTTAAGTCTTTTACCTTAACTGCTATTAGATTGAAAAGTACGTAAAGTAAAGAAAAGCGTGAAATCCAACAAGAGTTAACATCGGCTTCGACACAATAAAAACACTATAAACATAGACAGGCAGGCAATAATTTATTCTTACACGTGTATACCTAGGTCGTGACCTAAAACCTAATTTAATTCTATTTTTTTTTTTAGTTATTTTTTTCATAAATAAATCTTTCATCTTGATTCGTGACGCAAATTTAAAACAAAAAAAAAATCTTCTCACAAGAATACAAACCTAAAAGAACAAAAAATCATTATGACCAAAGCCCTTCTGGGCCCCTTACATAACAAAACAAAACAAATAACCCGCCACACTCTAATAACATGACATACAGAGTCATTCATTGTTTCGATTTCGTGGAATTTTAAGTCTAAATTAGCATAATTTTAACAAATGTTTCTCTAAAAAAAATGTTTTATTTTCAGAATTTGCTTTAAAATAAAATTCAGGAGGCTTTTTTTTTCTTCAACTTTGGATTCTAATCTCGAGAATAGAAAAATCGTTTAAGTCAAAGCAAAACAAAAAGACAAACAAACCTAAAAATAGTCTTGAAGTTGATGCTTTGAGCAAGACAAATCTGTTTGAAGATTGTTGTCATTTTTATTCAAACTTATGTTTATTCATAATTTTTTGGTGTGAAGATATAAATCAGTTGTCGTAATCAGATCATGGAAATTAAGAAATATTGTGATGACTAATTTCGGCACCCAGTACTTAATTTTTAAATCTATTTTTATGAGGTTTTTGTAAACTCTTGCATTTGGATGTTAAATTTGTACCATTTCCATCCTTATGAAATATTTCAATCCTTCAATTTAATTGGTAAAATATTTGCCAACTTGAGATAATAAATCCATTTCCATACTTTGATGATCACGATTTTTCACTGTTTCCTTCAGACATACAAAAAAAAAAAAAAAATTGAAGAAAACAAACAAAAACAAAAAAAGCATAATCCAATCAACAATAAGAATATAAACAACAAAAAACCAATAAATCCACAACAAACTTTTTATCGATCATTGACTTCTTACCCCTACACGTTTTGGATATCGAATTGAAGACTGAAGAGTCTCGGTACTTTAAACTCTGCATTGGCACGTTTTTCAATTCCATTGAAAGAATATGCTCCAGGGATAACCTACCTATACGTTCGAACTCGTATAATGGAAAAATATGACTCCTCTGTGACAAATGAAACACAAAAAAAAAAAGTCACAACCAAAACCTGAGACCATCAAGGTTTCGAAAATATTTTAAACAGACAAACCGAAACCGTACCACGAGAAGCCCCTTATTGTCTGCCAATTAATAACCCAAAGCCACATCATAGAACAATAACCCTGGTGTTGATTTTCTTGAGCGGGAAGAATTAATGTTTGTCTGATGATGAAAATGAATTGATGATGATGCAAGGGGAATACTTGAGGCAGAGGGAATTGTGATATAGTAGGTATGGTGTTGGTGTCGGTGTGGATGAAGCAATTTTGTTTTTGATTCTTTTTTTTAGCATTTACTATACTCGTAAGGTCAACAGACACATAACTTTGTCAGACAGAGTCTTATGTGATTTGCTATAAAAGTAATAGGAACTTTTGTTTACAAAACAATCAGATTTGATGGGAACTGGGGTATCACAAAGACGACCCCGAGCTGTTAGGAGATGACAGTATGGTAAAAAAGTAAATTAGGTTTAGGTGATTTTGCAAATGAATATGAGTTTTATAATAGTCCTTGACGAAAAGTGGGATATCCCTTTTTTAATCAAATATTAAAATGAACTTTAAAATACTAGTATATGAACAAATCCTTGACATAAGCTCTAAGGTAAATCCAGATTTGTTTAGTTAGAAAAAGAAATACAAATTTAATTGGTAAAATCCGTATAACTTGTCAACGTGGTTTTTTTTGTGCATTTTTAATTTTAGTAACTCGAATTTAAGAGTTTGCTGCAAACGAAGTTAGAGTCGATAAATGATTGTCCAACAAACGAAAAATCGTTTGACGCAAACAATTCGTTCTGTCAATGCAATGCCACTAAACTCTGACAAACTTAATTTTTTTTAAATGTCCGTCAATTCTGAAAAATCCCGAAATGACTGCTTCCCTTGTTGAAATTTGTTTTTTTCAATAGATTTTTGATTTTGAATTTTGTGGTTACATTTCTTTTTGGATTTATGGCTTTTTGTCGTAATTTTGATTTTCTAGGATTGTTTTTCGGAGATTTTTCAGTTTTTCTTATAATGTCTTCGAATTTGAAAAAGAATAGAAGTTTCGCTCAACTTTTTACGGGATTTTGATCTGTCGGAGTAGTTATTTGTTGTAGTCACCCACAACAAATAAAATCAAGATCTTTAAAAAGGAAATCAGATAGTATTTAATTTTTTTAAGGTAATGCCGAAATATAACCCCAACATAAAAAAGTCCAGAAAATATAAATTCCGTTAAATTCTGAAATATCTTAAAATGACTACTGCGCTGGAAAGCTTTGCAGAGGACAAAGATTTTCATCACTTGGAACTTGGAAAACTCACCTGAATCAGATAGTACTGATATTACATTTTAGGATATTGATAATTTTTGTTTATGATTTTGATTTTCGGAATTTCGAAATAAAATGGAAATTTTATAAATTAAAGTCAAATCGCTCAACTCTGAAAATATTCATTTTTCCATTATTGGTGTGATTCGGCACTATGTTGTTTTTGACTACTATGCGCTGGAGAATCTTACAGTAATACCATAAATTCTTGATTTTGAATTTGAGGATACTAATTTTTCGGGATTTTAGTTTTACAGCATTTTTTGGGATTATATTTTTAAAATTTTTATTTTTCAGTGTTATTAAATTTTAAAATTTTGTAAAAACTAAGAACTCTCATCAAATTAATCGTCGAGTGATTTTCAAGTGAGATTGTATTAAAAACAGTACGTTCCCACTCATAAAACTCCTCTCTGCGACTCTGCCTTGAATGATTATGCTTAATCTCGTGGCTATGTTTGAAGTTCTAAATTAAATTGATAATTTTTCTTATTTCTTTTGTTGACTATCCCAGTCTCTCCTGTCTTGGTGTGTTTTTTTTTCATTCGGCTTCTCTTCATCATCATACCTCCTATAGCCGCACACCTCAACCCTAATACGTCTCACATTTGTCCATTTGACACCAAACCTAAGCAGATTCCCATATGTGTGACATGTTTACTACGAAAACGTCATCCACTTCGACTACTACTCTGATGTGCCTGATGGCCCGACAAAAACTGATTACACCTAGAAATTTCCCATAAACAACGTAAGACACGTGCAGTATAAATCAAAGGAAACAAAAAGAAAAAAAAACTGTAGGAGGAATAAAACAATCGTAAACTGAACCAGGTCGGTGGCCCAGAATGATGGAGCTTGTGGTGTTTTTTTTTTGTGATGAAGAATGAAACCCCAACAGAAAAAAAATGCTTATTTTTTGAGAAATAGCAAATTCATGCTATGACGATGACGAATGAAAACAAATTAAGTGCAAAATAAATCTAAATAATTCCTTTTAAATACATAACAGGAAAAAAATTTGCATGTTGTGGTATTTTGAGTGTTGAACTTTGGATTTTGCGCGGTTATTGACTTGAATTTGATTTTTTTGCAAAAAAAAAAAAAAAAACAAAATAAAACAAATAATTAATTGCAAAACAAATCACATTCAACAGAATTCCTGAGAAGTATGAGACTGACGAAGTCAAAGACGACACCACCACCTCTGTTCTGTTCAATTCTGCCATCAGTACCAGCCACCAGCACCATCACCGGGTCAACGCCCATTTTTCTTCATTTCCTGAGCAAAACATTCCAAAAAGGGGGAGGGGGTATTTTTTGTATAATTTTTGTTTCTTTTTTGGTGAATCACTTTAGATTGATCAGTTTGATGGTCTTTTTGGATTTGAATGTGCGATTTGGATATAGAATTCAATTTAAGTGGCTCGTGGGACTGAGTTGTGAAATATTTGGTCATTAGCTAGAAATTAAATATAAATTGTTGGCATAGTCATTGTGGACGTTGGATATTGGTCGATTTGATTTGATTTGATTCCATTGATCTTTTTTTTTTTTTTTTGATTTAGAATGGAAAAATACTTGATGAAAAAAAAAAAATATTCAATTTGTGAAGCTTAATCTTTGGAGTGTGCGGTAGAGTAGGTGTGGGAATTATACATTACTTACTTTTGAAAAAGCAACAAAATTAGTCACAAAGGTTTTTTGTTATGTTTTGGTTTGTTAAAATGACTAAACTTGTAGTTGTGGTTGTCGTCGTCACTCTCCGATGGATGACGAAGTTGAATTCTTTTAAACTTAGAGGTAAACAAGAAAGTTCTTTAACCTTTGGAAAAAAAACAAAACAAAACATTCTTGATTTGTTTCCTTTTTTGTTAAATTCTTATCTTAAATACGAGTTGGTTTAAATTTTTATTGATTTTACTCGCAGTGGATATAATAGTAAACTCCCCTTGGTTAAAATAAATTCAACCAACCTTTGTTAGGTTTCATTTCGAATAAATTCTATGGTTCATGGGACTTTTATTAATTCATATTTTTTTAACAGATTGTCATTTAATTAAGTCATAAACAAAATTTTGAACTTTACTGCACTTTTAAGGGTGCAATAAAATTTAAATACAATTTAAACTTTATTAATCGTTTAAGTGTTCAATAAAAAACATTAATAAAGCCATATTTTTGAAATCATCATCAAACTTTTAAGACTTTAGACCTTTCATATTTTTTTAAGATTGAACAAATGGGTGTTTGAATTTTGCTGCAGTAACATTTCACTGGTGCAAATGGTTCTTAATCAATTTTATGATTAAGAACTGATAAAATTTTACTTAAATTAATGAGATCAATTTTAGAATTTCACCTTTTTGAATTTATGAAATCGAAATTTTTCTCAAACTTTCTCATAATAATAATAATTGTTTTAGAGAAATCTTATAATCTTTGTCAAATTATCAAAAACACTTTTTAGAGAATTCATTTACTGAGGAAAAAGCAACTTTTAATTTAATCCCACCATGTTTTATTATTAATTGCAACAAAAAATTAAATTAAACTGTTGAAGAATATTTGAATAGAATATGAAATTTAATTTTAGGAAAGTTCAAATTTCAACACATGCAAGATATTTTTAAACGAAAGGTAAAGCACGATGAGAAACGCAATCGACTAGTAACTCAAGCATCCCCAGTTTGAATGTCGGTTATTATAATTTTTTGTTTAATTATTTCTTTTAAACATAAAGAGATTGGTTGAATAAGTACTTTATTCCGCTTCATTTTTCCAACAAGTAGTTAAATGAAAGTGGTTTATTTTTGATTGTACGTGGTTAGTTCTATTTGTGTAAGAAAATAAACTCCCTATTCTCATATTTAATCCCGAGTATTAGAAATTTTATTTTTATATTTCCTTAGCATATAATTAGTACCAAAATAAAGTAGATGGTTTTATCGCTGAACAAAATATTTGTTTGCAATACAATTTTTGGGCATAAAATAAAGTTTTGCTCAATTTTTTTAATTTTTTATAATTTTGTTATTAAATTTCGGAAAATATTTATAATTTATACCTTTTTTCATTAAATAAAAATGAATGTTTTTTTTTTACGAAATTTTAATGTGGTCTTTTAATTATTATTTCAGTCTTTGATTTTGAAAGCTGAATAAACCACATTTCGGAATTTTACTTAAAAATATAAAAATAATGAATATTAAATAATAAAATGGTTTATTTTTGTTATAATCTTGTTACATTCAATACGAAGTCGTTGGGAGCTATTTAATTTAATCATAATAATAATTCAGGAATTGTTTTTTTGAACACTAGATTTCTAAGTTTTACATCTTTCTTAAACTAGGTAGTAAACGTTGCTTACAATTTCAATTTTGTTACATTTGACATCTGTTCACAAAAAAAAAAAAAAGAATTAAATCATAATTAGTATAGGTATTTAGCTTCGCTTTTTATATCAAAGAGTGGAATAAAATATATCAAAAGATATCCTCTTATTTATTCAATCAAATGTTCATTAAAATAATTTAATTAGGTAATTCATCAAATAAACGAAAAACCCAAACAATAATTTATTATTGGCAAAAAATGACAGATATTTACAAATTTTAATCTCCAGTGAAATTTTAAGAAACAAAAAAAAAAAATAGATCACAAATTTACTTGTGTCAGATAAATAAAAATTAAAAAAACGTTAAATGCACAACAAACAAAAAATTAAACGAAGAAAACAACAAAAACAAGATACAAAAAATAGTATACAAAACATTTTCTTTCCGCAATTCGCTGGCACTTTCGTGTCATGTCAAATGAACTTTGGACCCAGCAAAATGGATTTTGCAAAAAAAAACAAAACACACATATTCATCGTAACGTAACAGTTAAGCGCAAAATTAATAAAACGTGTCTTGTTGGTTGGTTTACACACACACGCCAACATCAACCTCACCCCTGAGTCCCCCATATACCTACCGTATTTACCGTAATTTGTGCGCTAAAAGAGGCCAACATAAAGAAGACGAACACGAACAGTTGTATCAAAACAAAAAGCCAACAAAAATAAAAACAGTTATAGTATTACCCTCGCTCTGCAAAAAAAGAAAAAAAATGAAAAGAAATAAAACAAAAATTAGTGTGTTGCGCCAAATGATACCATAACCGTAGCCGAAGAGCGAATCGATCCACAAAGACGATAGAGAAATGGGTGGGAGTGGTGGATGATGATAATGATGGTGGTGGTGGTGTTTTCTGTTTTGTTTATGGTTGTTCCGGTTGATATTGTGTGCCATTCACTTTCAACTTCAACCCTCTTTCTCTTTCATCCATCCATCCATCGTCATCCACTATTAAGGAAATTCTTTTTTCGTTTTCACAGTTCGCACCATCCAAGGTTCCTTATTGCAGGTGAATTAAATCACAGTTTGTAGTTGTCGATTCTTATACAAAATTTGCATTTGAATTTTCGAATTTCCATCCCCCCATAATGGCGTCGGAGTGGTGCTGGTGGTGGTGAAACTCACTTTCTCATCACTAAAGCGGACAACAAAAATAAACATTCATTACTCTTTGACTAAAGATGGCGTGTGTGTTCGACAAGAGTGAATGGTGTTACGAAACTTGAGCAGATGGTTTAGAGAACAAAAAAAGAAGCAAAACGAAGAAGATGGTGGGACAGTACCGTATTTTGCGTTTTAATATTAGAAAGTGAGTCAAGTAAGACCTCAAAATAAACAACAACAAAAAAAAAAAAAATAACAAACAAAACTCAAAACAAAAACGAATGAATCAATTTTTTTTTTATTTTTATTTTTTTGCTGATTGTTTGTTATACAAAAGAAAACAGCTGCTAGCAGCATACCAACAAGGAAGATTTATAAAGATACACGCCATGGTCGTCTAACTGTTACTGTAGGTTTAACGGAATAGCAAGTAGATAAAGTAATAGACAAAACAAGCGCAAACTTACTGATGTAAACAAGATTTCTTCTTCTTTCCTCTTCTCTGTTTTTTTTTTTTTTTATTTATTTTTATTTTGTTTTTTTTTATTATTTTGATTTTTTGTGAATTATACAAAGTTTCTCCTAAACAAAAATAAGTAGGTTAAATATTTAATATTAATTGTGTGTTACATGCGAATTTTTGTTCAATTCAATACGAATAAAGATTATGTTGTGAAATGGCATATTATTGTGGATACATTCACATTTTAGTTGTTGGACTTTTGAAAATGTAATGAATAGCAAAGATTTTTGAGTTGATCAAATGACACAATGCAATAAAAGTTTCAGAAAGCTATCTCATTTTGTATGGTAGGTTTAGCAATTAATCACGAATTTCTTTATTATTTCTAAAAAAAAATGGGAAGAGCATTCGAGGTTCAATGATTAACACACAAAATTCTTCCTACTGGTAATTACTTTAACTTAAGAAAAGAATAATTTTTGGTCTTAAAAAAAAAAACAACAGCAAAAATTTTCAAAAAATAAAAAAAGAAAACAATAAGAAATAAGTTGATAAATTTGTAGGTACTGCGTTACCTGCCATATATGTACAAGGTTAAAAAAAAAATCCGTTTCCCAAAAAATGGATTTTACGATTTCAATAAAAAAGTTATGTCCGTTTTTGTGAGTAACGGCTATCGTTTTATGAAAACTGTTTTCAAACAATTTTAAGGTTTTTCCATTATAAATTTTTGAAATAACATTTTCAAAAATAGTTGTTTTGATCAAATTTTCTAAAACGCCTCGATGAATTATTTTTTTTAATTATGTTTTTAGATGTTAGTAAAAATAATACTGAAATAAAATGTTTTAAATATATATTTTTTAAAATTATATCCCCCATAAAATATTTTGATTTACAAAATGATAGTTTCCCTTTTTTTCTTTTTTGAAAATAAATTATTGGAAAACGGGACTTTGAAAAATTAAGTTTATAGGTTTCTACTAACAATTAAATAGAAATGGCTTACTATTTTATCTTTTTAAGTTTTGAAATTTTTTTTAACGATTTTAAAATATTGTTTTTCTAAAAATTAATTTTTCTAGAGGAAATCAAATATTATACTTTGTTTGGAGCTCAAATGAATAAATTGTTTGTTATGTAAATATTTCCAGAAACTTGGAATTGGAATTCATTTAAAACCATTTAACACAACAAGAAAATAACAAAAATGGCTGCGAATTGGTCCTTCACTCAAATATCACGTGAAACAATAAAGATATCTGTTCCGATTGAATTTTCTAAGCACATAATGTTATAATTAAGAACTGAGGTCTTAAGTTAATTCAATTAACAGTCTCTATTAAAATTCCATTATCGTGTTAACATCGCAACTCTAGTTTCAAAGGGCACTAATTATAAGTTACCAGTGGGTTCCAGTTAGCCTATTTTGAAAATGAGAAACTATACTGAGTGCTGGACAAAACCTGGACAAATGCATGTAATCTTAGACATTTTTAGATGTCTAATTGGGAACTTAGGGGACTGAATATGACAACACATTCTTTATTAAAAGTTATCCTTAAAAAAAAGTTATACTAAATGTCCTATTGAAATCACCCAATTATTGTCTTTCATTCAAACAAATTTGATTATTAGAAAAAAGTAAAAAAAAAAAACACGTATACGCCGTAGTGTACCAAAAAGCCGAAACTTAGCAAATATTGGATTTTTTTTTAAAAATTCTTCTATCTTTCAGAATTTATATTTGAACTGATCTTTACATAGCAAAATACTATAAACATACTTATATTGCCCTGTATATTCAAGAATAAACAAAAAAAAACTATATCCATCTTTGTAGGTTAATTAATGGCAACCGTCGCGGCTAATGTCAAAAAAGTCGGACATAAACAACGCTCAAGTACCGCCAGAAACCAGCAAGCACAGTGGCAGAAGTAGCAACAACGTCGTCGTGTCGTCGTCGTCGGTCGTCGGACGACCAACGAAGAAAGCAAATTCCGTTGGCATTTCCGCTGCAGACATCTTTGGACACTAATGAATGAATCTGCCTGCTTATTCTCCTTCTCCTTCGCCGACGCTGTAAATGTTGTCGTCGCCGTTGGTTGTGGACGTTTGTTGGCTGAATGCCCTGACTCATTCATTCATTATTTCGAATGTTGGGCTAAGTGTGTTTGTTTTTGTAAGTTTTGTGCAATTGCTGTTGTGCCTTGTGCTGCTCTTTTTTTTTTGTAAATGGGACACACACATGAAAATGTGCCATAAACGGGCCCAAGGAATTTTAAACCATAAAGAGGGAGTTGGAGAGCAAACATCAGACCTGCACACATATGGTAGATGATGGTGAGTGTATGTGTGTGAGTGTATCCGCAAACGAGACAGACGGACATTGGAATGCGACAATCTAAATTCGCCATTTAATATGCAATGCTAGAGGCATCAGCGGCACTGGCAGTGACAGTATACAACCATACATGCAATGTGATGTACTTGTACTCTTCACAGAGGGTACTTTCCTTACGTCCTCCGCTTCACACCATCCATCTCGGCTCATACGTTGTCAGTTTCAGTGAGAAAGTTTCATCTTTTGTAGTAACAAAAAAAAAAAAAAAAAAAACTCTGTGCCTCCGCAAACCCCAACCAACCAACTAACATGCCTACAAAGACGGTCGGTCTGTGCCATTATGATAGGAAGCCAGTGCAGGGGTTGACATTAATCAAGTGGCGTCCGGTGTAAGTAATTAAGCCATGTGCCATGATGATGATGATGATGCTTTTAAATTCTTTTGAGGACGGCCATACAGCGAGTGATGAAAGTGAACTGGTACTGTTTCTGAAGCACATTTCCTGTTGGCAAAGTGTGTGTGTGTTGGAGACGACTCCAAAAAGAAACATATTATCATAAAATATGACGTCAGTGGCTTTGATGCACGTTTTATAGAATGACTTCAAAAACGGATTTTCCATTCAAAGAAAAACTTTAGATACAAAAAATACTTCACAGAAAATCACTTAACTGACAGGGTGATGATGAAAATTGAATATTCACAGAAAATCATTCAATTGAAATTTTCAACTTTATACCTTCTGCAATTTACATCGAAATGATAACACCACTGATTTAAATTGAATTTTTTGTATTTGGACCACAATGTGTTAATTAAAATATGACGCATATATAAATCTGAGAATTAAATTCCATTACATTCAGTAATTTTTAATAAAATCATGTATTTTTTCCAAAAGCTGTACTTGCAAAATGACACTTGCAAAAGAGTTTAAAATCATTGCCCTTGAAAGCTACAAAAGACTACAGTTAACTCCGCTTTACCGCACTCCACTTAACTGACAATAATAGGTTAATTGATTAAGATATTTACTATGAGATTTTTTTCAACTGTACTTTCGATAGTAGAACTTTGCTTAAGTGAAAACTCTTTTTAATTGAAACAAGCAATCTTGACTTAAATGAATATTGTTGCCTATTCAGCTCCGCATAAATGGAAATATCACTGAACACTGCCACCAAACTTTGAATTGAACACATATTTTTAATTTGAAATCTCAAAATGTTTCTTACTTCGTCTTTTTCGAACTTTTTTTTTATAAAACTCCGCTAATATGAAACTAGTTTCAGTTATCCGAAGTTTGTTTGAATGAGAATTCCTCTTAACTGGAAAAAATTTTCTGCAATTTAAGTGTTCCAGTTAAGCGGAGCCGACTGTATATCTTAGAAAAAAAATAATTAAAAAGGGGATTTTTTGGTTTGAACTGTGTCGATTGGTTTGCAGTGTCACATATTGGCAGTACCCAAACAAGGTAACGTATGACAGTGAATCAAAGTGCTATTGTTATCTGCAATTTCGGGAAAATCTTAGAAATACAGTCTACTCCGCTTGAATGACTAATCTGGCGGATCAGTAGTCACTGCATAGTTATAAAAGGTCTTAAAATAAAACACTAAGTTGCATTGATATGGATTTTCTGGAAATTTCTCCTACTACGCGCTGAAATTGAAACCATTTTCCTGGTAAGTATGTATCATGTTTTTATCCAACAAAAAAATAACTTCTTTTATAGAATTTAATACATGTCTGACCTATAAAAATAGATATACAAAAAATTTCATTAGAAATGGAATCCATTATAATATCTAGATAACGATCCGAAGCCATCTAATGACAGGCAAAATGGGAATTTCAACTTAACTGCGTAGTATTTCGAAGAATTCATTGATGCTCACTCACTCCACCAACTTCATTCAGTATATAGTTGGCGTTTTTTATCGCATTTACATTTTTTTTTTACCTTGGCCCATTCTTTTATCTAGTTGCCTTCAATTTTGTGTTGCCTCCAAAAACCCTTCTCCCTGACCGCGATGCGATAGTGTAAATGTAGGTCACTAGGAAAGTAGGTAGTCCTTTTCATTTAACATCAACTTAACGTAGAATCCATCAACCCTCAAAAGTAATTAATAATTTAACTTCAATGCGATGACAACAACACACACACACACATCCACACACAATTACACCATATGCATTGGTGCGGTGTAGGTGTATATTAAGTCAACCATTTAATAATGTTTCATCGTTGGTTGAAACTATGTCACACGCAACAACCTGTAGCGTATTGCAGAGAGTTGTGCTTGTTGTATGTATACAAAAACGTCCCCCAAAAGGGACACACACATCCACTTGTCCTTCAATTCAATGTAAATTTTATGTTACACATCATAAACATGATGATGATGATGATGATGATGATGAAGATGATGAGGACGATATCATGGTGGGATATTTTGAAAGTGCACAGTAAGGCACATAAATCAAATCAGGCTCAAAGGATGTTGCATTTTTCATGTCAGGCATACACACACAGGAATCTAGATATGCGGTTAAAAAAAAGTAAAAGTCCTAGAAGTGGTCGTTAGTCGCCCTTAATTAAACTTTCATCATCAGAGTTATACCCTTCGGTGGGTGTTCTTTTTTGTTCTATTCTGGAAAGCAAAGGAAAAGGCATAATTCTGAAGTACCAGAGATGGCATTTTTGTATCCCAGACGGCTAGTTTTAAGGTGCTGCTTAAAAAAGTAAAACATAGATTGACCTAATTCATCTTTTTATTTAAACAAAAAAGTAACCGGGATACTGCTAACAAATTATATAAATTTAACAATGACTCCGAAATGGCACCCAATGTGAGCCTGGTCACCAATATTAGATAACACATTTATAATGTTTAAAAAAAATTGAAATATGACTTTGAAAGATTCACCATCAATATTTAAAAAAAAATATGTTGGCGCCCAACGTGAGAACCTTTAGAAATGCAGATGAGCCGAAACACTAATTTGTTTGGAAAAACTTAGACTTAAATTCTTTAAAGTTGCTCCAACAAATTTAAAATATTAGAAACTGGCACCCAACGTGGAATCCTATGTAATATTTTTGATAGCGTTTGAATCCACTTTAAAATTCCAGTAAAAATCATCAAACACAAATACACAACACGAATTTATAAATAATTATTTGAAATATTAAGAATTTAACTGCGAAATGGTCGTAAATGCTTTAAAATGGAAAATAAATAATATACTGAAGAATGGCGCCCAGCGTGAGAATCTTTGGTGTGTTTGGTACAGTTATTGAAAATGTTTGCAATTTGACTTTGAAGGTGCAGTTAAATACTTTAAAAATGTGCCATCAAAAACAAAATATTAAAGAATGGGGCTCAACAAAAGAATCTTAAAAAAAGAAGCTTAGAGAAAAGAGTAAACAATTATTCAAAATAGTTGAAATTCAACTGCAAGAGTTAAAGTGGCGCATATATACATTTACTTGTGTCAGCAAATATTAAATATTGGAAACTGGTGCCCAACAAGACAATCCTTAGTATAATAAATGAGACACAACAACTATTTATAAAAAAAAACATTTTAAGTATTTAGAATTCAACATTAGCAAATACAAATACTGCAGAATGGCGCCCAACGTGGGAATCTTTATTATTTTATTCTTGGCCCTTTGCAATAACTTATATACCATTATTAAAAATTTTTGGAATTCAAATCCGCATATTATCTTTAAAATTATCTTAGTAAATAAAAACTACTAAAGAATGGCGCCCAACGTGTGAATTCTTGGTACAATTGCTCAGAAATAAGAATATTTCATAAATACAACTATTGAAACTGAATGCAATTTTGAAGATTTAACCATAAATTGATTTCAGGTTGTGCCAACAAACTATGTATCCTCGGCTTTATTTCTCATTTAAGACAAGTCAACTATGGCCACTCTACTATCAATTAGCTGATATTACTTGTAAGCTTACCTTCATTATTTATAAGCAATGTGTTACTCCAGTTCTTGTAACTAAAGACTTCGTAAAATTTTAATAAATTTTAAGAAACACAAAAAGCATTCAAGATGCATCAAAATGTTCATTGCGCATACAAGCGCAAAACCAATTACCTAAACAAACTACCTTATCCATACTCAACATAATCGATTTAACTTACCCAGAAGTTGGAATGCAATAAGTATCATTGCACTTTGAAATCCCATTTTTTCGATCTAAAATCAGTAGCTTCAACTAAAAATGCACCAAAAGCTAATTTTTTTACTCAAATATAGCCTTTTCAATACTAATCAGAGGATAAAGTAGTTCAATAGAAATTTTAAACAAATTTCGAAAGCATATAACAATTTCATTTCCTTGATTACAAATGGCAACACCACATTAAGGGCCAACCAAAACGCAGAAGAACTTATTGATGGGAGTGCTGTTGTATAGGTACCTACGAGTAGAAGTTGTGTCACCAGAAGCTCAGAAAAGTGGGAAGCAAAAAGTGACATAAAAGAGACGTAATAACTGCATGAGCTACTTTCCGTGACCTAAATTACTTTTTATCGATCGAATGGAGCACAAGTAGAATGTAAGTAAGCATGAAAGAGAAAGAGAGAATATAGAAAAAAATGAATAAGAACAAGAGCGAGAGAGATAGAGAGCTATTACATATATGAAATAACCATTGTTGCATGTTTACATAGTTACTTACTGCACGTGCCGCTATATAACTTCTATAGTAAAAGCGATGCATTACTAGTTGTAATATAAATTTTCTCACAGTAACGAAGGGATATAGAGCAGGTTGGCATGAAACAAAAAGAGGGAAGGTTTCTATGAGGATGATGATGATGTTGATGTATCCTGTAAAACCTTCATTTTTACTTCCCTCGAGGAGTTGGAGCAATCTCTGATAATGGCATTTCTCTTTAGAAAAAGAATGAGAGAATGACACACAAAGCAGGAAATAGTATATTCACTGAAGCGGGGGCATGGGATAACTTTGACAGAATTCTCCAATCTCCCATCGGGTTGGCACAGGCACACGGCAAAATGACATTATTATAAGTTAATTTTTTTTCTTTTCAATTTTGTGTTTGTTTTAAGTAAATGAAGGGATGTAAATGATGTTGCAGCTCTCGTTTGTAAAATATACATAGACAACCACATATACACTCAGTCGAACGTGGTCGAATGCATTACAAGCTCGATGTGTCGGTCGTCCTTGCATGCTACCCAATTTTCGTTGCATCACATCATGATGCATGTATCAGTGGGGGCCATGAAGAGCAGAGAATAAGGACTCAATGTAATAATGTATATAGATATTGTAAAATTTAAAGTCCTTGTCATAGTGCGCATTACTTTTCCCATCACTCTTTCACACAGATATGTCAAGATGATGGCTATACGTTGATGTATTATTTAGCACACAATGCAAAGGCAACTATTTACTGTTGTAAGTAGGTACACTTGCACGTGCAACTAGTAAATGTTTTTGACAAAGGATATTGATTTTATAACGTTACAATAAATTATTTTCGAGTGAATTGTGTTTGTGTATACATAAGTTGCTAGTTTTCTGTTTAGAAAAGAATACTTAGCAAACAATGGCAAGTTTGGCGGAATTAATTTGAGAAGACTTTTATTATTCATTCAATTGTTATATAATTTTGCATGGAAAACAAACTACATAGCAAATTGAATTCTACAAAATTTGTGTGGTACATACACTTTATATTGAATAAGTGGAATTCAAAATTTGTGTTCGAGCTTCTAGTGAATTTAATAGTTTGACCTTTGAGCTCCGGGACTTTTTCGGGGAATCGAATATAAAATAAGGGACTTGAAGGCAAAATCCATGAGAACAATGTTGGAACTAAAAGGGCAGCTAAAAAGTTTCACCTTCAATTTTTATAAGAAAGGTCAGGGTCACTCTCGAAAGCCTAAGCTGTAGCAGGAAATTTGTATTGTGTAATATTTAATTAAAATACGTTTAAATATCAAAAAGTAGGGTGAAATTCATAGTCAAGTCGAATTTTTTTTTTCAATTCCCGTATGTTGAGAAAAATCTTAAGTATTTGCTTGAGTAAAATTAGTATTAATAGACCAAATGGATGCTCCTGAGGTAATCCTCAAGAAAAAAACTTAAGCATCCCCTTAAAAATCTCGATTATGAATAGCTTAAGTGGCCAAAAGAAAAAGAAAAATCTCGACTTCACTGAAGAATTTCAACGAATTCCACCCGTAATGTTTCAAAAATTAAAAAGAAATAATACAGTCAAATTAGACAAAATGTAGGGGTACTCCCTCACAAAAATTGATAACAGGGGTTTCCTTACATTATATTGTTACTTGAGGTAAACAAACAAAAATGGAGTATACCCCTCCCTATTCCATCCCACCCCCATTTCACCTCTTTCATTGTTCAAATCGATATATTTCAATTCCTATTGGTCCAAGAGAAAAGGTTTTTTTTGTCACCTTAACATTTCATTAGGTCTGACCCTCTCAAGTCTGAGCCAAAAAAAGATAGAAAGCAGCAAAGTGTCCAACAATTTTTCTTAAATTTTTTGACATAAAAATAAACTCCTGACTCCTCTAATTTGAAAAAAAGTTGTGAAAATACCGAATTTTGTATGTATGTATTACACAAATAGTTAGGTTTTGACGAAACTTTGATTAAACATACATTGCTATGTTTTTGACCCACGACAATTTTTTTGTTTTGCAACACAATATTAATTTTTGTATTTTTGATGACTTTATTTTGAAAAAATTGCCCAATTTTCAATAAAAAAAGTTGACTAAAAATGGTTAATTTTTGAAAATTGTCCTCTACCTTAAGATTGTGTACAAAAACACAACACAGTTATTCTGCGAAGATAAAAAACAGTTTTTTTAAGTTCTTTTTTTCATAAACGACAGTAATATTAGCCAGCAAAGTGGCCATATAAACCAAATTCGATATCTCAATTTTGATTTCATAAAAAACACTGTTTTTGTTTTGGGATAGTCAACAAAGCCATTGTCGTTTTATTTCCCAAGTTGTATTGACTCTCAAGTCTCAAATCGCCCACAGAGGCTCCGTCCTGGATTTTACGAAAAACAACTGTAAGGTTTACAACTATTTTCATTATGAAGGGAATTCCATGGTATTCAACACACCTTCACAGCTGGACTTTTATTTCTCCTGATGTTCATTCCCGTTACCTGAAATTTCTTGTTGACCCTTAGCCTTGACCCAAAATACAAAACAAACGAAATTCGAATCATTTTTTTCATCTGCAAATTTTTCAAAACAAACTGAAATGGCAAGGCCTCGACATTGGCAAACATTACAAAAATGAAACATCATTCAGCCTCGTCATTGAGAAGACTGACAGATATACTCATTTCTGTATAATCTAATAACACTAAGTTACAAATCAAATCAAAGTAAAAAACTGCTACCTACTTCAAATAGTTTTCATTTATTTTCTATTTTATATTCGATAAAATGATGAATTGATGAACATTGGAATAAGTCATTTCTTTGTTAACAAAACAGAAAATAAAAACAAAAACAAAAAAAACAGAAAATTGTAAAAGCGTAAAAGATACAGAATAAAAACCAGGTCAAGACAGTGCGCGGGGTGGAGAATACGTTAACCTAAATATCAAAGACACAGCCAAGCAAAGCGGAGACAACAAGCTGCGACTTAGATTATAGAGCCCTCGTGCCTCGAGCCTCGTTTTGTTTTGCTTTCGTATACCTATACAATATTGGATTGGATTGGATATACCCAGAGCCATATAGAAGCGCGCAAGGCGCAATCGTAATGAGACAAAGTACACATACTTTACGTGTACGTGTGTATAACTGTGTATTACACATTACGTCAAAATCTACTTGGCTTACTTCACTTTCAGTTTTTCCTTTCAAAGGTTTTGTTTTACTTTTTTACACCGCACTGCACCGCCAGCGTTGTCAGTCGCTGGAAAATAAAAGTAAGTGATTGTGCGGTGCGCGCGAGAATGCTACACTTTGAATGGAATGCATATGCGTGCGACAACGCCACGCACCACACAGTGGCAGCGATCGGCATGGCCGCGGCAGCGGCGGCTGCCTCAAAAAGCTGTCCGTGGGAACTGGTTTAAGTATTTACGCACACGCCTATAATATATTTTTGTTTTGTTTGTTTATTTTTTTTTTTTGTGTAATTATTTTTTTTCGTTTTAATTTTACGCGGGAAAATTGTAACAACTACTAATTTTGCAAGAACTAGCAACAGCAACCCAAGAAACAGCATCCATCAAGAGACAAAGGAAAATCAATTCATTTTTGTAAACCGTTAATTTTTGTGTGACAAAGACTATAATGGGTTTACGGTGACAGCAAAAACTACGACAGAAAGCAAAATGCACTGCGTCAAACTACCGCAATGTACAATGTGCAATATGCAAAAGCGTTGCGTAATAACGCGGACACATAAGGTCATGTCCCCGAGAGAGGCATTGTGGTTAGAAGGCAAATTGGCTATGGATTGTGATTTGATTTGCGTTGCAAATTACAGCTGCGCACGCAATTTCCTACAATTGATTTAATAATTGAGACAAATAATATGGTTTTTTGAATGCAAATTTTAATGCGCAAATAGATAAATATACGCACTTTAGACGTCTTGTGACTCTTGGTGATCTATGGTCTTGATGACAGGTGGAATTTTTAAAATGCAAATTATTATAAATATTTTGATAAGTTAATTTAATATTCCTGGACGATTAACTATGAAAAAATGTTGACCTTACAATTTCGGCAAGACAAGAAAAATACAGCAAGAAAAATACACTTACGTGTATAATTTTTGCTTTACGGTTATAATCTCTGTATAACACACTTTTTTACCGGCTCTAGGCGGATATCTCCGAGATTGTATTTTTTTGTAACCAATTTACAACAAGTATAACTCAAATGCGAAGTGAAGTGAAGTCAAAAATAGGTGTTTTTGAAGCCTTCCGTAATTTACGCAGTAAAAACTAACCTAACCTAAAAACTCCTCAATCTCATTAAAAATTTAATTGTAACTGATTTGTCACTAAACAGTTGTGAACCTGCTTTTAACAATTGACTTGTTACTAAACAGAAAGTTTTAATTTCTTTTAAGATGTTACAATCAGGTATTTTTGAAACTTTTTTATAGCAAAAGCATTCTATTGTGACTGATTTGTTGCTTAATAAATATCTTCTATTTCTTTCACAAAGTCAAAATCAGGTATTTTGTAACTCTTAGCAACAAAATCAACACTGTTGTGACCAATTTCTTGTACGTATTTTGTAACTCATTTCTAAAAATAACCACTAAACAATCTGTGACTGAAATAGTAAACTTTAATATCTTTTTTATGTTTTAACATGAAGAACCAAAAATGTTAGAATTAAATATTTAACTAAAGCTTTTTCATGTTTCATTGAAAAATAATACAAAATGAAAAAGTAAGTACTTTCTTTCAAAACAGAAATCACAGGCACCCGTCATGTGCTAATTTCTTCAATTGACTCTTTATTCCTTCCTTTTTGAATTCAAAATTTTATCTAAAATGCAATAAATGTTTAAGAAATGAATATAAATTCCAATAGACACCCTCCTTTTCTCCATTATGTATCATCGATTTATTTATGTAAGTCAAAAGAATCTTCTTTCAAGACATCGTTTTTGGTTATAGCATCATTTCAATCACTAAACAAAATATACCTAAACACACTCAATTTCAAATATAAAAAAAAATATAGGCAATCGTCTTCAATATTAATGCAGCCATTTGTATCATGTATCGGCTCATTGCTTACCGTTCAGCACTTTGATCCTCGCCCTTAACTTTTGCCTATTATAGTCCTTCCTCCTCTCTCCCATCACCTCCCCATCCCCTCTCTCCTCAAAAAACATCCCATTAAAGCGATATAAAAATGAAAAACAATACGCACAACCCATTCGTTTTTATGGCTAACTTCTTTGAACGTGAGCTCGTTTACTGATTAGGATCCAAAACGCACCCTCATCGTTTCCGTCACACTCATTCACACACACACACACTAGTGCTCACCTTTCTTTTCCAACAACAACAGCAACAACAAAAAACTGTGAGAAAAACTCTGTTTAAAAAATATCCCAAGGACATTACAAATAAAGTATAATGTCTTGTATTGCACCGTTGTAGTCTTCCCGTTCCGATCTTTCTTTTCCGTTCCCATTCCCATCAAACCAATCCAAACCCAACACCATCACCTCGGGCATTCCAACTTCCCGAACAATATGCGGTACGCGATTTATGGTCCGGGTTCTTTCGATATGGTGTGTTGCTTCTTCTCTCCTCTTCGTACGTCGCGTCGTCCTTTTTCCATTCGAGCTGAATTCAGCATTTGAGTTTGAGTGTCTTGGCTCTTGCTTCCGCGCCGCTATGCGCCCGCCCTTGTCGTCACACTGCTCTTGGGGGTTTCCTTTAAGAACCAAAAACCAATTTCATTTACGGAATAGACTCACGTAGCGGCAATATCCAATTCTAATAATTTTTGGCGGCAATATCTATGCTAAACAGAAGAAGAGCTGAGTCTTCCGTAATGTCCTCGAATCGGTTCTTATTTTCTTAATTTTTTTTTTTTTGTTCTTCAACAATACGTTTCTCTTTCAATGAAGTGGAGTGGAGTGTTGGGAAAACATTAGCAGAATCAGGAGGGTGTGACTGTGCATTAGGATACGGCAGAAAGATTGGGGGAAAACGAAATATTGAAATATTCATCTTTTCCGGGGGCATAGGGACCAGGACGACGACATTCTCACCTTCAATTTGACGTTCATTAAGACGGATTTTTCTTCTTTTTCTTCAACATATTCGTGGGTAAACTGCCAACTAGTAGACAGGCAGATGTTTTTTATTATAATTTTTTTTTTATTTTTCTTTCTTATGAGATTCTTTACCAAGAGTGTGAATTATTTTGAATTCAAAAATAAATTGCATTAATTTTTCAAAAAAATTTCTCCCTCATCAATTTGGAGGGGAAAGAGGATGAAACAGACATTTAATGCAATTCCATCGAGAAAAAAATATATTCAATGATTATGCTTCAATTAGCATGCAAGATGAAGTCGGGTAAAGACGACGTACGGCAGCGGTGGCGGTGAAGACGAAGAGGCTGCGAAGCTTCATAAAAGCAAATATCTAGTTCGGCAGACGTTTGCTCATTCTATTTGCGTTCGGGGTTTTGCTCTAATTTCATTTAATTATGAATGAAATTTTTTCAAAGTGAGGAAAACACCCAAAAAGTTATGAAAAAAATTCCACTCTACACTAAGAAAAATAAACATGAAAAAACCAATTTTCATTTGCATCATGAAAACTACTTTAATTTTCATAAAGAAAACTTTCACTTTTATCATCAAAACGACTTTCATTTTAATAATAAAAGCGACTTTCATTTTTATAATTAAAACGAATTCTATTTTCATCATAAAAACTACTTTCAATTTCATCATTAAAACGAACTCCATTTTCACCATGAAGACGACTATAAACATCTAATGAAAACGATTTTCATTTTCATCTAAGAAACTACTTTTTCAAAAAAAATCTAAAAAAAACTATGCTTAGACTAGACATGCAATTAATTTGACACAATGTTTTCTCTCAGTGCACTCCAAAGTGTGTGTGGGGTCTTTCCTCTCTATTCAAAGAGTTACAAATAGCAAGTGGATGTGATTTTTTTTTCTTTTTCAAAAGATCCGCCTTGAAATTATACGAGAAAACCAACAAGAAAAAAAATGTGTCAATCATTTTATTTCAAATATTGAAACTGCCAAAAGTAAATCGACTTGAAGTGTAAATAAACAGAAACATTGAACTTGCCATCTCCTCAGAAAACAGACAGAGGAGGAGAGGGTAGATATGAAAGCTCTACATTTAGTAAGGGGCAGTGTGTAGTGGGTAGTGGGTCTTGAAATGAGGACGAACAGAAATATATACAGAACACTCATTTTAGCCTCGATATTGTTCTGATATTGAACTGCCATATCCCATTGTGTATAGTAGTTTACGCATAAAAGTTATGACGAGATGTTTGTAATTTTTTTTTTTTGGAAAATAAAAATCCAAGAGGAAATAATATAAAAGAAACGTTCAATGTTACTACTGTCAATAACAATGAAACTTTTATGAAGTTTTCATCATAACATTTTGAATTGCGTATATTTTCGACGTAAAACTGAAAACAAAAAAAAAAATGTAACAAGAAAAACTAAATAAATGGATGAATTTTGTATGTGAAATGTTTTGGTTTTATGTTTGGATATTGTTTTTTGGAGACCTATATATGATTTGTGGGTTGTTAAGAAGTCTGCTTTGAGATATTTTTGTAATAAGACGAAATTAAGTTGATGAGTTGAAGAGTTTTCAAAATTATTCCAACTACTCTGGTTAGTACTATTATTCGGGTTTGTCTTTCTCATTTTCTCATCAAACATGACAACTTTTGGTTTGGTGACATTGAATGAAAGGTAAGAGGAATGGATCACTGTAGTGGTGGTTCTGTAGCACACAAAAAATTGTTCAAAAGAACCCAGAAAAAGTAGAATTAGTATGGCTAAGCTTGGAGGATCAAAACACATAAGTGTTCTGTTAAAAAGAGATAAGGGTCATGGAGCTAGGTTATGGATTTTTTTTTAAGGTTTCTATATCTGTCTAAAATATGAATCCAAAGTATAAGTTTTGAGTGCATCTTGCTAGCAGGTAGCATCAAGTACACCGACTTGCAAAAAAAATTTTGGTAACATGCAAGGAAGATCTATCTTAGTGGCAAGAATTTGATAGGTATCATGATTAGCGGGGTCTGCAAGAACATTACATCTCCTAGTTAAAATACCTTTTTAAAAAACCAATCATTTTATCACTCACTCGCAGTTGTTTTTGCACAGATTCTATTAACATTAGCAGCCACTTTTTTAATAGAGTCCTAACACCAGGATCCATACTAATCCCAAATCTGTATAGATGGTTACCAACGAACATTCAAATCGGTAATTTGTAAGTAAAACTAACGTTTCTAATCCGTAAAGTTGTAAGAGTTCCTATTGTTTAAAAAAACAACAATTCTAATTTTGAAAAATAATTATTTTTCTAAAAATTCACAACTGGCATAATTCAATGCATAAAAATAACAGCATTTATTGGGAATATTTAAAATGTAGATCTTTAACGAGACATGGCCAAATGAAAGTAATGGAAAAATGCTGTGATTTTTAGTTAGGTACATACTTCAAAAATGAATTAAGGAACAATATAATTTAATTTTATCATTAGTACTCGAGTTATTGTTTATTTAAACTGAGTTCTTACAAACATATTTTATAATCCAGACAAAAATGTCAGAAACCTAATTGGAAAAAAAAATCAGAAAAAAAATGTTTTCATTTAGGAGTATTGAATTTGAATTTGCCTACTAAAAATACAAAAACTCACCGTTATGGTAATTAATTTATAAATTGTATTTCCTTACCTGAAATGAAAAGTAGATTTCAAATTATTGAAAATATAATAGAATAATTATAACAAAATATTCAACAAAAATTCAATAAAATCGTTCATTCCATAAATCTCTTACTATTTTCACACTATTAAACAGTGTTTAAATCAATGTACTCAGTAATGTCCGGTTCTTAAACAAAATATCTCAACTGTATCCGATGGAATTAAGTAATAATTTTTTGAAACTTTAGTCTTAAGAACCACCCCCAGTGCGAAGAAGTTGAACCATAACCATAACAGCCCTCGAAATCGTATAATTTGTACACAATTTTTTTTTATATAAGTAGGGGTGCCTCATTGAATTTTCTTAAAGTTAGATTTAAAGACACACCCTATATATTTCTTAGAAAATTCAAATTTTCAATCTCTTCACATTGCAAGTTTTCTAAGTCATACTTCTCTTCATCTTACTTTTCTACCAAATATCAAAATAATTAAAATCAATAATCGAAAGTTCCTCATAAAATTAAAACGATTATTTTGAAAATTTGACTGCTGAAAGCAAAAAACTAATTTCTTAACTTTTACGTAACGTTGTCTTGCTTGCTGCATAATTTTGATAATCCGTCCAGTGAGTCGCTTTTGCAATTTATGTAGAATAAACTACAAAGCACGAATTTAGTAAGGTGTTTGTTTATTTGGCTAGCTCAACATACATTATAGAACTAACACTTGCGGTATCTACATTGTTCGTGAAATGGATTGAATACTGCTTGCATTGAAAACAATGTTCCGAATGTCCTTTATCTGCTTGTCAAAAATCTTTTACATTTCCGCTTTAAGAAAATTATAATTTCCCCCCAGTTTCTTTACTCCATTAGGTAGATACACTTTAAATGGACTTTAAGCCCTCTCATATGTCTGTTTACCCTTAAACACAGCTGGATCAAAGAAGCAAATTCAAATAAACAACAATTTTATTTCTGTTTTCTTAATGAAAGAAAAATGAAACCAACGTCATTCAACAATCGATTGTGTATTGTAGGAAGTTGTAAGTCTTATCATCATCTCTCATAACAGAACTTTCTCAGAATGAAAGTGAACACACATATTGGCACTGACTGGGACTGCATGCAAAAGCAAATATAATATTAAATAATGCACACTGCTTGTTGTTTGTTTGTTTTTTTTTTTTTTCAAAGCAAATATAATTTATTTACACAAAACCAAACAGCTCAGCTGTGACGTGCAATTCCTTTGGCTGACGTGTTTTCATTTTCAATTTATTAGAATTAATGGAGTTGTGTGTTATGTTCGATTTTTATCAACAGTGCAGTGTGACGTAGATGATTTCTGTTTTTTTTTTTTTTAATTTTATTTTTTATTGATATTGACACCCTTGGTTCAGTGAATGTGGGTACAGGGTACCTTATAGCTGCTTATTCCTTATAAGAATCAAGAGGAGGTATATTAAAAAAATTGAGGGAATCTATCGAGTGTAAATGATTTTATTATTGACTATAATCAATTGGTTAGCAGCGGAAATTATTGGAAAATTTTAAATTGAACACATTGAGAGTGCCTACCTACTCTTTGGTGAAATTTATTGAGAATGGGAATTGTAATGAATCCAATTGATTTAAATGAAATGTGCATTTCAGTCAATTTTTGTTTAGTAATACATTGGCCTAGAAAATAATTAGATCTTGATAGTAAAAGAGGTACCGGAGTTTTGCAGCTCTAAGAATTTTTTTTTTTTAAATGAAGATTTTAAATGCCGACTTTAGTAATTTTTGTTGGCTTTCGTTTACAAAGAAACTTTTGCAAGTGAAAGTACAAACTGATAGAAGCTAGTATCCATAAACTGTTAAATGTTTTTTTCAAAATGTAGAATGCATCCAACAGTGAACACAAGGACTGCTTAGCCACGTTTTCGCGGGAGTATTTCTTCGCAACGGCACATCGATCTTCAATTGCGATCTTATCTTTACATCGATCTTCAATTGCGATCTTATCTTTACACTTGATTTCTGAAATGGTGTTGGCTACCAATTTTACAGCTACGCTTAGATAAAAAAGATCTCAACCACCTCAATAAAGCTCAAAGTATCATACCTATCGATAGTGATAAACCAAGTCTATGATTGGAATCGACTCGCGTTGATTATATTATATGCTTCGTATTCTAAAAGCCATACTTTGCTCACTTCTGACTCCATTTTTGATAAAGCACGAATAACAGTTCGCTTTGTTCTTCCAATATTAAACCATCTATATGACAGTGCATTGCAATACACGGTCGTCTGGTCATTTCGAATGTTCCGCTAGAATATCTTCCAATTTTGAAGAAGCAGCGAGCGCTTTTCACCTTCATTTTGATAAGATTTGTCACTTTGTCAAGGAGTCCAAAAAAAACAGTGGGTACCTTATAGGTGGATTCTTACTGAGTTCCAGCAGCAAGTTTAAATGGTTTGGTTGGGCTGGGATTTCATAAAAGAGAACAGGGATGTAGTTATATTCTTGAGTAAGTGGTTGGTACCTACAGTTCTTTCTTTAAATTTTGAATTTAACTAAAAATTAAAAATAGATTCTTAAAGTTATTGAAGCTGCCCTAGAAGTTTCAACATTTCTTTTCATCGACAGACTTTTCTATTTTTCAATTGGAAAATAAAATAATAAAAAAAAAACAACAAAAAGAAAATCCTCGCTATCAAACATCTTTTATCTTCACCAACAGACGACATTACATTTTTTTTTTTTTGTTCAAAAGAAGAATCAGTCTATCAATAATACCTTGGTCTTTCTAGAAGAATCTCTATACCTACCTACCTACTATTCTCATTGCATTTCGCCTTATTTTTTTGTGTGCATTCTTAAACTATATCCACCATCGGAGTGGAGTATCATACCGATGATGCCACACCACATTACATACACAATACTATACCATACCACATGGCATATCCCCATCAGAAACAACTTTTAATAACATTCCAAGAGCCTACGGTAAAAAGACATTTTCCTTCTTTTTTATCTCTGCACCTCCCCGCAAAGCTATTTATAACACAAAATCCTACTACAGAACCCGAACCCGAAGAGAAGTAGATAAACAACAACAACAACTACTACCTACTACAAAAAAAAACTCCTTCTTCGTTTCAAACTCCGCTAAATGTCGCATACCGAAGCGCCTGCTATAAGACACACCAAAAGAAGCGTTCCTATCTCTTCAAGGCAACTCGACTATACTATACCAAAACCCGAGGAGAGATGTGTGTGAATAGAAGAAGAAGAATGGCTTTCAAAAGCGGAACTATACCTCTGTCTATACAATAAGCAAGCCAAGCCAACAAAACCATTCTATAAAACATTCCACATTCCACACGGTGCAAAAAGCATAGGGTACACACGAGTTTAGTATAAAACCAGGCATGAGAGATGAGGTGTACAAACTTATGGTCTGGTGTACTGGGTACTGGGTACTGGTATGGTACACCTTGCACAAGAAAGAGCAGCAGAAAAAATCGAATAAAAAACTAATCAAAACAAATAAAGAAGAAGAAAAGAAAAGAACGAAGAGCTATAGAGAAGATCCAGATGGAGGAGGAAAGAAGACGTGAACAGGAAGCACAAATGGAACCAAGTACACAGTGTCAACCAAAGGAATTCCTCTTTGTATTCGAGGAGGACAACTTGAGGAAATGTGGAAAAACATTTCACTTCGCGTTCCACATTTCTCATCCCAGCCCGAGTGCTACCAAAGCACCAAGATCCAACTGCTGCTCATCCGGTGAAAACTTAAATTCTAAGGAATTTTCGTGTCTTCTTTTTATTTACGTTTTTTTTTTTTTTTTATTTGCTGTGTGCTGTTTGTAGTTTCGTCCAACAGCCTTGTAGTATAGTTCGTCTCGATAAGTATACGCGCGGAAAACAAGCAAAACGATAGCTTCGAAAAAGGCGCGCATGAATTTGTTCCATTTTCGTATTGTTCCTTTTATTTAAAGTTAACCTTTATTAAAGGCTGGGGGGCTATAGAAGGTGGTGAAAAAGAAGGGGCTTTGTGATGGTAGAACACAAATAAAATGAGAATCAAAGAGAAAGAAAAATAAATGAATTTTCTACCCTGTGGGACCATAAACCCTCCCCTAAACCAGACAACAATGCAAATTTATACTTTTCCTGGTCCCTGGAGGACCCCCATCAACCAGTTCCTCTTCCTAGCCACCTTCATAGAGGAGAGAAGGAGAGAGACATTTTGAAAAAAAAGGAATAAATAGGAAAGCAACGTGGTTTTATTTTACTACACGACAATTACCGCGCGGCATCGTTAAATGAAACTCTCTCTCTCTCTCTATGTCCTGGCGCTGTACTCCCCTTTTTTGACAAAAACGGGTTGGCAAACCCGGATCATCACCCCAGTGTTAACCATGGAATGTGGATGGGAGCCTTCGACCCCTTCTAATGGTAACGGTACGGTGAGTGAACGAGAACATAAACAGAATATTCGAGTGGCGGCATTCTCTGCCTCTCTTTAAAGGCTATAACATTCTAAGCTGCTCTGGCAGGAAAAAGTGGATATATTCAGGGACCGTTTGCATTTATGTGGTTAAAGCAGTATACAGAGAGGCCAAGAGGGATCGCAATTTCCTGGTCTTTGAACCCAAACAAACTTGGCGCAAGCTGTGCGCTGCCAATGCATGTGTGCTCTGCGCACATTTTATTTTTCCAAACTTCTCGCCCTTCTTTCTCTTTCTCTCTCTCTCTCTCTTAGTTTGTCATCAAACCCTCTCTTATACTCATTGTATTTGCTTGGAAATTAAAATGGACAGCTCGACTCGAACATGCCGCAGTTTGGTGGTGGTATTGGTATTGTGATGGGGCGAAATACTGTTTTGCTTTTGACCAAGCTGTCGCATTCAGAGAGGGTTGTGGCACGGTGACTTCGGGCACATTGTGATTGTTGTGTATTTTGCCATTTTTGCTGCTATCTTTTGGAGCAGCACCAGCAGTGATAGTAGAAAAAGAATACGAAGAAAAATAATAAACAATAAAATTCTGTTGTGTAAACATAAGCACAGCCACGACACGACACATTCAAACGCACACATTAACAAGAAAATGAGTACAATAAAAGGAACAAGCGCATTAAAATGGGCGGGAGAAATGCGCGCCAAATTATTTATTTTGGTAAAAGAAAACAAATATTCCGAGCAGTTTTTTTTTGTTGTTGGTTGGTTTGTGTGTATTTCTGTGAACAAAAACGACATTATGGTCGAAATGTTTTGTTTTGTTGTTGTAGTTGTAGTTGTTGATGGCATTTTTTCTGATTACACAAGAATGAAAGAGATAACGACCGAAAATTGGATCGATTTTTATGAACTTTTGTCGATAAAATATACATTTGGTTTGCGAGTATAGCGAGTAGATGAACAATAATGCAATGGATGTTGTTGAAGTTGATGTTTTTTGGGTGGTTTTTTCAGCAGGTTTTTCTACTTTTATTTCACTTTGATAGGACACTCGAGAGAGACAGAGAGAGAGAGAGTGAAAAATGTCAAAGGCTGATGACTAGTAATGGTGGCTTTGGTTTGCTTTCCTTTTTTTTATTTGTAATTTTATTTTTTATGCTTCGTGTTCTATGTTCTATGGTTGGAAAACAGACATAAGATAATTGCGTTTTTGTCTGAAGGAAATTCAATTAGGGACAGGAGCCATGATATGAAATAATTTGATTACTTACACGATGAAAGAAGAGTAGATGTAATAACTGTTATGGTTTGTTGGTGCTTTGATATGGTAGCATGCATGCATTATATCTCCCTATGATTGGATATAGTGGTTTTTTTTCGGTTTTGTTTCGGTTCGGATAAAAGAGCTATTAGATGGTTTGTTATAATCATATTTAGGGTCATGACATGTATAGGGATTCATCCGTGATTATATTTTTTTTTAGTGAGTCCTTTATGTCAAATGAAGGTAGGTATACCTATTTATTATATTTTTACCTAAAACCAACAGAAATCAGGGCTTGAAGCTGAATGCCAATAGGTATGATACATTTTAGGTAGATTCGGTTTAGTTGGATTAATGTGAGGGTGACGTTTAAGGACAAACGTTTAGTTCCTTGAAGAAAAGTTAAGAAAGACAGATTTTTATATGTAGGTACTATAGGTATACCTCTTTAAGAAGGTATCATTAGAACCACGCATGCCATTCGTTATTTTTAGAACAGGTTTGAAAACTTTGTATTTGCAAATACATAATTAAAAAAAAAAAAAAAAACATTTTTTTATTAAGATTCTGTATTTTGACCCTTGAGGATTTAAAAGATACTTATGTTAATTAACCTCTTAATATTAAATTAAAAAAAAATATTCTTCGAAAAGTTACATTATTTAAAATTCATTTCCAGGCATATCCAATTTTTTCGGGACTACTGAGCAGAAAGAAAAATAAAACTCTGAAACATACAAAAAATCCCATGTTTTTCCCATAAGAAACTTGTAGGGCCTACATGAGGTATTATTAGGCGATTTTTTTTTTAATTATTTGCAAATAGTTTTGCCTCGTAAAATTGATTGATCGTAAAAATAGACCTCGAATAACCCAGCGTTCTAATACATCATGTATATAACTTTTAAGAATCGTTAATGGTAAGCAAAAGTCAACTGGTTTCATAATTTCCTCAGCGATAGACATTTTTAATTATTTTTAAAAATGTAGCTTACCTGGTCACTGTGGCGTATACGTATCTTTTTTTCTATTTAACATTTTAAAGCGAGTACAATTTTTTCTGCCTCTGTAGAACTATTAAGAGAAAATGAACTTTTGTTCAAAATATTCTTTTTAAGTGATACAATTTATTTTACATATCATCGGGTCCTAGGATCTCGAAGTCGATAGCATCATTTATCTTTAAACGCTACAAAAATTCATATATTTTTGTTTAATTATTAGGGTGTGTTTTTAATTTCAATAGGGTTACCTCAGCTTAACACATTTCACATTATTTTCAAATTTTTAACTTTTGTTTGGCATAAGTAATATTTTCCCTTTTCAATAAATCACTTCTTTTCGTTTAAACAGGGCACACTGACGTACATTTTTTTTTCAAAAATTTCAACCCTATGGTTCATTTTCAAAATCAACTTATTTCATTTGACACCAATTTAAATCTGGTACCTTATGAGCTAAGTAATCTAGCAAAAGTACATTATGTATTTTTTTCCAAAGATGACAATCGACATCTTTAAAAAAGTCGTATCGTCTACAATTTTCAACAATCTTTAATAAATTATATCTCATTACATTCATAAGCAAAAGGACGGTTAAAGTAAAATTAATTTTTTTTTTAATCAGAATATTGCTTAAAACGATCATCAAAATTTAAAAAATGGGGAAAAACATGTATTTTTTTTAGATTTAATCCAAAAAAATCTACAAATAGCTTTAGAGTGTTACTGAAAAAGTTTTTTTTTCAAAAGGTGGGTTTTTTTTACCTGTAAACAAATTAAATATAAGAAATGACGAAGTAAACAATTTTTGAAAAATGGAAAACTTCAAAATCAGTTTTTTTACCATAAGTTGGAATTTTGAGGGTATATGGAAGTTTTCAATTATTATAATGTGATTTCCTCATGAGTAAATGCATATAATTTTTTTTTGTAGAACAGTCTTATCAATAAAAACACTTTGCACTATAATAATAGTCCAAAACGTTTTTATTGATAAAAAAATCGTCTTAACCAACCAACCTATTTGCATAGACATTTCTGAAACATAATTTCTATATAAAACTACGACATAATGTCTCCAACCCAAACCCATCAGCAATAACTAACTCATAATGCTCACATTTGTATAAACATTGTTCCAATAAATCCTTTCAAAACGCACTATTGTAAGCTCTGGAGGCTTATAATTTCCATAGACTCTCTAGTCTCTTCTCAATCATTTAAGAAGATTTATTACAAATTCAAATTATTATTTATTACATTGTTCGAAGTTCCCATCAAAGTCATATCAAAGTCAAATAATTACCTCACTCTTTATGCCTTCCCAAATGCTTTGTATACGATACCCAGGTAAGAAGGTTTGGGTACGCACTAAGCTCTTGAAATAACAACGCGACGCACGTTACATTATAAAAATGAAACCAATTTCACGTCTATTCGTGCAAAATAAAAAAAAGGCTGAATATTCATCAAGAAAGGGCCATAGTGAACTAACATAGCAAGTTCAAATTCAATGCCATTGCTATGGCATTATTATTCAAGAGGACCAAGGACCAACCCTCTGAGAGATGAATTGAATGAAATTGAAAAAGGTCTTTTACCCTGTGAGTCTGGATGATGTATACGCACATTTACGCATCTCAAACCATACTCTTCCCAGCCGCCAACCGACGCCGCCATGTCTATGACCCAAAGCATCTTGAAGAGGGTATATAACCTTAGACTGGGATAAGCATGAAAGGAAATCTTTTTTTCTTCTTTTTTTATTCGTAAAATAGGGAAAAGTTCGTTAAACTGCCATATTTAAGTCTGAAACGTAAAGTACGCGCCTGAAAATCCAGAATGAGATCAGATTTGCTACGACTAAATACACACAATTCCTCTATTGTTGTCGTCAAGTTATCCCGGCAGCAAAAATGGGAAAGATATAGGTATATGCCTTACCTACCCTACTAATACTGCGCTCTTGTTCCAGACAGAAAACGAATCCACAATATAATTCCAGACAATGTTATACGTACGCATGTACTTAGCACGCATTGCGAAATCGTATAATAATAATACACCTAACACTACATATACATCATCCAGAGAACTTGGTCGCACACAAAAGGGACTCAAAGTCAGTCGAGGAATGATGACAAACTAAACGACTGACGAGCAGAGAAGAAGATGAAGACGGAACGCGGTGGCCGGCAAGGCGGTGTCATCATCATCGTAGTCGAAGTCGTTGTTATTGTGGCAGATAGAGTCCTCTCAAACCCAGTTTTCCATTTCCCAGTTCATTCGATACCGATGAGAAAATACACGATGGCTGGTCTCACCGCGCGCCGCGGCAACCCCGCATCAAGGCAAAGGCATCCTCTGAATCCGAATCCAAACACAGTCTGTCTGTCTGTATATTTGTCTGTCTATCAAATAATCGAGGAGGGTTGTGTCTCACACACAATCTAAAAATTACGAACTCTCCACAAAAAAAAAATAAAATAAAATAAAAAAAAAAACATTGAATTGCGAAAAGTGAATGAACTCGCCAAGGACAATGATCTGCTATGCCACACCGCCACCGTGTTGGTTACTTCTGCCGCTGCCGCTGCTTCTGCTGTATGGCCATGGCCAATGACGATGACGCTCTAGACACAGAAACACACGAAATATACACACCAACTTTGCTGAAGGATGTAAAGGACACAGAAAAACGAAGGATTTATGTTTTCGCATCAGGGTGTGTGCTGATTTTGCGCCAGACGAATGAACTAACGTACAGCCAAACCGATTGTAACAACAACATAGAACCATCGTCGACATAACAAATCGTAAACAACCTGATGGTGTATACCGCGCTTGCCTCTCCTTGGTCTCTTCGATATTATAATGATTCAATGTTTTACCTATAGTTTGCACACATTCATTTGCTGTGGCTCTGTGTGAGCAACATAATGCAATGTTACAGTATGACCATCAAGACTTACCTCAATTATGTAAGTATGTAAACTGATAGATACTAGGTGGAAGGAATCCTGACTTGAGTTTGTTTACAGTACTTAGAACTAGCTTCTTTTCCAATTTGATAAAGTTCTCCAAGAATGGAGAGAAATGTCAGAAAATCTATAAACAGTCTACTTTCCTGACTTTATTTGCAGTGCTAAGAGCTTTTTTTATATTTTGACAAAAGTCTCCAAAAGTGGAGGGACCTTTAAGACAGGACAAGCCTTTTTGCCAATCATTGAGGTCTCCAAGAGTGGAGATAAATTGTTGAGAGTTTATAAACAGTTTATTGACCTGCAATCTAGCAGTTTAACGTAGCTTTGCAATGTTTACACAACTGCTGGATATTTTCAATAATCTGACACAGATCAGGGCTAACTTTAATAATTAATCTCTCCAAAAGTGGAGATAAATGCTGGTAAGATTATAATTGTTTTGTTTAACTAAGTTCTTTAGCAGTGCTGAAGATCAGCTTTTGTGCAAGTAAATGGAACTCTCCAAAAGTGACTGAAACTGAAATGGATTGCAACTAAGCATTCTAGTGCACTGTGCTCAACGAATGGGCAGCCAGACATCACCAAGAGATCGTACATTCTACATGCAGTTGCTACTAGCTTAGAAGAGGATCATATCAGAAACTATGAAAATATTCTGGTAACAGTTTTAGAGATCATTCAAATCATCATGACCATCACCATTTCGGTCAACTTTCCCATTCCTTTTCGGTAGTCATTCCTGTAACCATTCCTATCACTATTTCGATTAACCCCGTCAAGATTTCTGCAACCATTCCGGTCAACAATTTGGTAGCCATTTTTGTCGCCATTCAGCTATTCATTTCTTTATTCCCGTCACCATTCCGGTAACCATTCCAGTAACAATTCCGTTGAAAATTCTGCACATTGTTCCGGTAACGAATCTTGTCATATTTTTAGTAAGTATTCATGTGACCATTTCGGTAACCATAACTATTTCCAAAACCATCATTCCTATCAATATTCCGGTACCCACTCCAGTAACATTTCGGGACACTATTCCAGTAACCATTACGTTCCAATAACCATTACAGTAACTATTCAAATCACTACTCCTCTCACGATTTTTGTAAACGGAATCACTGGAACTGCCAGACCCTGAGCTTCGATCACTTCAATATTAAAATCACCAGTTGCTAACACTATTAACAAGAGCGATATACAATTACCACTAATTCCAGTATCTGCATATGTCTTTGAAACAAACTTTCCGAATAGACTGTTCAAAACCATTAGGGTTGCTGCAACTCGTGGTATTGCAATGAGCCACAACCTTTCTCAACTGCTTTTACGTACGGACGGACTGTGCGGTTGGCGTGGCACGCTGGCTTTTGCTAGATGGCTTCATTTCATAACAACAACAAAAAAAAAACCCTGGTCTGGCCGAACTAAGCTAAATGAGGGAACCTGTGGGTTGTTGTTTTTGTTATTGTAGAAAAAGCAAAAAAAAAAAAATGTTGCGAAGGAATGGGAAGCTCAGCATCGACATCACAGCGCGGTGGCAATGGCGGGAGAATATCTGACTATATAGTCACTCTGACTGGGCCTTGTGCTTGGTCGCATTTTCACTTCCCTTAATCCATTGCTTTTATATCTATCCAAAAGCCAAAGCCAACCAACCAACATAAAAGTAAGCGCTCCCTTTTTTTTTGTATAAATTCCTGATCGAAAAATGAAATCTAGACGATATTTGTGTTTTGTTGTTGTTGTTGTTGTTGTTGTTTTTCTTGTGATTCTCCTATATCTCTGGCTCTGCTGGTGACTGGTGTGCTTCCCTGTTTACTTGATTAAGACGCAATAACAGGGTGAAAGGATATCGTTTTGCCATCATAAAGCTGGGACTAAGGGATTATTCCTGGTAGACGAGCAGTAGCAGAACAAAAAAGAATGGAAGTGCCTCTATCATGCAAAAAAAATCCCAAAAACTTGATGTGATTTTCTCATTATTGTGTTCCACGACCGACCGAAGGTGACGCGACGGTATATCTGCGTATAATTCAAACTTCACTCTTTTCAACTAGGCATGCGGTGAGATTCGGCTTGGCTTGTAAGGGCGTTAACGGCGTGACTTTTCATGCAAATATTTTTTCGCGGCTCTGCGTCCTTGCTCAACAAAAAACCTCATATTTGTGAATCATACGCAGAAAACGAAAAAAAAACTAACAATCAGTAAGGAAAAACAATACAAAAATGGTAGTCCTTGTCCTCGCGCACTCACCGGATGTTGGCATTTTTGCGTACGAAATTTTACTCGTTATTTTGGTTTCAGCCCCTCCAGACAGATTGGGTTTGGGATGATATAATAATGAAGCGGAATTTCCAGAGCAAGGGGCCCAACATACAAGTCTATCCACTCAACAAAAAAAAGGACATAATACCTCACCATCTAATCATCATGATTGTGTATAGCCGTTTTACGTGTTCGTTCTTGTGCTGTGTGTTTCCCTTTGACGCTTGTTTTTTGGGATTTTCAAAGATTTTCTAATACATAAATGTTTTGAACTCTGTTATCCTACCTACATACCTACATGACGTATATACAATGCAGACGTAAACATACTGACTTTGAACAGTTGGCGTGGCGGGAAAAAGTTTTCTATGTTTAAGGACTTCACTCGGCATTCGGTATCGGTACTCTCACTCTCGGTGTGTATATTTGAACTCAAGTGAACTCGCACGTAACATGGTAACATCTCTGTTAAGGGTCCTTTCTGAACGAGAACGAGTATATATTTTATTTGCTACAATTTTTGGGGGTTTGTCATTTTGAAGCTTTCCCTTCATGCATTTGGATTGTTCTTCTACTCCTGTTACCTATGACCATTTCGTCTGTCTGCCTGGTGGTGGTGCCTGCTGCTGTGCGTTTGTTCACCGAACATTCTGACTGTCTGTCTGTCGAGGACAATAACATTTTTTGCTGTTTGTATTTTTGGTTTTTCTTTGGGGAGAATTTTTGGAATGTTGAAGTAGAAAGAGGTACGATTGTAATGGGAGAGAGATCTGTCTGAGTGGATTTGAGTTTTGGAAATTTTAGGTCCATGTTTTTTTTTGTGGGGGGATATCTTGTAAGGATTGTAGCGTCCTCCTTAAATTTTCTTTCAAGGTACCTATATACATATACTTGAAAGGTTCTTGCCCTATCGGTGCGTATTGTAAGTTTAGCATTGTGACAAAAATTAAAGGTTTTTTGAGGCAACTTTCAAGGATGAAAGGAAATTTACAGTCTGGTAGATGGTAAATGATTTTTTTAGATCAGGCAATAAGGTTCAAAGCTTTTTTCTTACTACTTTTGTCCTTCTAATTGAGTTATTCTTGGCTATCGTTACTAGAAAGGAAGGGCTTTGGCTATTATCAACTTGTTGAAAGGTTAGTGTTCAGAATTAATCTGAAAGGAGGAAAGGGAACATATAGACTCAGAGAATTAAGTATTATAAAAATTTGTTTACTAACCGGTTATTGTTGAAGAAAGAGCTTCGCGAGACGCAGTGATCTGAACTTTTTTCACACATCAGTCATATACGTGCTTGTTTTATTTGGAGAAGCAAACGTGTAGTCTTTGACCATTCACTTGTTGTGACTCAATTCATAGCTCAACTTTCCTACAAAAAAAACTCGAGAAGAAATGTGTAGAGAACTCACTGCCACTCCAATATTGTGACCCAGCATTGAACGCCTATATGAAATCGTTTATATGGAGTTACTCAACAAAGCCATGACACATCTTGACATGCTTAACTTGTCTACTTGTGTGGGAGGAATAGCGAGGATCTCTCAAAGTCAGCACATGTGGTCATCGAAAAGCTAGGTCCAACACCATTGGGTGGGACAAAACTCCTCGGTGCATGGGCAGCTATCGAAGTTAAAGACTTCGTTTACCTCTGGGATTCACTAATACATCGCACAAAGACACCACTGCAGAGAATAAAAGAAAAACCACACTTAAGGGGCCATCTGCTGCGTGCATTACGTCGTCCTTTTCAACTGACATCTCGATAAAATACACACGTTCTTTTGAGAAGCGGCCCATAACAACGGACGCAACGGAAAAAGTAGCCGAACTTTTAACTTCATCGACAATGGATTCGGTGACGAAACGGACGCAACGGATTTTATTTTTTGGGGCTTAAAAGGCGTTTAAGTACTTAAGTTCTCTCTCAGATAACTAAAGATCTCCTTCGTATATAAAACCCGTATCATCCCAGGCCTGCTGTATGAAACAGGGCACGCTGTGAACATAAGATAAAACCATTTAGCTTGCTTTGATAGAAAGATAACTAGATTGCATCCGTGAAGAAAGGATTAGGATTAAATACAAGGAGGAACTCTATGGGCTCTACAACAGTATTGTCCAGGTCAACGATTAGCAAATAGGATTTGGTCTTGATGACTGAAAGCAGTAGGCAGTGCTTGTTATCGAAATTATGCAAACTCGTACCCCAAGCCTCAAGCGTAGAAATGGTACCCATCAAGTAAGCGTTAATAACTTTTAAGGCCAATAAATATTAAAGAACCTGGCTCTTCTTCATCAAAATTCCGAAATGAAGATACTTACCTGTTTTTCTAGAGTTCGACATCTTGCTATTTTTTTTGTTTTTAATTTCTTTGCAAATTCTTCATTCAATGAAAATGAACAAGGATATGCGATCTTCAGCTTCAATACTCTCGGTCTATCTATTCAAATTTTGTTTTCTAACTTAGGTATTCAAGAACTGAAGCCTTTAAGTTATCCGAAGTTCCGAAGCTGCGCCAATAGGACTAATTGAAAAATAGATTTCATCGAACAATATTTTCTAAATGTGCTTTAAGATATTCTATTGCAGTACATAATCCAAAAGCAAAGGTGTGGCATGGATTTCATATCTGAGTGGAGGTTACCAAGTTACACGGTCAATGGATTTTGCTGTACCATGTTAGAGGAACTATTTTGTTGAAAATTGGATGGACTGGCCATAAATAATATGTGCTTCCAGCAATATGGTGCCAAAAGCCATATAGCTGGTAGGACAATTGGTCGAGGAGTAGATGGGGAAAAGTATAATCCCAAGAAATGATTCTGTTGAATGGTGGATTTAATTTTCTGATCTCTAGTAAAGTTTTCAAAGTGCTGCAATACACCAATGACCATTTATTGCAAAAACCGTTCTGGTACTCATAAACAATATTGAACGGGAACTTATCAATTTTTCATGCTTTATATAAATATCAAAACAAAAACTCTCGTTTATTCTTATAAAACTAGGAATGTCTCTTCAAATTTCTGCTCATTAGTTATTCTAAGCCCCCAAAACGTTTCTTGAAGTTAGGGTTTTTGAATATATTTATCTTCCATTATCAAAATAAACTGTTTTCCTATCTAAGATTAGACTTATTCTGTTAACAAACAACCACTCATTCCACTAATAAATAACTTTGTCCTATTTCAAATATATTCGTCAAAAAAAGTACTTTCGTTCCGCCTCGATTAAATCAAACGCAAAAGTATAAACTTTATTTTGTGTCAAGAAAATAATGACTTAAGGACTTATAAAAAAATTATCCTTCCCCAAAATGCAAAATCTTACTCCGCGATATGCTTTATTAGATATACGTAAGGCCTTCTTCTTTGCCTTTTAACACAGCTGTTTCGATTAAAATTCACCCTCACAAAGAGTATATAGCTAATAGCACCCTCGATTTTTCGCTGAAGATAAAATCTAAGCCTATTTCAGCTTTCTTCAGAATGTCACCATCATCAATTACCATTAATAAATTTGTCTCCCAATCCCATACCACCACCACCACCACCACCACCATCGTCATCATTATTGCCCTCCCTTCATTCTACTCTTCGGCCATCAATAAATCTTAAAAACTTATAACAAAACTCCGAGTTATTATCTATGCGATGCCAAACCTCTTTGCGTCTCAAATAAATCACCAAAACAAAAAACAAATTGTAGCCAAACTATTAATTCCCCTTACCCCCAAATACGCCGTACAGCCCTACACCCATCGCCTTCGTTTTCGTTCTTTTCGCATAATGTCCTCGAAGATAACAAGAACGGAACGGAAAATGGTCTTTTTTCAAGTATCATCTAACAACCATTCCGAATAAAAGTCCTCTCCTAACTTACTCTTGTGTGTTGAGCGATGCCATATATCCTTCTGCTCCTGCCCCTGCCCACAGCCCAGTATGGCACTCGCTGCTCATAAGTCGTCCATGGGCGTAAAAAGAAAAATATTTCTTATATTTTTTTAATAAAACTTTCTTTTTTGCGCATAAAACTTTTCTAATAAAATCAGACACAACATGCACAGGCACACTCCCAGGACAGAACAGGGACAGCACACAAAAAGGATGTGGGGTAGTTTATTCTCTGTTATACGATACGACTGCCACTATTTTCCTATCTCTCGTATCTACCCCGTTTTCTAGTTTTCTTTATGTTTCTTGTTTTTTTTTTTTTGAAAATTCCAGCAATGAAATCAAGACTGTGCTCGGAGAGAGAGAGAGCGAGGAAGAAAAACTTTTGGCCGCATTATCACTGTAATTAACTGACATCATTCATAATTGCATTGCAGTTTTTCTGCTATATAAGAAGCCACCGGAAGAAGGTGGCTAAGGCCAAGAAATGAAAAAGCAGATAGGGTTGCTTATTATACTTGAAGGTATGGGGTTTTTCTTCGTGGTAGGGGTGGGCGCTTTGTAATGTCAGATCAACCAAATGAGGTTCATAAAATTGACAAATGTGTCTGAAAACTTCCCTAATAAGCATCATTTCTTTTGCAAGGAAGCAAAATTAAAAAAAAAAAAATAAAACCCAAAAGAATGTTAGAACAATTTTTGAAATGTTTCGCGTTGATAAGAGGAAGTATAGAGTTTTGTGGGCTTTGGAGTGAGAATTTTTTTGGATTGAGGATACAGGAAATTTTAAACGCAAACGACTACGATAACGCACCAATAAGAGAATGTCTCAAAAACGTGTTTTCTTTGTGTTATATGAGTTTTTATTGTTGAATAGGCTAACTTTGAGAAACGCGCGCAAAAGCACGCGAAAAACGGGTGGATAAAAGTAGGAAATTGCTTAAAAATGCTTGACAATTTGAAGTGAAGTAGGATGTTGCTACCAATTACTAATTGCTCCTTCGATGAAAGTTTCACTAGTTCCAGTCAATTTGAATTACTTGGTGAACACCGACGTAATCAGGAGTGGTTAATGCCAAATCTGGATCCATTTTAGAGACTCATGCCGTTAGCGTAATTGACCGACGTAGGGGTAAGTTAAATAGAAACTACAACCCTTGGATATAGGTGATCCAAATTTTGACAAAACTTGGACACAAGTTTCGAATCTGTAAGAGGAATGTACGGACCTGTAACAGGCTCCGTGCAGCAATTAGTGGAGATCCAAGATAGAAGACAGATACAAAGCTGATATTACTGACATCCAGAAAATGCGATGAAAAATGAAATCCTGCTATAACTACTATGTGAACTGCTACTAGGAACGGAGGCAGTGGCTGTAAAATTAAGTTTTGTGATAGTAAGAGGATAAATATTAAGCGACGAAGAAGGAATTCTACAAATTCTCGAGAAGACGAACTATAGGTGCTCGGAAATGACGGAAAGATTGTTTTTAGTGGCACGCAGCGGCGTGTCAAAATATCAACCCTATGTGATTCCCACACCTCAATATTTACATGGGCGGTCTTCAGATCAATGTACTGTTGACCAAACTGATCACGTTGCGACAGACGCCAGGCTTGCATCCAGTATGCAGGATGTCTAAAAATTCGCCAACATATAGACTCTGATGAGCAAGATTTCAAACGATAACCAAATGAAATCTATGGTTTGATAAAAAGTCCATGTGAGGCAAATCAGTCGATTCACAACTGATTAGAGAGCAGCTCATGAAGTTTGTGTACAAATAAGGCGAGAGGTTCACCAACTTCTTAACTTCTTTGAAGGAAAAAAGAGGGTTCACGAATCATCAACTGTACAGTCAGTACCTTAGTTCTCACCGCTAACTGCTTATTTTTCAGTTAAAGAACTTACATAGTAGCAGTACGAAATTGCATTTAAAATTAAACTTAATTAACTGCATGTCCTAAAGCAAATTAATGCTTGATACTTTTGTCAAAGGGTGAAACGATCTACTCAAGGATATCACCCCAAACATTGTGTCACACTTTTTCAGCCTAGTTTTTTTTTGTATCCCTGAAAATGAGTTGAATTATTCCTATAGGTTTTCTTCAACATCTCTCCAAACTTTTAAAAAAGTTCGAAAATGTTATTAAAACAAAAAATAAAATAGTTTGCGAACGGAGGTGCTTATCTCCTACAAACTACCCCAAGGAGTTACGTACGAAAAATACACATTTATGTATCAGTTTTTTTGTTTTACAAGGAATTCCTTTTAACAAACAAGAAAATCAGCAAAGAAAAAAAAATAAAGGATCATCTTGCCTCAATTCTCAACATCTCACATATTTTATCGTTTGAAATGGAGAAGTCCTTAAAAGAGTGGCGAAGTTTAAGTGTTGATAGTCAAGAGAATGTCTCTATATATAAAAAGAAAACTTTGAAGAAAAAATTTATATACAAATCAGGTTAAATAGTCTGTGAAAAAATCCTTGAGTCGCTCCTTAGAGAGAGAAATGATATAGAATATACAGACGACCATGACGATGAAAGAAAATATATTTATAAATAAAAAGGACATCAAAAGCACACGCTTTAAAGATAATAATCAACCGCCCCAGACTTCCTGTCTGGAGGTTAACACTGTTGTTGCAGACATCTCTGATTGTGATTTCTACGTATACCTACGTGAATATGAACAACAAATAACTATTTTATTTGTCATACTGTGCAGTCATAAAATATACAATACATAACGACGCATCTTCATCAACTACCATCACAACACTCATATTCATATGACTAGGATAGCAAACAATGGGTTCCTGGAATAGCAGATATTCCCATGTTGACAATATTCTCTTTGCTATACTGATGATGTACTGCTACTGATTCCATAGAGCATAGAGGATAGAGCAGTAGAGGAGAAGAAAGGACAATATATATACACTCGCATAAATGGAAGATGTTATCGGCAAATACAACACTGAATTATGGCTTCTTCGCGGCGCGTCTCAATAATTCATCTACTATACGAGAATCTGATTAGTATTATTGTAATTGGCTATGTGATGGTCATTAGGGGTCGTCAAACTGTGGCATCCACATCAAGATGAATGAAATTGCGATGCCCAGACGATAAAGGATTTCCATAGAAATTCATTGTTGATGTTTGCAAAAGGTGTGGCATAGGATAAATATTTTGTTTTAAAAATCTGTTTATTTTTTACAGGGAAAGCTTAGTAATTGTATGTTTTCAGTAGAAAAGAACGCCATCTGCAGGGAACCTGACGAATTAATAAGTTTGAAAGTTTGATGAATGGTGATTGAATAATGAAAGGGAATTGAATGACCTGAGGACTAAAGAAGATAGATAATCTTTGCAGCTTTAAGTTCTGGTTTAGGTCTTTGCTACTACAACCTCCCTCTGATCTTCATTTTGGTTCTTCTTTCGCCTTATTAGCAACAATTTTCAGAGCTGACTTGGAGAATCTTCAAAAAGACAACAAAGGTCTGAGGCAGGAAAATGGGAAACACAATAAGGAGCAAATGTTAATATGTTGCTTATCAAGCTGCTTTGACCGCTGTAGTTTCTGACGCAGTACTTCCAAAGTCAATAGATGTGATTATTGCATAAGTTAATAAGTGATTTAGTAACTCAACATCAATGAAATTCTAATGCGAATTTTGTAGCAGTTTCGGATCTTTAGAAGAGCAGGGAGCAACACGCCAAAACTCATTGAACCAACATTGAAGCATTGAAGAAACCATTGCAGAATTAGCTGAAGGCAACAAAAAAAAAGCTACACTTCAAAAAGATCAAGAAAATTAATGGTAAGAGAAACGAGAAGCTCATAAAAAAAGGCTCAATTTTAAAAAGACCATGTGAAAAAGATCGAAACAGAACTCATGGCAATTTTTGATCCTAAATATGAAATCACAACACAACTATTGCGACTTTCTGATGATCATGAGCGGGTCAGTAGAAAATTGGAGACACTTCAAGCTGAAAATGATAATTTGTCTGGAAGATGCTTTGGGTTGTAATCATGGTTCAATTGTTATCTGAAATTTCTAAATTGATAGATAAAAAGAAGAAGTTAAGTGAACCAGCAAGTTTTGGGAAAACTTGACAAAATTTTTCTGAAGATATAAGCTTCTCGTGGTCAGATCGTCTTGAAGATTCTTGATCTTCGATTTGTATTCAATTCAACAGCTTCGTTTTTTATGACAAAACATCCCGAGACTTGCTACTGGGATTGGAGGCTGTGGCTGTTAAATATGGTTTTGTGATAATAACCCTTACTAGCGGTCTCTCGCTTCGATAATAGGTATACTCGAAACCAGCGTATACTATACCTTGTTCTCCAAGTGCCCAAAGTAGACTTTGTCAATTTCAGTGGTTTACAATTCTGTTCTTTAGGCAAGGCATTCAAGCTATGCGTTTTTGTTAACTTCTTGTAGCTCAAAAAGAATTGATTGATGAGTAGGTACACAGAGTTGGCATTTTTTTTTCTAAACTTTCTAAATGAGTTCATAAATCACCTAAAAATGTATTTTACTTGAATTGGTAGAAACCAATAGCATAGAACATTTCAAAATTATGCATATCGAATATTTTTAAGGTTGAATTTTTAGTCCAGCCGCCACATCTCATATATGAGACGGAAAAATGCCTTCGACTGTGTTAAAATTCCTTTCACAAATTTGAATCACAAGTTAACACAAAAAAAGCAAAAAAAAAAAAAACAATCACTTAAACCACCTCAAAGTTCCATGGAATCCAATCATTTCATTCAGTGCAATGACTTCTCAGACATTCTTCGTGGAATGTTACTCAATTCAGGGCGCGCGATGAGAACCAAGAAATTCGCGATAAAGAAGAGTCCGCGATAAAAATTTGCAAAAAAGAAAGGAAACCAATCCTAAAAACAACAAAGAACAGCCCAAACCCAACGTGCGTCGCGTCGTCGTCATCATCGTCCTCGTCTTCCCAAACTAATCTAATCGAATGTGAAACACAAACCCTCAATGAAACCGCGCAAACGGAAATCAAAAATGAAAGAACAACGAACGAATGAAAAAAAAAAAAAAATTGCAAAGCCGAATAAGGACCACACAAAAATTAAATACTCTCCTCTCGAGAAAAGAGAGTGGCCGACCGAAGAAGTTTTTTTTTAAAGTCTCCCTCGTTGTAAAAGCGGTAGATCTAAAAGGTCCACCACCAATCCACCATCCATAGTATTCCATCGTGGGCTATGTGAACTCTCGTCCAATACAACAACCAACTAGCAAAAAAAAAAAAAAAAAAAATTGGACATGTCCAACTTGAGAGTACGATTGTGCAGAAAGATAAAATATACACCATCCTGAATCCAGATCTTCCAAATAGTGCAGCGCACTCACAAAGTCCAAATCCAGCGATGCAGTGTTGTATATAGGAATGGTTTGACGGGTGGGGCAGGGTCGGGTAGGGCAGGACTGTAAGCAGCACACCAAACTGGAACATTCCATTCAAAACGTCTATCACCGTTGTTCCTCGTCGTCGTTCGTCGGTCGTAGCCGTCGTCGTCGTCGTTGTTGAAGTCGATGAATCTACAGCGCATTCCATTCCCTAAAGCCAGAGAATCCTTCATCTTGGTCATTCTCTTTCTCCTAATGGTGAGAGTGCGGTGGGCCTGGGGTGGCCTGACTGCATTCCAATTGTAATTGACTAACGTGCAAAAGACGACGACGAAACCAACAGCAACAGCAACGGCAACAACGACGACACGATGGAATGAACTCAGCGGAAAACTAAACACACACAGGACACAGAGTCAGAATCAGAGACAGAGCGCTAGTCAGAGCCAGAGCGCGAGAGATCATGGACCTTGGGATGCTTTCTCAAGGATTACAACGACCGAACGACATGGAGCGACGACGATGCGACGGCGACGTACCGAAGTAGCAAAAGAAGCAGCATAGCATCATGGGAACCACAGTGCCGTGGATAAATAATCTCTACCGCGAGGACGGTCATACGTCAATGGACCACAGAAGACTCCACCAATCTCACCTTCTTTTATGGCTCCTCATCCATCCCCTCGCACTCAGTTTTAACCGTCTTTGATTTGGCGTTTTTAGAGGCGAATATCACCAAGAGGTTAGTTTTGACTCAAAAACGTTAAAGAACTTCTATCACACAGAAAAGTGGTCGTGAGGCCTTATTAGAACCAATACCCATGAGTCAAAGAAATTAACTGAATAATTGGCCGCATCGCATATCAATTCAACTCAGAAAAAACTCTTATTAGCCAACTTAACTCAATTCTCAACTTATTAACTTGAATCTCAAATTTCAACTGAATTCTAGGCAGCCCATCTTGGATAAGTTCAACTCAAAGTTCCATTTCTGTAATTTTACGTGCGTTCTATTTTGACTCTACGAGTATTTTCTGAGTTTTAGTTTCCTTAGTCTGGATTAGAGAGGAGTCCAGTTGGCTGAGTTCAGTTAAAATGAGTTGAGTTGGATTTAGTTGAGTTGAGTTGATTTGATTTTATTTAAGTTGAGTTGAGTATGAGTTAAGTTTAGGTGAGTTTAGTTCACTTGACTTGAGTTGAGTTGATTTTGGTTGAGAAGATGCAGTTGAGTTTATTTGAGTTTCATTGAGTTGAGTAGGTAGAGTTGAGTTGATGTGAGTTGTCACAGTCAAGTGTTTTGACCATGATTATAAACTTAGAAAAATTAAAATGGAGGCCAAAGTAAAAAAGATTCCCATGACTTGATCTTAAACACAAGTTTAATGGGAATAAAGTGTCATACTGGTGAAATACCTAATTTTTAAAAGACTAAACCGTTTTTTCTTTGAACATACAAATTCTGAGAGTATCCTGAACTGTGTGAGCTCAATTCCAGGAATTTATCCACTTTTGGCTCAACTTAAGCAGGCGGTAGATATACCATTTTATGAAAAGTGGGGGGCGGGGGGGACGAAGGAGGACTATGCCAAAGTGTACAGCATGGTAAATTGGACACATATTGGAGGGCTTTACGCTGTTGTTCACTGCCTGCTGCCGCTCCGCGTTCTTCCTACTAAAAACATCGACATCAAGGAATTATGTCGCTTTAAATAAGCATAAATAAATAAGTTTGACTTCCCAGGATGAATAATTTGAATTCAAGAGTCACTCGCATATAGAATTGTAGCTTTGGGGGTAATTTTCAAATTGGATTCGGAAGAAAAAATTCTTGAGACTTGAAGTATAGGTAAAAGTATAGCATATTGGGTTTTGGGTAAAATGACTGAGAGAGGCTAGGAATTAGGGATAAAATTCTTCAAATGGGGGAGTTAAAAATTTAAAGAAATTAACATGGATTTTTTTGTGTGTGTTCTCATCAAATCCTAGACTAGATGTATATTATTCATCACACGGAATATGGTGCTGTTAGGGGGAGAAGTTGTTTATAAATATAAAGTCTTCTACAAGATAATGTGCTTTTATTTTCGAAGATTAAATGTAAGTAATAAAGTAATACAATTTAAATGAATACATCAATTTAAAATGGCGATGATCAATACATGTAGCGCACATATCCAATCCATCTATAACATTATTTTGCACCTTATAAAATAGACTTCAACGAGACGAAAAAAAATATTGTTTCAATGTAGATTTTTCTATAAAAGACTCGAAATATATGATGAACACGAGTATGACAATTTTTTGACGCGCAGGTTTAAACACCATCTCGCGTGTCGTAAGCGAGGGGTCGCAGGTTCAATCACCGGTGTTACTTTGATTTTTTTTATATCGTTCGCAAAAAGTGTTTAACCCCAACGATTTTAACAATTTGCTGCAAATGAAGTCGAAAATTTTGGAGCGAACGAAAATTGTTTCTAAGTTTTAAAAACATGTTTCTGAAACATCTTTATTTGATTACAAAATTGAAGAACAGATTTCTGTCTTTCTTCTCAAATTATATAAAGGAATTATATTGTCATTGTTTTTCAAAAAACATAATTATTATTTAAGGATTTTTTTATATAAAATAGTTAAACATATGATTGAATCAACCCTCAAAATTGTCTCTGAAAAAACAAAAACTTGGAAAAAAAATTATCAAAATCGGAGCAGTTTACGAGGACTTCTGAAGATTGATGTGTACTTATTCTTTGACTGGACTAAAAATGTTTTCCAAAACAAAAAAAAAAAAAAAAATTGCTGTTTCTTGATTTTTGTTTACTGCTGTAGGTAAAAAATTTCAAAGCTTTTTATTTCCAAAATAACATTCTTACTTCTTAAACTGGGAACTTAACGTTTGACCAAAAAGTATTTGTTCGCAAATTTAGTGCAATGAAAAAATTGTATCAACGTTTTTCAATTGAATTTTGAATTTTGTTTTGCATGTTGTTCAAGTAAGTCGAGATATGACACTCCTTGTTAAAAACTAACTAATACATACACATACCTTCAGTACGCTATCTATGTACTTTCAGATAGTAAAGAAAATAATGTTTCCAAAATCAAGTAACTTCAAACCTAAACGAATTGCTTTGTTTTACGAATTACTGCCAAAACAGACATTTTTGAACCATTTCAAGATTCAGGTATTTTATTCCAGAATCATTTTTTCAAAATTCAAAATTCAATAGTTAGGGAGGGAATTTATCTTTTAAATGTAAAAGGCAAATTTTAAAATCATATCAAATGAATGACAAAACATAAATCATAACAAATTTCTCTCACTGATGTATAACTCATTAAAACTATCAAAATGATCAAAAAGATTTCTAAAATTCATTCACACTAATGTAAAAAAAAACAACCTTCTAGCATAACCACACTCATAACTATAATATTTTCAAAAACAAAAACAAAACAAAGCCAAACAAGATAAACTGTACAAAAAAAACAACAACAACTTGTAGAAAAAAAACATAAATAAATAAAGAAAGAAAATAAAACAAAAAAAAAATAAACAACGTACGCGACTGTCCTCACGTTATACCTTACCTCTTCTACCTACCTACTCTTGTGCCAGCCATCCCCATCTACATCTTCGCATACGTTCTCACATAATTAACCTTTCGTCTATAAGATTGCAAAAAAAAAATAAACTAAACATCAGCAAAAGAAAGAAGATCGCAATAAAAATCTGAGGTAAACGAAACTTATGGCTTCCCATCTAAGCGTTCAAGGCCAACAACACAAATCAAACGCATTAAATTCCTCTCTCGATCTCCTCGACAATGGCTAATACAACATACACAAAAGGGGGCAAGAACCCCCTACGATCAACAAGCAAGCAAAAGTAACCGAACCGAACCGAATACGAAACAGAAGAAGAACCAGTAAAAGAAGAAGAACACTCTAAACATCATAAACATCAATTCAGTGAAAGAATGGAAGACACAGAGACTTAGTAGACTCAACATGAAGCCAAGAAGCACCTCTGCTATGGCCTATGAGTTCCCAACATTCATGTTACCCAACCAGCCGCAGAGCCATAAATGTGGTGGCGCATTAAATTTCTGCCCTATCCAGAGCTTCTTGATCCCCATTTTGCCAGCGTCTGTCGCGTCGCAAGCGTCCCTCGTCGTGGCAAAATTTCGCATCAGATGTCCCAAAGATTGAGATTGCTGTGTCTTTGCTATGCTCCCAGCTCCCAGAGTAGGCACACTGGAGCAGGAGCACCCCATGTGCTCCATCTCTCATCTTATAACCACTCAACCGGGGTATGGCGATGGCGCTAGCGCGCTCAAAAGCGGTGCGCGTACAGTTCATTACGTCCGCGTCCGTCCGTTGTTCTTCTCGTCTTCGTCTTCGTTGTTGGTGCTCCCATTCTATGAATACGATGTCCGTCCATTCGTTCCTTACGTCTTCTTTGTTTTTGTTGTTGCTGTTGGTAGATGTTGGATTTGTGGTTTGTTGCCATTGCGATCGTCTGGGCTCTGATGGGGAGGATTCATTGAACTCTGCGCGCCAGAGTGTTGTGTGCGCCTTTTATCGCATCAAAACATCTCTCTCGTATAGTTAAGTTAATGTGATGTGGGGATTCAAGGAGGATGTGCGAGGCGTGTGGGGTCATTGTATTTGGTTGATGGAAGGATCGGCGCTCGCGCTCGCGCCCGCGATCTTCACCAGACATTCCACTTTTTGAGTTTCTGAACTGGCTCCCCTCAGCAGCCGTAGCATAAAGAACGATACCTTCCTACATATATCTTTCTTTTGGTGTGCGATTATCGTGTTTGTGATGTTTACTTGGCGTTCTTGGTCGTTTTTTGTTGGTTTTGTTTTTGTTTTATTTTGTGTTGTGTTTTGTTTTTGTGCGGAGGCTTCAAAATTTATGGGACACAGCGAGGCGGTGATTTTATGATTTCACTTGGATGAATCTTCTCCTCTGAACCGACACAATAATTTGCTTGGCCACAAGTCCTAATGAGCCTTTACCAACGTGTTTTCTTTGTTGTTGTTGTTTTCTTTCTTTTTTTTTTGATGTGTCCTTTTGGTGTTGTGGGATTTTTGATGTTTTATTTATTTTGGTTTTTTTGATTTTTTTTTTTTTTTGATTCTTCAATTTAGCTCCTATTACATGCTTCATTAAGTTTTATGTACTGTGCTATAATTCAATGTTCTGTAACGAAAGGTTCAAAAATTTAACGAAGATTTTTCTTTAAAGTCGAAGAGCTCGTAGCAATCGAAGGTGTAGCCGTATAGCTTTGGATTTTTAACAACGAATTTGTCGTTCAATAAATGTGCTTGTTGTTGTTTTTTTGACTATTTTTCCATTTCCGTCATATCCTGAGAAAGTGGTAAAATTTTCATTTCATGAGAGCCGAATGCTATAGTTCACAATTTTTTAAAATTAAAACAAAAAAAAAAAAACAAAGACTTCAATTCGAAACAGTTCTATCAAAATTAACGATTTTTGGACTTTGTTGCATTGAAATGCTTGTAACTAAGAAATTACTCAACGGATTTTCAAGTTTATAGTCTTGAAATGTTTCCATTATAATTAAAGCATACGTATTATATTTTTGTTCAACATTATGACGTAAATAAGCGAGTAAAAATGCTGACAAGAATTCGCCGTTCAATTAGAAATAAAGGTGAAATCTCTTAACATTTTTTTTTAAATACATATAAATCAAAATAACGCCACAGATTTTTATGATTGTATGGTCTTAAAATGATGATATTAAAAGTAATTGAATATTTTTTTATAAAACTTGGGCGAAGCAATAACATCCAAACAAGTCTGATTTTTTTATAAAGAGTATCGTATTTTCTCAGATTTTGTATCCTTGATTTATCTCCAGTATGTTTACGGTGCACGGTGCGTGTGTGGGCCTGGTCCTGCAGAGCTGCATCACAAAATTGGTTGTTTAGATAAACAGTACAGAGAGTGACCACGTTGTGAATTCTAAAGAGACAATGGTGGAAATTATTTTTGCAACATATTTGCACATTATCATTTTTATAAAGTTAATAGTCAAACTGAAAAACCATATCTGTCAAACCAAAAAACCAAGAACAAAACTATTTACTTTTTTGCTATTTTATTTGAAAGATAACGTGCATGGGTACAAAACGAACTCATAGTTCAATAAAACAAAATTATTTTACCGAGCTCTTTTTTGATGAGGCAATGAACTTTATTTGACGAAAATGTTTGTTTCCAAAAAATATTATTCTCTTTTTACAAAATTAAGCCAACAATATTTTTCAAAAATATTCAAAAAGAAAACAAACAAAATTTGGTACGTGGTGCCTTAGGTTATTTTTTTTTGTTAGCGCTTGGCACTTATGTTTGAAAACTTAGGTAATTTATATAGCTAAACACCCGGCAAATTACATGCGTTTCGGGAGGTTGGTCATCCAACACATGACCAATCTCGTAGCTGATCGCCAGGATTATCGCCCTGCTAATCACTGCTGATCGCTTAACTTATGGCTCAAATGATCGCTTGCCCCATAGTTAACTGATTGGTTTGGCAGATCACTCGGCTTATCCCCTGACTATATGCCTAGTGGCTTTTGAAATGTTTTCAAAAATCACTACAATTTCAATTTGCCAAATTTGCCGACAAAAAATCAAATTTAAAAATCATACTAAGGCTTAGAAGTCCAGGAGCCACAAAATTTTATAAGATTTGATCAACAAAAATCCCAATTAAGATAATGTCTACTAAAGTACCTACCTAATTTAAGTCCTAAAATTTATTGTTATCTCCATTTTTCTTACATACATTTTCCCCAAAAGAATTTCCGAATTTTATGACTTTAAGATATACCTCCCTGGTAATGAATCCTTAACATAATCCTGAAAAGGTTAATAACTTCCAGGAAGAAACAAAATAAAGAAACACAAACAAAAACCAGTGCGTGACTTTTTGTCCAAAACAAAGGAAATTCCTCAACTCGAATGAAAAAAAACACCAAATTTTCCCACAAACTATTTTGAATTTTCTTTCAACAGATTGTTTAAGTGTGTGTGTGTTTGAAGGAATATAGGAACAATAAACAGACTCGGCAGGACATTCATGCATCTGAAATAATCCTAAGTGCAGTTCTACGAATTAGGTCGTCTCCTTTTCGCAACAAATAAAAACGAAAAAAAAGGAAAACAACCACACAACGAACGCTCTGTACTGGGTAGTCCCATAAATATTTTAAAAACAAAGCAACAAAAAAATTCAGGAGAGTCCAGTGATCCAGTCTATCCAACTCGAAAGCAAATCAAAACCGAACCGGACCGAAAAGATTCTTCCAGGAAAATTATCGGTGTTTGCTCAAAGGCTATCACTGCTCTTCGCAATAAGCGAGTTAAAGAGATTGTGAATCTGAGTATAGAATGAGAGGGAAATGTGGGATCGTTCTGAGCTGTGTCGGGCCCGGGCGGACACAGGAATTTATTTATTTTGTTTTTATTTTATATTTTTTTTGTTTTATTTGGGCTACTCCAGGGAGTTCTACCATCTACCTACCTACTTTACAAAAAAAAGCGACAACGAAACGATGCTGCTGCTGCTGCTGCTGCTGCTGATGATGACGACGGAAGGTTTCTCTCAATTGAGTGTTAATCTGTCTGGCCTGACTATAAAGTGTGTGCGCCTAAAAAAAGAAAAGAAAAAAAAGTGTGGGTCTTGAGGACCTGTACCTACCTACTTCGCAAAGTGTTCACAGTTTTGTCGTCCTTTGGATTTGATGATAAATTTAAATTTTTCGTTAAATTCATCAATGGATTGTGTGTGTTGGTAGGGTCTCAGGTCGGATCGGGGGTCGATGAAATAAAATGTATGATTTTTCTTTTTGAATGGCTCTGAAGTGGTTTGTTTAATTTTTCTGTGTGTGTGATGACCACCGCTCAGCCGCATCCTGTCCTGTGCACAAAAATTATAACCTTGTTTTAGGACTCTTCCACACATCTTCGGGGCAGTGCACTCAACTTTGGTGTTATGTTGTATTTTTATTTGCTTATAGATATTTTTGGTTTCTTTGAATAGAGCTGTGTGGGAATATTTTTATGATGATTCTTGGAATCTCCTCCAGGCAATGAATGATTTGTCTGGTCTTTTATACTCTCGACATGTATATACCTCTGCATATAACCATTTGTATTTATTTTGTCTTATCTTTTGCGTTTTGCGGAGTGTGTGAAATGTGATTGGTGAAAGGTTCAGAGAGATATAATATTAATATCTTTACAAGGACGTTAAGTGAAATTTGAGATCTCTAAGTTTATTTCTTTTTATGATGATAGCTAAAAGATTTATCAAATCTATATTGAGGGCTACTTTATCTTCATCAATTAGGTTTATCGGCGTTTCATTTAACTTTGTTGTTTTGTTAGTCATGTACAAATAAAGTTTTTCCTTGGAATGAGGGTTTAAATAGATAGGCAGTATTGGTCTTTGGATAGTTCGATCTATTGCACAATGCTTGTTTTCTTTTTATAGGGGGAGCTTGTTTTTGGATAAGTGGGAAGATTACCTCTAGGGGTCGTAGATTCTTTGGAATTAGTTGACACATAGCGTGGGCTTAGAAAAATAATATAATAAAACGGTGAACACTATTTTTGTGGTACACTCAACGCGGCCCACACAAACCGAAAGGGCATAGATTACATATCAAACGAAAGCATTTTTTGCAAAGAAGTGTGGCTATAAAGTATATAAATATTTTACACCGAAATTCTTTTAACCAATGAATTAAAATTGCAAAAAAAATGCGAGGAGGACAAAAACAATTGGAAATGTGAAATCCACTGACACATGAAATGTCAAATCCATACACCAGAACCCAAAACATTAAGTTTTATTCACATTTAGGTTTGTTTACATTGCACTGAAAATAAACCAACACGACAGAAGTTGATGCACATGTTGTTGAAAGTGAACCCCTTAAGTTAAGAATCAACTCAAAATATTAGGCATTTTTTAGTAGTTGAGCTATCACAATAATATTTTGAAACATGAAGAACTTTTTGCAAAAAGTCAAAAAGAATACACACATATGTACACTAGCGACATCTTTAGCAGAAATAGCGTATAATTTGGATTCTGAAAAAAATAAAATAAAAATTGGCACTCGAATTTCAAGTGCCAGGTCGGCTAGAATTCTTAATTATACCAAAATAACAAACCGAGTTAAATTAAAAATAAATTGAAATTTTAAATAAAAAATTAACAAAAATTAGTAAAAACTAGGTAGGTACTTTTAATTTAATGTGAGTAAGGAAAATGTCCCAAACTATTTCCAAAGTAGTTTTTATTATTTTTGTATTTATTTGCTATATGTATAAAATTTCAATTTACAATTCGAAAACGAGAAAATTGCCACATAAGTATTTCGCAAAAAGTGGACTTGAGATCTTTTTGCAGTTCACCGCGTCTATATTCACAATTATACTCTAATATGTATATACGTGCAATACTGTTGATTAAAGCATGAGTACAAATGCAAACTACTTGGAACTTCAAACTTTTAACGTACAAGAACAATAATTCTTTGGTTTTTGTACTCAAAAATTCTAAATACATGTAGGTACCGACTATTATTAGTTCTTGTACTTATAACTTCCAAAAAAGTACTTACAAATGAGGAATTAATTATTTTCCAATTCATTACATATTAGTAATTTTAAATGTTCCTGCACTTCTACTTCATTTACAAAAAAATTAAGGAGTTACTAAAACAATTAATAAGTACTTAAGGAATTGAAAAGGAACTGAATAATAATTGATACAAATTTTTAGTAGGTACTAAAGTTATTAATTCCTGGTTTAAAAGTACTTTTTTGGAAGTTATAAGTAGAAGAATTAGCAACAGTACATGTTTTTAGAATTTTTTCTTATAAAAATCAAAGAATTATTATTATTCACGATGTAGACCGAATAATTAAGAAAAAAACTAAAAAAACTTTAAAAACATCATTCATCAAAACCATAAATCCATAAATAGGTATTTTTACTTGTACTTCCTGTAGGGCAAGTATAAGTTTCGTATCAAAAACAATGTTAGGTTTTTTATTCAAACCAACATTACGATGATGCGATGATTCAAAGAAATGAATTTCGTCATGCCATCGTCGGTCGGTCGGTCTGTGCGTCCATCTGTACACAAAGCCACATCCTACATGGTTTGACGGATTTGCTTGAAATTTGGTATATGTTACTTTTCTGTAATTTCCAAGGTCAGTTTTTTGTTTTGTTTTTGAATATCTCTATTAGAACGAAAACCTCCCATCTAACGGTTTTAAGTTATTAGATTTTTCTCAAACACGACTCTAACGATTTCGATTAAACTTTGTTAACGTTATGTTATCAGTAATTGAAACAATACTGAAGCGTATTCAAGTTTCTCAAAATGTAACTTAATGTTTTCAAAGATATTAAGCTAACTCAACGAAGAATACAAAATTATGATATCGAAATCAAAAACTCAAAGAAGACGTAGATTGAAAAAATTATGATATCGAAATCCAGATTTAAAACAGTCTGCAGACAAGGCCAGGCGCATCCAGACGACCTACTCCATTGAACTTCTTAAATCAAATCACTCTGCAGTCTGTTCCAACTCCAATATTTAAAATACCGTTAAGATAAACAAAACCACTAGTACGAGTATGTCACACTCAACGTTCCACTTTCTAAGCAAAACGGCTCTATGACATCTGTCTAGGTCTACAAACTACACCACTTCCATATTTCTATGCAGAAGAGAGCAAGAGTAGAAATGATGTTCAAAAAAAAAAAAAAAAAAAAAAATAAGAATGATGGTGCCCACTGTCGCATCACAGATTGCATCATGGTCATTCTATCTGTCTGGTGGGCTGTGGGCAAGCCTCAGCAGTCGGTTGTCTCCGCTCGTCGTATGGTTGTCATATTCCATGAGTCTGTTTTTTTTTTCGATCCACTTGCCTCGTTTAGATGTCTGCAGTCTGGGACTGCAACTGCATCTCGGATTAGATGCACCGATAGGTGAACAAGTACAAACGAACTTATATATATTTACACAAAAGCTGAGCCGAATAAGTTCCGGTTTGCCACATGCACTCTCGCCTAACCTTGTACTAGATTCTATTACTTTTTTCTCTTAACCTACTAGACTGTCTATACATTTACTCCTGACGTAATGATTGTCGGCTGGCTAGGTTTTTTCTGATAGCGAGTACCTGATGGAGTGGCACGAGTGGGTGTGGTTGAGGTGCTTTCTTGGACTTAACCCGTTCACGGATATGACAGCTTTATGTATCCATCACGCCAGTACCGTGTTTTCATAAAGTTAGCAATTTATGTGAACGTGAGCCATTACCCGAGACAGGATTACTAGACTAATAAATGTTCGTTTTTAGTCTTTTTTTATGACAAACACGCGTGTTAAGCTTCCGGGCTCCGTCCGTCGCGTCGTGTTGGCGAGAGTGAAAGGATTTGCCCCTGGTTCAGGTTCAGTTGGTGGTTTTAGTGCTCTATGGTATTTTAATAAATTTGCAAAGTTGTTTGGAGCGACCCCACACCCGATGCCCAACGACCTCTTTTGACTGCTTCAATAAAGTGCAACATAATAACCGTTTGGAATGAGAGACTTCTAAAGAACCCTATGGAGGGGTTATTTTTTAAGCCTTTTTTATTGGTCTATATAAAATTGTTTTATAAATGGCACGGGCTTCTCTTTTACTTTTCTTTTTTTTTTATTTTATGGATCATTTTGTTAGAAGACTGCATGAATGAAGGGAAAGGATGTTTGTGCAAGTCGCGTGACTGTATTTTGCGGTGGCAAAAGGTTGTAAAAGAGGGTGGGGGGATTAGAGGGGATGGCATATTAAATTTCATGGGTTTGGGTTTTTTGTTCCTTTTTTTGTGTTTAGAACCCAATGCACGTGGTTTTAAGGACAACAATTTTGAGAGACACAAAGTCTAGAAGATTAAAATTCTTTACCACCTTCCCCTGCGGGGTTGATTAATTCGTATTTTATTGAACTTCTAGCATAAAAGTTCGATGAAAAAAAAAGGATATGATGAGTGTTTCATATCGTGCATATTAATGAGAGAATTTTGTTATCCTTTTTTTTATTGCGCGAAACATATAGAAATGACTTTAGGTTAGGGGTTCAAGCAGTTTAATCTTTCTATGGGGGAGAAAGTTTTTTGTTCGTTGTTTTGACAGGTTGTTTTGATACGGAAGTGAAAGGGTTGACTTTTTTTGAAGTTTTATTACAATACAAAAATGCAGAGGTCACAAAGGGAAGTGTCTTAAAAATTTTATGGGCAAATACATAGGATAGATCGTTAATTTTGCTCTTGGATTTTTTATTGGTTCTAGTTTGTGGAAGTTCTTGTGTTTTAAAATACCTTAAGTCATATTTTCCCAAAAACAGATGTAGTAGTAAATTTTTCGGTCGAGGGCCAGAATGGCGTATCGTTTGTAAATTAAGCCTTGAAGAAAATTGTGGAATAGCAGTTTTAAAGTTTATCACTTTTTGACTGTATTACAAAACCACACCCAAAAAGCCACTGATCCTGCTACTTTTCGAAGTAGAGATAACAGGATTTAATTATAATTATGCCCTTTCAATCCCATCACACTTCCATATTGAAGAGATCATTTGGTCTGTTTAAAGTCCAGACAGACAATTGCTTTATGGATTTATTACCCACCTAAGAAGGTCAAAAGTTAATTGTAGACCTTATGGTCTGTGCCTGTTCGACCCTGCACCGTTTAGGAATGCTTCACTTCCATATAGAACCCATATCAGAAGAAATTAATAGGGGTAACTAATAGGATGCCTTGACCCTACAGGACTATACAGTGTACCAGAATGCTGCTGTTATACACATACGAGGTCAGTTTACTGTCATGTTTCAATCACAACCCTTACAAAAAAATTAGTATACGAAACGTTGTAGAAACCAGCTTTTCTAGATTAAATACCACCCGGGACAATCTTAAGGGATGGCAAGAACAAAATTTCATTTTGTAGCCATATCTTCAATTTATCTTATGCTTTTTGATCAGCGTTTATAATGCTATTCTATAATTTATTCAATTCTAAGCCACTCTAACCTCTAAGAATGAAGCTTAAACTTGTTTTTATTTTTTTTGTGGGAAAAATTACAAAAAAATCCTTAAATAAAATGTATAAAGATTTTGAGTAACTCGTTTAAATTTTGCCAAGCATGTCCCAGGCATGCTCAATATGGGTTGTTTCAGGTCGAGAAAACATGCTGACCAGTCAAGGGTGTCTTAATCTTATTGAAGATATAATCTGAAGCATTATTTGCAGTGTGGGAAAAAGAGATAGGTATGACAAGAAAATTGTCGCATTTACTTTATAGATAACCGGTACACACAGTTCTTCTTGATCGTCCCTCTC